>CM053623.1:206344872-206418048 GCA_028646595.1 Phalanger gymnotis | reverse complement strand
AAAAAAAAAAAAGATTAATATTGCATAGGAACCTGGAATGTAAGATCTATGAACCTGGATGTGGTCAAACAGAAAATGGAACTGACATGAACAACATGGAAAATCTGAACAAAAACAATTCAAGAAAGTAAAGGAAATGCAACCCCATAGCTCAGGCTTAGCTTACCTAGCTCAGTCCCTGCTCTCACTGCTAAATGGTAGTAGTCTCCATTTCTACTAGGATAGGGGGAAGAGTGGGTAGGGGGCAAACTCAAATAAAGTTGATACAATCTGGAGCCAGAAAGATAAAAGGGCAATCAAGGGTAGATCTTGTTGTTCAGTAATGTCCTACTCTCTGTGACCCCATGGACCATAGCACACAGGGCCCTTCTATGTTCCACTATCTCCCAAAGTCCATCAAAACATATTCATTGCTTCCATGATACTATCAATCTCATCCCCTGCCTTCCCCTTTTCCTTTTACCTTCAATTTTTCCCAACATCAGTCTTTTCCAGTGAGACCTGTCTTCTCATCAAGTGGCCAAAATATTTAAGCTCCAGCTTCAATATTTGACTTTCCAGTGAATAGTCTGAGTTAATTTCTTTAAATATTGACTAACTTGATGTCCTTTCCGGCCCAAAGACTCAAGTCTTCTCCAGCACCACATTCAAAAGCATTGATTCTATGACACTCAGCTTTCCTTGTAGTCCAATTCTCACAGCCAAACATTGCTACTGGAAGGACCACAACTTGGACTATACAGACTTTTGTCAGCAAGGTGATGTCTCCGCTTTTTAGTATACTGTCCAGATTTGCCATAGCTTTCCTTCCAAGGGGCAAGTATCTTTTCATTTCATGGCTGCAGCCACTGTCTGAAGCAGTCTTTGAGCCCAAGAATATGAAAATTCACACTGCTTCCATGCCTTCTCTCTTTATTTGCCAAGAAGTGACGGGACAAGTGATCAAGATCTTAGTTATTTTTTATACTCTCCTCTTTCAAGTCATCAAAAGGTTTCTTAATTCTTCTTCACTTTCTGCCATCAGAGTGGTATCATCTGCATATTATTGTCATATCATTATATTATATTATGTCATCTGCACATGATTATTGATATTTCTCTTACAATCTTAATTCTAGCTTTTGATTTGTCCAGTCTGGTGTTTTACATTATGTGCTCTGGATATAAATTAAGTAAATAAGGTGCCATTATACAGTTTGGCCATACTCGTTTTCCTATCTTAAACCAATCAGTTGTTCCATGTTCAGTCCTAACTCTTGCTTCTTGACCCATATAGAAGTGCCTCAGGAGACAAATAAGATGATCTGGTACTCTCATCTCTTTTAGGACTGGACACATTTTGCTGTGAGCCACACAGTCAAAGGCCGTAATGTAGTCAGTGAAGCAGAAGTAAATGTTTTTCTGGAGCTTCCTTGCCTTCTCCAGAAACCAGCGAAGGTTGACAATTTGGTCTCTAGTTCCTCTGCCTCTTCAAAAAACAACTTACTCTTTTAGTAATTCTTGTTTCACGTAGCCTAATTTGCAGAATCTTGAGTACAACTTTGTTGACATGTGAAATGAGAACAATTGTTTTGTAATTTGAACATTCTTTGACATTGCCTTTCTTTAGTATTGGGAAGTAAACTAATCTTTTCCAAACTAGTTGCTACTGTTGAATTTTTCAAATTTGCTGGCATATTGAGTGTAGTACTTTAACAGCATCATCTTTTAGGATTTTAAAGAGCTCAGTTGGAATTCTGTCACCTCCACCTCCACCTCAACTTCTTGTGAGCAATGTTTCCTAAGGCCTGCTTGGCTTCATTCTCCAGGATGTCTTGTGCTAGATCAGTAACTACACCATCATAAATTACCAATGATGTTAAGATCTTTCTTGTATAGTTCTTCTGTATATTCTTGGCACCTCTTTTTAATCTCTTTTACTTCTGTTAAGTCTCTATCAGTTTTGTCTTTTATCATGTTTGCTTGAAATTTTTCCTTGATATCTCTAATTTTCTTGAAGAGATCTCTTGTCTTTCCCATTCTATTGTTTTCTTCTATTTCTTTGCATTCTTCATTTTTTCCTTTTTTTTGGAGGGGGGAAGGCAGGGCAATTGGGGTTAAGCGACTTACCCAAGGTCACACAGCTAGTAAGTGTGTCTGAGGCCGGATTTGAACTCAGGCCCTCCTGACTCCAGAGCTGGTGCTCTACTCACTGTACCACCCAGCTGCCCCTAGCATTGCTCATTTAAGAAAACATTTTTGTCTTTCCTTGGTGTTGTCTGGAATTCTGCACTCATTTGAATATATCTTTCCCATCCTCTTCTACCCTTCACTTTCCTTCTTTTCTCAGCTATTTGTAAAAAGCCTCACCAGACAGCCATTTTGCTTTCTTGCTTTTCTTTTTCTTTAGGATGCTTTTGTTGCTGACCCCTGTACAATATTTCTGACCTCTGTCCATAGTTCTGTAGGCACTTTATCTACCAGGTCCAATCCCTTAAATCAATTCATCAATACCACTGCATTTTTATAAGGGTTGACATGTAGATCATACCTATACAGTCTGGTGGTTTTCTGAATTTTCTTCAATTTCTGAATTTTGCAATAAGAAGCTCATGATCTCAGTCAGTCAGCTCCAGGTCTTGTTTTAACTGACTATATAAAGCTTCTCTATCTACCTTTGGTTGCAAAGCATATAATCAATCTGATTCTGATATTGATCATCTGGTGATGTTCATGTGTAGATTCACCTTTTGGGTTGTTGAGAAAGAGTGTTTGCTACGACCAGTGAGTTAAATTGAAAAAGCTCTTTTTTGGTTACTGCCCTGCTTTATTTTGTACTCCAAGACCAAACTTGTCTATTACTCCAATTGTCTTTTTATTTCCTATTTTAGAATTCCAATCCCCCACAATGAATGTGACATCTTTTTTTGGTGTTAGTTCTAGAAGATGTTGTAGGCCTTCATAGCTCTGATCAACTTTGCGTGCTTCAGCATCAGTGGTTGGAGCATAGATTTGCATTACTGTGATGTTTAATAGTTTGCCTCGAATTCAAACAGATATCATTCTGTCATTTTGGAGATTATAATGCTGCTGACTCATCCTTTTATTGACTATGAGGGCTACTCAGTTTCTTCTAAGGGATTCTTGCCCTCAGCAGTATATGTAATGATCACCCGAATTAAATTCACCCATTCCTATGCATTTCAGTTTGCTGATACCCTAGATGTCGATGTTTAATCTTTCGATTCCTGTTTGACCGCATCCAGCTTAACTTGGTTCATGGATCTTACATTCTAGGTTCCTGTGCAATGCTGGTCTTTACAACATCAGACTCCTTTTATCAGCAGACACATCTGCAGCTGAGCTTCCTTTGATCTTTGGTCTAGCCTCTTGATTCTTTCTGGAGCTACTTGTAATTGTCTTACACCCTTCCCCAGTAACATGTTGGACAACTTCTGACCAGAGGGGCTTATCTTCCAGTGTCATATCTTCTTATCATTTTCATACTGTCCATGGGGTTTTCTTGGCAAAGATACTGGAGTGGTTTTCATTTCCTTCTCTGATGGATCATCTTGTGTCTGAACTCTTCACTATGACCTGTCTGTCTTAGGTAACCCTCCACAGCATATCTCATAGTTACATTCAGCCACATAAATCGCTCTGCCATGGTAAGGCAGCACAGTGCCAGGCCTGGAATCAAGAAAACTCATCTTCCTGAGTTCAAATCCAGCCTCAGACACTGGCTAGCTGTGTGACTCTAGCCAAGTCCCTTTATATTGTTTGACTCAGTTTCCTTATCTATAAAATAAGCTGGAGAAGGAAATGGGAAACCACATCAGTATCTTTGCCAAGGAAATCCCAAAAGAGGTAATGAAGAGTTGAATATGGCTGAAATGACCAACAACAACAAAGATGGGTCACTCCCTTTTAAAGACCTATTGAGTCAGCAGCTCTTTCATTTTGATATAAGCCAATAATGGAATTTCTTCATCACCCACAAAGCAGGCAAGTCCTTCAGCGCTAGAGGGAAGCAGGCAGAGAAGCATATAAACTTCTAACCAACTTGAAGGAAAGGGAGAGTAATGTACCAGATTGTGAACTCCTTGAGGGCAATGATGATTTTATTTCACTTTTGTCCTTCTGTCCCTAGCACCTAGCAAAGTATTATGCACATAATAGGGACTAAATAAATGCTGGTTCATTTGAATGATGATGATGACAATGGCAGATAACTAATAACTGTCTCTAAACAAAAAATACAAGCCTTGGAGGAACACAAAGAAAGAGAATGGCTTTGTCCAAGATGCACCTTATTGTTGAATAAGGAGCTTGAATTTATGCATTTGTGTTTTAAACATATCTCTATATCTCTTGATACTTGGGTAGGGTCCCACATGTGAGACAAGCTACTTAAATCAAACAAATTTTAAGCAGTTTTCGGCAATCTGAGGTGTCCAAGAGTGGATCCAAGAATCACACCATAATCCCTCTTGCACCTGGAAACCTAGATCACCACCTACACAAAGCACCAACCCAGCCTGGGGAACAAGAGACCAAATCTAATGCTTAGTCCCTTAACTCTGGTTTGAAGACAAAGAGCCAATTCTGGGCCATGGGGGACAACTGTGCTGTTTCTTTAACTTTCAATCAACCTGTGGTTATTTCAGCCTTGAAGCTAAATTTTTCTGTTTTTAACCAATCTTTCCCCCAGGACTCTGTCACTAACCTCACCTGTGTTTAGCAACTCCCTTCCCAGAAATGATGGAGCATGATGTCAGTTACTCTCAAAAGTACCATAGCCTGCTCAGTTGTAGACGACAAATCTTATTTACTGACTATCAGTATCTTATTTATTTTAAAGTAAACATTTTCATAAAGATTATTACATGTTGCCTACCCAGATTTCATACCTGAAATTCATTCCTTTCTTTCCCATACCATCCTTATAGACATAAATAATTCACATGGTTGAGTAAATAATTCTTTAAAATCTCATTACCACAATGCTACATTTATCTAAAACCAAATCTACCAAAAAAAAGATTCATAGTTAATAAGCCACCATTGAAACAGAATCATAAAGCTGGATGTCTAACAATAGTGTATTGTAAATGATATTCCCCCTCCCATCCCCCAGGTTCCCTGTGATAGCCACAGCTAAGGAAAACAGATGATAACAATAAATATGATTTCCACAACCCTTTCACCACTTCATCCATGTGGGAATGATATGCAATAGTCCTGCACTGCATTTGGGTTAAAACATTTTTTTTCCTCACAAATAATAAATTTATAGCAAGAAGATTTCTTTGTGACTCAGGATCCTATTATTATTTTGCCTTGACTAGCAACATGAGTTGCATTAGTTTAAGTGTGATAAGTTTGTTAAAGCTACTTGGGCTCTGTGTAAAAGGGTATAAACATCTTAATTTCTAGGAAGAAAGCATATGGCTCCCTTCTGAACATTTTCAGTGGTTTCATGTATTCTATCTCACTCCAACTTTTTCATTTAGGCTACCTAAATCAACATGAGATTAGATAATGGACCCACTTCCCTAATCGGTTATTTAAAAAAAAAAACAATGGAAGAAAAAGGGTATCTCATGTACCAATGTGTATATATTGGTGAAGTATAGGCATTTTTCAATATACTTCTACTTCCTTGAAAGATATAAGCGAAAAATAACTATATAATCAAAGAAACATATGACCAGAAAAACAAATGGGCTGGTCATGTTTTAAGACCAAAAGATAGCCCATGGGCAACCAGTATGATCTATTGATATCTCTATGATATCAGGAAAAAATAAATAAAACCTTTGGCATGATGGATGAACCCCTGGCAGGGAACTTATGGGAAGACATGAAAAAGAGTCACATAGGATGGGAAGCCACGATGGTGTTGGAAAAAGCACCACTGTAGGGAACATAAACAATGATGAAAACAGGAATCAGAATATTCGCATACTATAGACATCATTTAGAATAATTTCATCCTTAATATGAGTTCAATATAGGGGAAGCTAAGTGGCGCAGTGAGGAGAACACTGGCCCTGGAATCAGGAGGACCTAAGTTCAAATCCGGCCTTAGACACTTGACACACTTACTAGCTATGTGACCTTGGGCAAGTCACTTAACCCCAATTACACTGTCTTCTCCCTTCAAAAAAAATGAGTTCAATGTTAAAATAGTTGTGTGGATTTTATCTTAACAGTACTTGAATAGAACAAAACCCACATGATACCATAGTATCTATCTCACTTATAGATTGCAGGTTTGTTTGAGTATGTTTGTTTGTTTTACTTAAGCGAAATGTGAAGGTTTTATTTTTTTAAATTATTAATACACAGTCAATTAAACGTTGTCTTTAACAGCCAAATAGTACCTTATTGTAAAAGGAAGTCCACATAGATCTGAATATGCCAGGGCTGGGCATTCTTTTGGTACAGAAACTAGATGACTGCTGCATAGTGATGTCATTTTGGTCCTCTTCAAGGATGAAAGACAACAACCAACCAGATGACTGCTCTAAGGTCCCTTCTGATTCTCAAATTCTGTGATTCTACGAAGGCTGGTTGTACTGTCAATATTTCTGTAATAGTCAGTGATGCTGAATTTGAGCTGTAAATATTCTCCTTTCAAACAGAATGGTGTCGTTTTGTTTCTCAGCATAGCAGCTATTTAAAGTGAAATGGACAGTTGGATCCATTAAATTAAGTCAATGTAGACCATTGGATCATTCAAGCTAAAAATTCTTCTTCATTTCCCCTTTACTAATACTGAAGGATTTTTTCCTAAAATTTATCTTAAGAACTGTTCTTCCTTTCTATTTCATCTTCTAAATTAAACAAAGGCCATGTCTACATGACAGAAAACCAGTTTAGCAGGAGCTGGGCATTTGGTTTTGGCATATAGCTTGTAATTTGCTAATATTTTCTTGCTAGTAATAATGCTCTTAATTTTTTCTCTTTGTTTTCTTCCTTCCTTTTTATATATCTCAAGAAAACACCCTTTAGCATCCTCAAAATTGTGTTGTCTGAAGTACAGGCTTCTTTTATGTATACTTAAATCTGGTTCAATTGCTATTTCCATCTTTGTTATCTTTAGGGCCATTCCTAATTCCCCATATAGTTCATCAAGTATGATAATATCTGTGTCCAAAAGTAGAGGTTCCATTCTCATTGATATTAAAGAAATCTTGACAGATCTTTTCCATTTTTTTTCTGTTTGTTGTCCTCCTTCCAAGTTCATCCTTATGTACTCTTCAGATGATCTGGTTTAATTGGGCCTCTCACTAAGCTTTTTATAAATTTGTTTTTCCTTCACTGCTTCTCCTTAAATTATATAGCTACAACACATCCAAATTGATTGGGTTGATCTATATAGATTGATTACACAGTGGGAATGATGGGAACCATCATTAACAGAGAGGCCCATAGCTTCAATGTCAACTTCTTCTTTCTACATAAGAGAATATTCATGTATATTAACCTGTTGCACAGTGGTAAGAGTAGGAGGGAAAGGAGAAAGAAGCTATGAGTGAATTTATCTATGGATAGGAAAACTCCATCTTCTTTAGATTATTTCATCAATTACTCCTCCACCCTGGCTGACACTTTCCCATTAATTTTTCTTTTTCTTTTATCCATCCATTGGCTGATGAGTCTATAAATATACGACATCTGCTTTTACTTTACTTTTTTTTTAAAGAATAAACCAGTACCAAACACACTGCATTGATTACATCCATGAGCCAAAGTGTAACACATTTAAATTTTGTCACAATAGAAGGAGGAGTTTCAAAATTTAACATTGTTAATTATGTCATCTGTGATAGCATTAGAGAATAAAAATCCAAACAGGAAAGCGGGAGCACCTAAGTGTTACAGTGGATGGAGTGCCAGGCCCGAATCAGGCCTGGGTTCAAATTCAGCCTCCAACATTTACTAGCTGTGTGATCCTAGGCAAATCACTTTGCCTTTGCTTGCCTTGGTTTCCTCATTTGTAAAATGGAGATAATAACACCTACCTCACAGGGTTATTGTGAGGATCAAACAAGATAATAATTGTAAAGAAATTAGTACAGTGTCTGGCACATAATTAAGTGCTATATAAATGTTAGCTATTATTGTTATAAACATTGGACTTTGTCAGAGATGCTGTTTCACATCTGGAAAAAGAAATACTTAGAGGTTTGCAGAGCAAAGAAAGAAAGTCGAATTTATAAAAGAAGGCATAGAAACATGGCAGATCTCACTTTGAATCGCAGCACCCAAATGTGAACCCATGAATCTACTGTCCTCAATTCAAGTAATACTCTCTGTCTCTCTTCCATTCTTGAGATCCTTTGCTATTAAGTGTTGGCTAATAGACAAAGACCAGGGATTTTTGAAGTCACAAAGGGAAGGAAGTCCAGGGCAACTTCTAATCAGTTCCAAACAAATGTAGGTACAAGCAAGTAAAGATTAGCATGATACACACTAGATTATAAAAGATAAGAAGGAAAGTAATCTTCTCATGGGATTCCTCATGGCCTTCTCCTGGGCCAATGCTCTATGCCAGCTTCCTTCTGCATTTTATATTTGTGTTTCTATTTGAATCATGCTTTCTATAACCACATTTTTCATCCACACAGTCATTATCTCTTTCCTTTCTCTCAGCCATATGTACAAAGGAGAAAAGATCACCACTGGTTCAGAGAGAATGTTACTAATCTTCAAGGCTGCTAAATATCTGTGGTTTTATTGCACAAGGCGCAGAGATTTCTCACTCAAGTCAAACAACTTTCAAGTTTGCTGAATCCATCAGGACCCACTTCCTCTTTCCTGATATGAGCTAAGAGCCTAACAACACAAATATCATTCATATGGTCTTTACGGAAAATAGTCTCTTTAAATACCTTGGCTTTGGACGGCATATAGGAGTACAGACCAATAGTCATATCCAGTCTGGAAAGGTTCCCATTATAAATCTCCCCCAGAAGGGAGCTTTCTGGGGATAATCTTACGTAACACACGTTTTCATTTTATAAACAGTAAAGTGGGGTGAAAAGTCACCTTATTTTTTTTAGAACAGAGGTTATATAATAGGGAAAATGGCATAGGGAGTACTCTTGGAATCTTTGATAATGGGTTGCTTCCACATTTGAAGATCTACCATTAGGTGGGAATGTGCTTTGAGTTGATTTTGAAGACTAGTCTACATTACAGGTCCCTTCCCCCAAATGTATCTGTGGTCCTCTCAACCTGGGAATTCTCTCTTGCAATGAAGCTCACAACCTGTTCATGCCTGCCCATTCTGTGGGATTTTTGTCCCTGCCTTCCCATATATTAAATCTATATTTTATAATTTATTATATTATATATCATATAAATTATCCTATATCATATTATTATATAAATTAAATATATACACAAAGCTTTATTCAAAGGTATATGCATATTTTCTCATTTTGCTTGGTATTGCAATATTCCTTCCATAAGTTTGTCACCAGGGGTCCACCTGAAATGCTGCAAGGATACTAGTACAATACAGGTCCATTAGTTATGCCTTGCTCTATATGTCAGTAAATCAGCCAGTAAACATTCATTAAGTACCTACTATGTGCCAGGCACTGTTCTAAGCACTAGGAATACATAAAGAGACAAAAGACAATCCCTATTCTCAAGCAACTTACAACCTAGCCGGAGGAGACAACAAAGGAACAAATAGGTACAAACAAGCTATACAAAGGATACAGAGGAAATAATTAACAAAGGGAAGGCACTAGAATTAAGCAGAGGTGATTAAGACTTCCTGTAAAAGACAGGATTTAGCTGAGCCTTAAAAGAAGCCAGGGACCAGCCTCTTTTTTTCCAGTAAAATGTTTCTCAGACTACAAGCTTTACATGCTTTCTCCTACATAATTCCTATAGTTCAGTAGTTTGTTTGTGTGTGTGTGTGTGTGTGTGTGTGTGTGTGTGTGTGTGTGTGTGTGTGTGTGTGGCGGTGTGTTTAACCAAAAGCCAAAAGAGCTGGAGAAAGGAAAGCTTAGGGATCATTAGAGAATTTTCATTTACGCAAAGATTTATTATCCTCCCAGTGACAATCAGCTATTGTCTACACCCTGTAAGAACAGTTTTAGCAGAAATGGGATTAAAACATAGAAAGGGGAATTTGGATGAGACATAAGAACTTCAGGATTCTGAATAGGATGTGTTTCCACACTGAATGGCTTACTGAGGGAAGCTGCCAAATCAGCTTTTATCAAAGGTTAGAAACAAGGTGATTCTCCTTCCTTGGAAGGCTTTAAAAATGGAATGAATACCCAGCTTTGATATGGAAGCTAATGAAACAGACTGAGCCCTAGGTCACCCTTTTGGTCTATAAAAAAGCAGAAACTAGAATGCAGATCCATCCAGATGACTTTTCAAGGTCCCTTTTGCCTCTGTGATATACCATGGTGAAGACATGAGGTTAACTTCATGGTCTTGGGATTGCTGGAGCCCTGTGAGAAATACCCCTTTTCTAATTATTTGGGTGATTTCACTGAGACAGGCCTCTTATTCACTAAGTCATACTGCCTCCAAAAAACAACATTTTTTCCCTAAGAAGCCTTTCTGTTAATTTAATATAGAATATAAAGTTATAACAACAATAAAGAGTACTCTACAGTTTCATGCTTTGCACAGTTTGGCAGAAGACTTGGCCCCTGTCCCAGCCTTCTGCCCCAAGGGTTGGCAGTCTCTCAGGAGGAAGGAAGAAGGAATGCCTCATGTCACTCAATAGCAACCCATTCCAGTCAACTCCGGACTGATGGAAGGGTGGCAACCAAGGCTGGAGGGGGTAGGGAGAAGGGAAAAGGGAGAAGGCAGGGAGGGCGAGACTACACGGGGAAACAGAAAACAGCTCAAAGATGCTGTGACCATCCCCATGTCTTGGGAAGAAAAAGCCACCATACATTGGCACTCTATTAACATCATAATGGTCCTTACCAACCACATCATAAAAGCACCTTTGAATCCATTACCATATCAATGCAAATGTATGAATGCATGCATTACTTCAACTGGAAAAAATATTTTCCATTGACAATTCATCAAATCTGACTAGAGGAAACAATGGTGTTAATGGGACCATCTAAATTCAGCATACAGTAGTACGAGGGCCCACATTTACACGTCAGTTCCACAGTCTTCTGGACACAATAAAATGTGACTAAAGTGGTTAGGATCTTGGTTGTGAGTGACATAAATAAAACAAAAGTTTTCATAAAGCAGTCTATTTCTAAGCACTTCACAAAGATGACCTTAGGTTCTGTCAAAGATTTCTTGCTTGGTAGGGGTTCCCTTTAATAGCTCCCCTGTCTTAATATCTATAGACTGATGTCTTTCCATAACTTCCATTTGTGTGACCACACATGCAACCCAAGCAGCCATTTGGCAAAAGGATTAGTCTGGAAATGACCCAGAACAGCAATCCTAAACTCAAAGACCATTAGATTAGGGGACTCTGAGGCTACAAGCAAATACCTCTCCTCTCTGAGTTTTCCATGAAAGGCAAAAAGGTATGAGAATGGAGGGTAAAGGTAAGAGGATGAGAGATGTCCTTGGAGAAGAGAGGGCTGATATCAACCCAAAACGACTCAGTCAGATTTTTCTTCATCCTGAGTTACTTCCATAAAAAAAGTTAGACCCTATGGAAAGTGTAATAACTCTCTGAGGCCACATAGAGTATGGTCCTACAGACAGAGTAATTCTAGTGAACTCAAAGTCAAAGCTGCTTTCAAAAATAATTGAAATTCAGCCCATCTTCCAAGGCCCAGCTCACTTGCTACCTCTCTCTCACCCCCACTGATTTCTACCCTACATCCCCAGTTTCCATCCTCTGGAATTTCGTAACATTTGTTTCTGCCTCTCCCATGCATTTATCATCCATAAATCTGCATTAGAGCTACCTGTATTCATATGTCTCTCTCATCTTTGGATAGTAGATAATCACCTCACTGAAAGCAGGGACCATTGTAACTCTTTTAGCCCCTAAACAGTGTTTTGCACATAGCACCCCATAAACCTTCTCTGAATTGAAGTAGATTTGTTCCCAAGGCATTGTGTGGATTTGGAAGGGCAAAATCTTTGCTCCCCACTGCAATTTCCCAACTCTTCCTTTATCACATAAGATAATATTTATAAGGTATTTAGCACAATGCCTGGCACTTAATAGATACTTAATAAATGAATATCTCCCCACTCCTTTACCACCATCACCCAGCAACCTTCATTCTTTTGAAATTCATTCCACTAAAATTCCCCATTCAATCTAGGTCTTAGTTACTGTTATCTAACAAATGCCAAGTTATTCTCCTTCCTTTCTCAAGGAATTCAACACCTGGATCATCATCTTCATCTCCTTCCCAACTCCTGTTTTTATAGTAGGGTACTTAAGCATCAATATTAATGCTCCCTTAACTCTCTATGGGGCAGCTAGGTGGCACAGAGCATAGAGTGCTGGGCTTGGAGTCACTAAGAATCATCCTCCTGAATTCGAATCTGGCCTCAGACACTTACTAGCTGTGTGACCCTGGGTAAGTCACTTAACCCTGTTTGCATCAGTTTCCTCATTTGTAAAATGAGCTGGAGAAGGAAATGGCAAACCCCTCCAGTATCTTTGCCAAGAAAATCCCAAATGGGGTCACAAAGAGTTGGACACAACTGAAAATGACTAAATAACAACTAAACTTCCCAAACTTCCAATTCCTCAGTCATCTTACATCCCATGACCTGCTTTCTCAGTCCATCTCAGCCACATACAGAGATGATAATGCCCTGGATCTCGCCTAAGTGGACCACTTCCTCAATCAGAACCTGACACTCCTCCATCTAACTATGACCCTTCCATCAACCCATCTCTCCTGATGCCTCATCTCTCCTAGACTTATTCTTTGCCCTCATTGTGAACTCTAGTCACTACCCACTTGATAGTTTCTCAGGCCATTATGCCTGCTCTGACTTCATTTTCCTCTTTTTCCAAACTCAACACTATGCCCAGTAGATTCAACTACCCATCATCCTCTGCTCTCAGGCCCCTTTGTCTTACACCGCTTGTCCATTGCTGAACCTCATCCCTGGATTAGTCCCACTACAGACCTACCTATTTTACTCCTATTCATGTACTGCTAAATAAAACTGGAGGAACCATACAACCATACTGATGAGGTACACCACAGATGAATGTTATCCCGCTTCAACTAGGTCCTCCTCACTGAAATACGGCAACTCTTTTATTCCACCCAAACTGATCCCCCTATCCTACACCTCACAGAAATTATTCCAAACCTTGTCCTTTCTGCCAAATTCCCCCAAACTGACCCCAGGATAAAAAATGATATCCCTTGTTTAACTTTTAAAGCCCTCCACAACCTGGCAACAATATCTTTCCAGCATCATCATACATCATTTCCCCTTTTGCACTCTAAAATCCAACTACTCAGCCTATTTGCTGTTCCTCACGCAGGAACAACTCATTCTCCCACCTCAATGTCTTTGCATTGGCTGTTATGAGAATATACTCCTCCACCCCTATTTTATAGAATCCCTCTTTACCTTAAAGGTACAGCTCAAGAAACACCTATATGAAGGCTTTCCTGATTCTTTCCAACTGCTAGTACCCTCTCTTCTTAAGCTACCTTGGACTTTTTTTTGTACTTATTTTCTATATACATAAGAATGTGTATCTGTTATTTCAATGAATCAATTTTTATTAAGTGCCTACTATGTGCCAAGCATTTGAGCTGGGGATACAAGAAGAAGCAAAGGACAGGAGCTCACACATAGTCTAATGGGAGAGACAACATGCAAAGAAATATATACAAAGCAAATTATATACAAGATAAATAGAAAATAATTAACCCAGGGAAGGCACTGGAATTGAGAGGGCTTGGGGAAGGCTTCCAGTACTAGAGGGGACATTAGTTGGGATTTGAAGGAAGGAAGGGAGGTCAGTAGCTGGAGTGGAGGAAGGATGGAGTTCCAGGCATGGGGATAGCCAAAGAAAACACCCAGAGGTGAGAGATGGACTAGAACTTCCAGGAGGTTAGTGTCACTGGATCAAAGACTATCTGTTGGGGAGAAAGGTGTAAAAAGACTGGAAAGGTGGGAGAGGATAAGTTTATCAAGGTCTTTGGATGTCAAACAGAGCATTTTATATTTGATCCAGGAGACACTAGGGAGCCAGTGAAGTTTATTGAGCTGATTAAGGGAGGCAGCGGAACATAATCAGACCTATGCTTTGGAAAAATCACTTTGTGCCTAAGTGGAGAATAGAGTCGAGTGGGGAGAGACTGGAAGCAGGGAGAGCTACCAGCAGGCTATTCCAATAATACAGACATGAGGTGATGGGGGCTTGCACCAGAGTGGTGACAGCATTAGAGGAGAGGAGGGGTAATGATGGAGAGGTATCGCAAAAGGTAAACCAGCAGACTCTGGCACTGTGTCATTCTTAGTGTCTTCCCACTATCTAGTGCACACTAGGTGTTTGATAAATGCTTGTTTTTTGATTGTAGTCAAAGGAAACCTCAAGAGAAAAGAAACAAAATATTCCACACGTGTAATTTGCAAAGACATCTGGTTTTTCTGGTAGAAACTTTCTCTATCCAAGAGGCTAGCTATCTATTCCCTCATCAAACCCACTCCTTCCCCCTTTTTTCTGTCCTCTCCATTCTCTGGACCCAAAGATATCTAGAATCTTCTATTTCAGTCCAGAAAGTTCTAGTTCCTTAGCTTATCTGAACACTCTTCTTAATACCCTTATCTGTCCCAAGGCATTCTATAAACCACCATGTAATTACATATACAAGAGGTATTTCCTGGGGAAAAAAAGAAATGGCCAGGGGTGGGATGGGGTGGGGCAATAGCTTTGTGGTCTCTTTTATAAAAACAAAAGTAAAAGTATTACAGCATGAATTTACTTCCACCTAGACAGCATTACTTTAAAACACACATCTATGACCCTCATAGATCAACTCTATGGCGACAATGCCATTTATCTTGACCAATGAATAAGCAGAATATATCCCCGTTACCAAGACTCAGCCAGAGGTCAGCCAGGCAGGCAGACACTAGAACTAGGAGCCCTTTGGTTTCCAATTAAGTTCTGAACTCCAGAGTCTCACCCTGGCTTTCTAATGACCTATATGAACCTGTCAGTGGGAATACTACATTAAGTTTAGCTGTTATATAAAAACCTGTTCTTAAGCTAAAAGGGGGAATTGGGAACCATAATTACCTAGATGGATTGTGTCAATGGACTAAGCTCAACAGATAATTAATTGCTCGACCCTCCATTTTATTGACTTGTAAGGGTACTTGAACTCTTGCAAGATAAAATAAAATCGGGGGCAGCAAGGTGCCGTGGTGGATAGAGCACCAGCCCTCGAGTCAGGAACACTTAAGTTCAAATCTGGCCTCACGCACTTACTAGCTATGTGACCCTGGTCAGGTCACTTAACTCTGATTGCCTCTCCAAAAAAATTTTAATTAATTACACTTAATTAAACCAACAAGTATTTGTTGAGTGCCACCCATGGCAAAGTGGCTGAAGTGTCAGACTTGGTGAAGACTTGTCTCTTTCTCAGCTCCTCTACCAGCTGCATGGCCACAAGCAAGCCACCCACCTCTCAATCTCAGTTTGCTCATTTCTAAAACACGGATAACAATAACACTCGCTTCACAGGATTGTTGTAGGAAACATATGAGGTAATATATGTATTGCTTTGCAAACCCTGAAGCGCTATACTGTTACCTGAAAGGAAGCATGGTGTAGTGCAGCCGTATCAAACTCCAGTAGAAATGAGGGCCACTAAACTCTATAAGGATCCCTATGGACCAGGTATTGACTTAGAAAACCACGTATTAAAATTATCTATGTCTTATTGTATTTTTATTTATTTTGTTAAATATTTCCTGATTAAACTTTAGTCAAGTGCAGGTCATACTCTGAAGTGCTGCAGGTCAAAGGGCTTGAGGACATTGTTTGATACCTCTGTTGTAGAGGGTAGAGTAAGAAAGTTCCAAGTTCAAAACTGATCTCAGCTACTTGGCAGCTTTGTGACTCTGCACAAGTCAATTAACTTCTGTCTGACTCATTTTCCTCACCTATAAAATGACAGGTGGGACTTGATCTTTTCTCCTTTCTGATCCTAAACCTCTGGTTTATGACTAGCTTCTATATGGGGCACTATGGAGTATATAATACTTGGATCTTCGTACATGTTTCTCTTTTCTATATTCTCTGTGACCCAGCTACTCTGACCCACCTGCCATTCCTCACGCACTCCAGCTCCCATTTCTACATCTTTGTACTGGGATCTCCCATTCCAGAAACCTAACATCTTCTCCCTACTCACCTCCACCTCTGGGTATCCCTGACCTCAAATCTCATCTTCTGCAGGAGGCCTTTCCTGATGCTGCCTCATGATAGTGTCTTCTCCTCTGAGATGACTTCCCATCTACTCTGTGGGTAGTGTGTATGTACCTAGGTTGTTTTTCCCATTAAGATGTAAATTCTTCTAAAGCAGGAACTGCCTTTTACTTTTCTTTGCATCCCCAGGCACAGTGCTTGGCAAATAGTAGGCACTTAACAAATGTTTTAGATTAATTGGTTGCTTCATTTGGACCTACGATTACATCAGTATGATTACATCAGTATCAGTATCAGATTACATCAAATGGGTATCCCCATCATAAGTGCAACACATATTCCTATCTTCTCATCCTACGTAATTCTTGTCCAAGAATGTTCCATAAAGATGTAACCAACGTTTGGTGACTCTTTTCCAGTCTTTCCCCTCTGTGAGTGCCAGTACAGATCTCATGTTCCTCATTTATTTTCTTTTGCTCTTGTTGCCTCCTGGACCATGTTCTTCTCTGATCCGATGGTTCCTGGGTGATAGCCCTTGTGCCACTTCTTGGGGGAAAATCATCACTGGAAATAGACCAAAACCTACCTACACCCATCATACATCTCTGCATTGCCCTTTGGGTCCCCTACCGTTGTGATGCCTCAGTGATTACAGAATTCCAGGATTCTCAATCCTACATCATCAATGGGAGAACAATGACACTCAAAATATGATGGGTTTATGTGTCAGGGAACAGCTTGACATCATTAAAAGCATTGCATAGTTGCCCTGATACAAACCAGCTTCCTCTCTTCCTTCTCTTCAGTTCTGGGCCCAGGTCACTGTTCATCTGCCATTGGTACATAATACTGATGTATTAATTCAATGGGCTGTCAATCCAACTTCATATCATGGTCCGGATAATAAGCATTTTCCATCCATTTGCTTTTTCCTTTGAAACTATACAGACTGATGCTGGGCCAAGAAGGGCGGGGGCACTTACCTTCTCCCTTTCCACAAAGGGGCCCCTCTGGCTCAGGCCTGCCTAGGGAGGGAAGGTACCCCCTACCATGGGCTCACGGTGAATGTGGGAGTCGGGGCAAAATGTTTCTCTCTCTCACTTGAGGGTGTGCTAGAGCAAGCCTGAGTTCAAGACAGCCAACTGTTAAATTTTTAGCATGAGAATTTACGCCTTGGAAATCCCCAAACACTACAAATCAAAATCTGATTTATTATTACTTTTTTATTTCTAAACTTAAGAAAGTTATGAAGAAATGTTCATGCATATTATACTTAAAAGTGCATCATTCAGACTAAGCTTTTCCCAGCAATACGATGATCTGAGACAACTCTGGAGGACTTTTGATGAAAAATGCTATCCATCCCCAGAGAAAGAATTGATGGAATCTGAATGCAGATTGAAGCATGAGGTTTTTTTTACTTTCTTGATTTTTCTTGACCTTTTTTTTTTGTTCTCTGTTTTCTTTTACAACATGACTACTATGGAAATATGTTTTGCATGACTACACATGTATAACATATATCACATTGCTTGCTTTCTCAACAAGGCGGGGCAGGGTGAGGAGGGAGAGAGAGAATTTGGAACTCCAAATTTTAAAAATGAATGTTAAAAATTGTTTTTAGATGTAATTAGGGAAAATAAAATACTGAAGAGAAATATAACAATAATTGTGAAGTACGGCATTCATACTATATTTTTCAGAGCATCTGTTGCCAAACTTTTATCGAAACACCCTTGCTTCTATCCTTCCATAGAGAGATTTAAAGAATCCTGGCGTGTTTCACAAATAGGAACCTAAAAAAGCTCTAGAGAGCATGATCAATGTCTTTTAAGGTCTATTGATAGGGCGCTTTTCCTGGCTTAGAACCTGATACACTCTTTCCAACTTGATACAGCCTCTCCCTTTCCTCTCTCCTTTCAGTCATTAAGAGTTCTGGGGGGCAGCTAGATGGCTCAGTGGATAGAGCACCAGCCCTGGAGTCAGGAGGATCTGAGTTCAAATCTAGCCTCAGACACAACACTTACTAGCTGTGTGACCCTGGGCAAGTCACTTAACCTCAATTGCCTCACCAAGGGAAAAAAAAAAAGAGTCCTGAGACAAGGTTTGCTACTTCATCCAAAATCAATAAGTCTTTTAACATTAAGCCATGTATTTCCCTAGAAATGGCCACTTTGCAGGTATAACCTCCAGTGGGATGTGTTCCAGCCAGAGCAGGTGGCCTGCTATTTACTTCCCCCATCTCCCATCACTCTTTAATGGGTTGGTGTACCAATCTCTTTGGGTCATGGATCTCTGAGGTGACCCTGTGATATTCTGGGTTTTGACACAATAAACACAATGTCAATGATAAACAAAAGCATCTTGGAGGACCTCACAATCGAAATGGAATATTTGTGGATTATGTGACTCTTTCACTTGGACCCATTATCAACTCATTTAGAAAGGTAGAGGATACAAAGAAATTTAAAACATAGCCCTTGCCCCTACAAGAATCTCCTTGTAGAAATAAGATGTGAACCATTGTAGTAGGAAGGCCGAATTTATGATCTCAAAAAGGATCACATAAATATCTGAATGGTTCGAAATCGTTGGGTATACAGAATTCTCCAAGCAGAAGGCATCAAAAAATTTATTCAGGGCCCAGAGCAACAAATTAGCAAACCAACCTCCCCATTCCAGTATTGGGAACACAAGCCTCCAGGCCCAGTAGGCCCGCCTCACAAGAGTAGCCAGGAGGCCACAGAAAAATAAGATGGCATAAATCATATTCACCGCTCGAACTCCTGGGTCCACACAGGGGTCGGCTCTGCTTCGGATTTTTTCCAGCTATAGTTTTCTCACCTCTTCTCGCAGCCAAGCCTCTGGCGTTCTTAAGTCCCGCCTCAACGGCTAGAGACCAGAGTCCAGAGACCCACTGGTTCCCGAATTGGCCCCTTTTAAGTCTTTAATCTACGCCCACAGGGGTTTCACACCTGATAGGGCTTTGGGCCTGGGGCTTAGCGTTTAACGGGTGAAAGTACTTTCACCATAAACAAAAGCCAAACTCCTCAAGGGCAACCGTTAAACTAAGCCCATTTTGCCTTACTGGCACAACCATGAAGAGATAAGCAACAATAACAAAAAATTCCAAATCAGAGATCAAGATGCTAGAAGTTCCTTTACAAAGAGATATGACGTTGTTGTTCCTTTGGCCCTAGTAATTCCAGCTTCGAGCCTAGAACTTTACATAAAATACTTTCCAAAAATTACAAATGGTCTCTTAATTGTTCAACCCAATGGCCTTTTCTCAGTTCATCCTCCCTGACCTTTTGGCAGCTTTCAAAACTGGATACTCTCCCTGCTTTCCATGGCTTCGTTCTCATGTTTCTCCTCCTACTCTTTCTAATCGCTCCTTCTTAGTCTTCTTCTCTGGATGGCTATCTCCTACCCCGTAATCATGAGTGTCCCCCAAAGTTCTATCCTGTGTCTTCTTCTCTCCCTTAGTGAATTCATAACCTCCTAGGGCCTCAAGAGTTTTCCCTACACAGATTTGCAAATCCAACCGTAATCGCTCCACTGAGTTCATCCCACATCTACAACTGTCTAAAAGACATCAACTCTTACCTGGACCAGCTACCTCTAGCTCAATACGTCCAAAACTCTACATGACCCCTTTTGGGGTTTCCTTGGCAAAGATATTGGAGCGCTTTGCCATTTCCTTCTCCAGCTCATTTTACAGATGAGGAATGAAGGCAAACAGGGTTAAGTGACTTGCCCAGGGTCACACAGCTGGTAAGTGTCTGAGGCCGGATTTGAACTCAGGAAGATGAGTCTTCCTGACTTCAGACTCAGAGCTCTGCCCACTGTGCTACCTAACTGCCCTTTATAAAGCCTAAAATTCCATGTATAAATTCTAGCTATTATTATAATTATTACTACCTTGCATTATTTTTATCAGCGTACTTTTCATGACCTTGCCACCACTCCAACTCTAAACAGAATAAAGATGCCCAAAGTCAACGACTGTGTCATTTTTATCTTTATATGAAGTAAAGATTTTGGAATCAAGAAGACCTAAATTAGAGTCCTACCCTCAGATACCCACTGGCTATGTGACCATAAGTCATTTCACCCCACTCAGCCTCAGTTTCCTCATCTGTAAAATAGGGATAATAATCTCACCTGCCCCCCAGTGTTGTTGCGAGGATCAAATAAAATAATATGTGCAAAGTGCTTCACAAAACTTCAGGTGCTATGTTAAGTGCTAGCTATTATAATTAGCTAATTAATGTTTGTTAAATTATGGAATTAAGTTAATTGAATAGCAATCACTGTTTTAGGAGAAGGGAGAAAGTACTTCACTCTGGGCCAGTTGAGGGAGATCTCATAGAGGAGAGGGTATTTGTACCTGGTCATAAAGAAAAAGGTCAGATTTTGGAGGAATGGAATGAGCAAAGGCTAAGAGTCAGGGGAGCATGAGATATGACAGAAATAATAGGAATACTTTGGACAAATGCAGACCTTTTTTTTTTTTAATTCAGAAAGTTAGAAAAATCCACCTTAAAATTGTAATGATTCCTAGAGAAGGGAATATGTTATAAATCGTGACGAGAGGATTGTGAAAAAATCCTTCCTAAGCATTTTACAAGAAGCATGAAGGTGTAAACAAAACCCAGGCATCTGTCCTCAAGTGTGAGAGCTTCCTATGGATCTGAACCACGTTAGAAGAAATGTCATTTGGGGCAGATGAGTCAGTATTTAAAAGAAATATTTCCTCTTTATATTTTTGATCGGTAGGTGGTCTCAGAAATACCTACACATCGTGCCCCAGATCTGACTTTTCCCATACTGACAACAGGGTTTCATCACACCAACCAGACTGACCTGAAGAACCTAGAAGAAAGAGGAACTTTTGGACTAGCAACATTGATTTCATCTGTAAGCCACCTGCTTGAAATATCACCTGTTGATATGAACAGCAATTTCCAACCTTGTTATCATCCGTAAATCATCAGCCTTCCCAACAAGCAATTGTTACTCAAAAAGGCAGGGAGATGGGTAACAGATCAGAGTGAAGAAATCTCAGTTTACATTGATACAATATTAAATCCATTTCATAGAAAATAATTCTACAACAGACAACTGCATTATCTGGCATCGTGGGGAACAAACATTGGTGGACTACCCAGGAGGACAAGTAAGGGTGGCCTAGACATTTTGATCTTTTAGAACGAATGGCCTACCACCACCGGGGACTCATCTTCATCGTCTGACATTGTAGAAATCTCTTTTTGTTTTGGCTGCTTTAATCAGCAAAGATAAGGAGAACAAGACTAGGGAAGATGGTTACTGTGGGTAAGAGAAATACACATGTGATTACATTTTCTCATAAGCCATTAGTTTTGAACAATTCCTTCACTAAATCTTTTATTATATTTAAAATACTTACAGCGGGTACTTAATAAATGTCTATGGATCCACTGACTATTTATTTACTTGGGTTAAATCTTACATACCCTCCAAGGATATGTACCAAGTACTTGTCAAACCACATGCTGGAGGAAAACAAAAGGTGGAGATAAGGGAAAGAATGCAAATTTATTAAGTACCTACTTTGTGCCAGGCATTATGAAAAGCACTTTACAAGTATTATCTCATTTTGTCTCCATCAGTTCTAAATCTGTGATCCTATGAATACAAGTTTTAAATGTCAAGCTGTGAGAGTTGCATTTTATCTGAGAGACACCAGTAAGAAGGAAACAGGGGGCCTGAATAATCCACAAAGCAAATACAGTTATCCCTTCCACATTGTGACTTTCTCCATCATGGTTTTAATATATCCTGGGTTGGCATAAGAAATTAAATGGGAATTTGGGGGGAGTTTTGTGGAAGCCACAGGAGACACACAAAAGCCAGCAGACAACACAGAAAAAGTTTCAAAGTTCAGAAATGAATAAAATTTATGTATAGTATTGTATAGTATCAACATGTTTTATCTTTTAATACCACAATAATTCAGACTTCTCTGGTATGAATGGAGAGCCAAGAAATTTTACGCAGATTTTTCAGATCGCTGAGGCCCCTACCCCCCATGATGTGGAAGGGACAACTGTAATCAGCCCCTATATTATGGAATAAGAGCCCTAGTTCACTTTTTTTTAATCTCTCTGCTACGTTTAAGAAAATACATAAAGAGATTAGGAATGAAGAAATGCAGGCAGAAGGAACCAAAAAAAAGGCATTAACAAATGGTTAAATGCAGCTTATTACAATGCTGTGGCGGTAATGATAAGTGGGGCATTAGCAGACAACGTTTATAGGCAGCAATATAAAAATGGATCATCTCAAGGACTGGCTAACGCTGGACATTGAGTAGGATGCATCAAGCAGAGGTTTTTAACCTTTGGTCCGTGAACTTATTAAAAACCATTTTAATAACTGTATTCAACCAAGCAATAATTGGTTTCTGTTGGAATCCTATGTATTTTGTTTCATGCATTTTCAAAATGATTTTGAAGAGGGGCCCATAGGCTTCATCAGACTGCCAAAGTGAAGCGTGATACAAAAAATTTAAGAATCCTTGCTGTATGGACTTGGACCAGATGTCCTTGGGCTCAACTTTGGCCTCACTAGGATGACATCCTTAGGGTACTTTGTGATTAAGTACAGAAGTTTCAAGTTCCTGGAATCAAGAAAAAAAGGTGGGTTCCTTCAAAATCACCAAGAGAGACCCCCTATTCAGGGTCAGACAACAGATTGGTCAACTTCAAACAACAGAGCAAGCAGCTTCCCATGATTCTAAGCCATAGGTCCAAGTTTCTGGGGCCAGAACCACAAGGGAGTAATAAAAGCCTATAGAGCATATTGGTTGGGTACAGCAGGGTGGGAGGAAAGGAGAACCATGCATGGAATGTGGCATTTAGCTGTTCCTCCTTCCCTTAAAAAATGATCCAATGCCTTTAGTGCAAGCCACTCACCTCTGGTTGGCTGGTTTTTTTTTCCCCTAAAACAGTCAAATTGAGGATGGAGTTATTTCTATGACTCACACTAGAAAATCAGAAAGCTAGAAGTGATCTCCAATGTCCCCTGACTGAGTGACTCAGTTCTCCCAGACAGAGAGGAAAAAAGCATTAGGCCCCTCTGAATTTTAGTGAGCTGAACTTTTCCCACCATTATTTCTTAGCTCCAAATATTTTAAAAATCATCACCATAAATATGTCAAACAATCTAATCAGCTGCCCTGTTCCTGCTAAGTTGTACTGCTGTTTTAAACCACATGGAACAGAACCAGGTTAATAAACCTGGGATCCCAGATTTGGCTTGGAATTGAAGTTGGCTTGCAAAGCCCCTCCCCAGAAGGGTGCTGTTCCCTACATAGAGACTTCGTTTTCCCTGAGGCAACATGATTGCTGCTATCATAACAGGATGCCCCACATCCTCTTTCCCCGAGCAGACACTACAGCTCTGCTGTCAGGAGAGAAGTGTGTCCAAGTTGCTGATGAGATCTTTCCTGTATGTTTCATCAAAACTGATGTCAAGTCCAAAGGGCTATGTCAAGGAAACAGCATTAGACAGTGCCCTTTCAACATCTGAAAGCATACATTTTTAAAATAAGGAATAGAATGAAGAGTTTTTTTCCCTCTAAAGCTATGTGTTCTAAGTTCATAAAGGACAGCAGGAAAAAGAACTTTTTTTTTAAAAAATGAATGATTATAGACCAAATCTAGGCTAGAGTCACAAAGGAGGAAATACCACTAACAGATAGTATGAGTACAAATATGTGCAGTTCTCATCTCACTTCACATTTTTACTGTTACTGTAACAGTAATTGTCGTAATGTTATTATAATATTTATACTTATTACAGTAGTATTGGAACATTGCAATATAACATTATATTCTAATATTATAACAATAACTATTAATAAGAGTATAATAAATATGGTTCTTTGTGGTATCTGGGGGGGGCCAAAGGGGATGGTTGTCAATTTCCTCTTACTGTTTTGATTCCACAGCCCTATTGCTGAGTGGTTACAAAAGGCTCTAATAAATCAAACAGTGCTAGGCACTAGATATACAAAGATAAAAATGAAATAGTCCCTGCCTTCAGGGAGTTTACACTCTATCAGTGAAATGACATATACGTAAGTAATAGAAATACACACAAGATGAATACAAGGTAAAATTCTGAGGAGTAGCCCTAGCAGCCAGGGAGTTCAGGAAATGCTTCATGGAGAATGTGGTACTTGAACAGAGTTTTTGTAGGAAACGAGAGATTTTTAATAATAACAACTAGCATTTATATAGTGATTTAAGGTTTACAAAGCACTTTACAATTATCCCATTTAGATAGAACAACCCTAGCAGGTAGGTATTAGGATCTCCATTTTAAAGGTGAGGAAACTGAAGCAAATAGCATTTAAGTGACTTATGGGGTCACAGAGCTAGATAAGTGTCTGAGGCTGAATTGGATCTCAAGGTCTTCCTGACTCCAAGTCCAGCAGTGTCTCCATTAGACCTCAAAAAGGTGAAGAAAGGTGAGAAGTGAATGTGTTCCAGATATAGGGGATAGACAGTACTTTTATATTTATTTCTACTAATCTCTTCTTTTCTCCTTTCTTTTTTTTCCTTCTCTCCTAAAATGGTAGATGAGGAAAGGAGAAAGGGCTTGGTCAGTGAGAGAACATTAACAGTTCCTTTTTCCTCCTACCTTAAGCCCTGCACATATATACAATAAAGCTGCATTATTGATAATCACAGGAATAATAAGTGGCCTCTTGGGTGCCAACAATGTACGAGACACTATACAAAATCTGTCTCTCTGGTAAAACTATTTGCCTCGCAAGCATAGCTGGTCTCTGCTCAGTGGCTTTCAGACTTCTTATAACACATTCATTGCAAGCTCCTTTGTTTTAATTTGTGGATGTGGGGTAGCAGGGCCGGGTGGGGGGAATTTGTCTTCTTTTTTTGTTTGTTTGTTTCTTTGTTTCTTTTTCCTTTAGTGAGAAAGATGACTGCTTTGTTTTTTAAAGGTTTTGCCTCAGTGGGAATGCAGGGTTCTTTTCTTTTAGCTGTAGGGGAGTTTGGGTAGAAGCCAGTCTCTCTAATGTTTGGGGTTCCTGAAACTTTATGCATCTGTTGTTTCACCCTCACAACTACATTTGCTTGGCTGGAATTACAACTCAATTTAAACCCAATATTTTCCCTTTACTCCCCACCCCCCCATCATACAGGCCTCAAGATTTAACAACAACCATTATACTTTCTGGGCTCCTCTCAAGACTTTATTTGATTTCTACAAGCCCATATAACATCGTACTCTATAGCTAGTAATAATTCTTGAATGAGGCACGCTAACCAGGCTCTTTATTCCCCTCCTCCTCTAAACTGTAACCAAAAAGGCTGACCTGCATGAGCAGGCCCTCCCCTGAGAACGAATTGACTCAACAGGTGGGAAAAAGCTGATTAAACCAAAAGAAACATTTTCTCACACCAGTAAACCTTTTTAGCGAGCAATATGGCCTTCTGAATTATCTCTGTTTTGCAGTATAATGAAAAGAAGGCTAGATGTCAAATTAGAGAAGTTAAGATCAAACCCCAGCAAGTCACCTGTGTGACTTGAGGCAAGTCCCAACATCTAAGGGCCTCTGGTCCCTCATCTGTGAAACTCCAGCCCTTAACTTGCCTTGTTATTTAAGGACACATCAACTATGACTACTGTCACTGTGGCTACTGTGACTACTGTGAACCTCAGCTTATAGAATGGGATTATTGTAGAGCACTTTTTCTCAGAGAGGTTTAAAGCATCATACACATGATTCATAACTTTACTGAGCCTCATATTCATCCTATGAGAACTGGGAACAGATATTACCTATCCCCATTTGGTCTTTCAGAAAACTAACAAGCAGGAAGATTAGGCGACCTTGCTCACTGTCACACACACACACACACACACACACACACACAACACACACACAGAGCTAGGATGAGAATTCACCTCATTTGTCCTGCAGTCAATGGAATCATCAGCATAATAATGAACCCCCTCAGCCTGATGCCATATGGACTGGGTATTTCAATTTGAGCATTTGAAAACACAACCTGCTTTGAAGTATTAATGCTTAGTTGGCAAGTTAATTGATTCAGTTTAGTTTCACAATATAGAAATACTTTATACTCTTGGTCTGCCACTGGCAAACACAGACTGCTTAAGCCTCACAGTAACCTTGTGAAATACATTATTGGTTATTAGCAGTTCCCACTTTACAGCTGGAGGAACTCAGGAAGAGAGTTTAAATGGCTTCTCTGAGGCCACAAAGGAAGTCAGTGTGACATGGGGGAGAAATTCTTAAGTTTTCTCTCTCTTCCTCACATATATATGTGCATATACGTATGTAGAAATGTGTGTACATAGAAATATACACATACAAACATATGTATAAACCAGATTCTCCAGAAAAGATCTCATGCTTAAAATTATTCTCATAACTCAAAACATTTTCACAAAACATTTGATTCTGGATGCCACATTAGTCGCAAGATTTATTTAATTTTTTTTAAAGCCTCCACAGTGGGAAAAAAAATCTTTAAGGGAATGGTTCTCAAAGTATGATTGATGAACCATAACTTAAACTAATCAGACCACCAATAGAGTACCCCAGACAGTCAATAGGCTAGATTCTCATAGTGTATCTTAATGTTTATAATATTCTCTTATATTCTCCCAACTTGTAGGTTAGGTCCTCCAAAAGGCAAGCTAACTACCATAGGTACAATGTGTTCTATGGCTCCACATTTCTAAAACTATAGCTCATGAGACCCTGACTGTCTTCTTATCTTTAATAGTCAGCCACTAGATGCAAAGAAAAGGTATTTATTAAGAAGCCCGAGTAAGAATAATTGCAACAAAAATTTCCCCACAGCTCCTGGGGCACACTTTCCTACAAATCATACAGAGCAAATGGGTATAAAAAAAAGTGAGTATAAACATAAAATACACTGGTAATGAGGCTCACAGATAGGAAGCACATGCGGCCTTGATAACTCACATTTCTAGCACTGCAGGGCCCCAGTATCCTATCTCTTTTCATAGTATCCTCATGTTGATCCCCTCTGGGAAGAGCACCTCCTTTGGGCAGGTTACTCAACTGGTTTCCTTGAAGCTGCTTTCTACCATAGTTTGACTCCCGGGCTAATTTTCTCCCAAATCCATAGTTGTCTCTCTTCTCTACTGCCAAGTGTCACACTCCTTGGAACCATCTCCACTGACTATCTGTGCTCCCTGCCGGTTGTGCTGTTTTCCTAGTGTGTTAATAGCTCAGACACAAAGCTCCATAGCTGATTGGGGGAAAGGGAGGAGAGAAAGAAATTCCCCCTCCCTCCTCACTCTATTCTCGATGGGAAAGCTCAAAGAAAAAGGCAAGAAGTGATTCCTTCTCAAGAGTTGAATTCCTTTTTCAAGAGGAGACTCTCCTCTAAGCTGCCAGGATTCATACTCTTTTAAATCGCTTCCTACGAAAAGCTGCTGTCTCTTAGAACTAGAAATTTCATTTTTACAGATTACCATGTCTTTCCAGCACACAGTGGCAAGCTGCCCCTCTGATTTGAACAAAAAGAACTTCTTCGTACCTCATAAAGAGATAATTTGCCCCAAACTCTTCCTTTCTCTTCTAAAACATAACATGAACTTGTTATCTCTGTTACCTGGCTCTTCTGAACTCATTTCCTATCTGTAATTTCATGAATAGGGCTTGGGGATAGGAGGTAAAATCAGTTAGTTGATGAAGACATACTGACTGTAATGCAAAGGGGAATGTACTAAGTACAAAAGAGAAGCCTTGCTGAGGAGCTATGAAAACAAAGAGGAGGGCTTTTCAGCTAGGGGGAAGAGGAAAGCTTCAAGAAACTGGTGGACCCTGATTCCATCTTTGAAGTCTTTGTTTGGTGGAGTTGGTAAGAGAAATGCCCTCCAGAAATCACAGATAATGTAAGCGAAGACACAGAAGCAGAAAATGGGAGGACGTAAATGAGAGATGGAAAACTATTGAGTTTAGTGGTGAAAGAGTGTGGCACTATGACCTCAGATTTATTATAAAAATTAAGAAATATCATTGTGATAGTGACTTAGTCTGACATCCTAGTTCTCACTTGAATCAGAGAGCTAGTCAGTATTTCTTGAATAGAAGATATTCACTTTCAAGGAGGGATCATCTGAAAGAGTTTGTCCAGTGTGTGTGTGTGTGTGTGTGTGTGTGTGTGTGTGATCAAACTAAGAGTAGGAATGTCTTCCTGCTTAATCCAATTAAGAAAATATCTCTTTGTTTACCTTTGAAAAGGGAATCCTTGAAGATTGTGGTTAAGGGAGAATAAGTTGTTTGGGGAAGATATTTATTCTAAAGATGGGCACTATTCCTGTTTGGGAAATCCCAAACCATAAATTTTAAGTATCATTTTACTTTGCTGTGGAACTTTGTCTTTCATTTCCCAATTGCTATAAAATGTAAGTTGGACATTGCTTGGGGAAAAAAGAATATTCTGATTAACTGAAAGAATTCTCCATCTGGACCTCTCTCTAAGTAGAAATGCTTGCATATTAATAAATTTTCTCTGGCGTTATTTTAGCAAAACTCCAGACTATAGATTAGTTTCTTCCAAAGTTGGAAACTTATATATGTGAAGGGGAATAAGTGGCACTACATAAGCCTAGAAAGGTAGTTTGGAGCCAAATCATAGAAGACTTTGAACGCCAACATGGGGAGTTTAGATTTTATCACTAGGTAACAGGGAGTACGGAATCACAGAATGTTAGCAATAAAGAACCTTAGGAGTTGTCTGATCCAGATGGTACATTTTACAGATTAAACTGAAGCCCATAGACATGAAATGCTTTGCTCTAGGTTACACATCAATTAAGTGACAGAACCAAGTCTTAAAATGAAATCTAGACACTGATGCTCCAACTGAAAGTTGTTGTTGTTGTTTTTAATGGAAATGTGATATGATCAGAGCAGTTATTAGAAAGATTCTAAGAAACATCTGACACTTGGGAAATGACTGAACAAACTGTGGCATGGGGACAGAATGCAATATTATTGTGTCATGGAATGACAAATATGAAGAATCTGGAGGAACAGAGAAAACCTCGTATGAATTGATGCAGAGTGAAGAAAGTAGAACCATGACAACATACACCATGACTAAAACAATGCAGATGAAGACAACACTGAGAGGCAGCAAAACTCAAGTCAAATGCAATGTTGGTTCCAAACTCTTAAAGAAAAAACATGCATCTTTCTCATTAATAAATGGCAAACTACAAAAATTGCAAGTGATGTGTGCTGTCGGTGGCAATCATTATGTTAGGAGGCTTTGCTTAATTTATTATGACAAGCCAAGAGTGAGAATAAGAGTATGTTGGGGGTGAAATGGCTTATTTGTTGGGAAGTTACTTCTATGTCAAAACAAAATATATGAAAAATTATTAAAGATTATACGAGAAGTAATGTTAAGGGGATGGAAAATTGGAAAGGAGATAGCTAGGATTCAGTCTATGAGAGGAATCTTGGAATATTGGGCAGGAGTGCTGGACATGGTGCTAAGAAGACACAAAGCCAGCTTCTGACACTGGGGAGAAGGGAAGAGAATAAGCATAGTGCCTAACTGTGACAGGCCCTGGGCTAGCACTTTACAAATCTTACCACACTGAAAAGGGTGTGTGACCATGAAGAAATTATTTAAGTCTCTCTGAATTTGTTTCCTGTCCATAAAAATAGGATAATGATAGTAGCTTACCTGACTGTGCTGTCGTAAGGTTCAAATGAAACAATTTAGGCAAAGTATTTATAAATTTTAAAATATTGTCTAAGTATCAATTATTATTTCCAGAAATTTGTCCACAAAGGGAAAAAGAGATAGCAGAATTGCTTGAAGGAGTAGCAGAAGTAAGGGAAGATTGTTTGTTTGAGTTGGGTTTGCTTTGCTTTGATTAGTTGGCTTGGTTAGGATGAGAGAGAGATGAGCATGTTTGTAGTCTGAGTGAAAGGAGTCAGAAGAGAGGGGAAAGATGAAGACATAGAAGAGAAAGGGAAGAATTGACAAAAGTGAGAGTGAGACCAGTGTGAGCTACAGTTACTAGAGAAAGATTGATGGAAGAGATGGACATTGAAGAGGGCTTTGAAAGATGAGTAGGAGTGGAATAGGTACAGACTCCTAGATGGGTTGTCTTAATATGTACAAGCAAGTGGTTTGTGGGACAGCACTGGGGTATGGTAGAAAGATGGTGAGATGGAGAGTCAAGGGAAACTGGGTTCAAGGCCTGGCACTAATCTTTGTTAGATATGTGACAAGTCCCTTTAGGTCTCAGAATTCAGCTACAAAATGGGGACTAAAACACTAGAAACAATATTATTAGAGGAAAATTCTTTGTAAACCTTAAAATACAACATAATTTTGAGCTATTAGTGATAATAACAATAATAACTTTATGTGCAGGGTAAAATATTTATTGTCTCCACTGCTAGATTTGGAATGAGAGGACCAGGGTTCAATGAGAGGAACAGAGGACCTCTGCCCCTTACCACTTGGGTGATCTGGTGGTACAGTGAAAAAAGAATAGATACTGGAGTCAGAGAACCTGAATTCAGATCCTGCCACCTGTGTGATGACAGGCAAGTCATTTAACTTCTCTCTGCCTCGGTTTACTCATCTATAAAATGAAATGGTTTGACTAGGTGTCTCTGAGGTCCCTTCTAGCTCCCAATTTATGATCCTATGACTGAATCTTTTACAACTTTTTAAAATAAATCCTTCATTCCTGGATTCATGTTAGGGTTTGAACTCTTAAAAATTGAACATCTTTCAATTTGCTCATAAAGAAAATACAGATTTACACCATGAATACAGAGAATATTAACCTGGTTCGTGTTTATAGAGTATGCGAAATAATATAGCAATCAATGGCCCCACTAGATCTTCGTTATTTATATAAACAAGATTGAAGATGCTCGAGGGGTATTAATCATAGCATCAGATTAAATAATAAATAGAAGAACACGAAGCATCCTCCAGACGTCCTCAGTGGTTGCACATCATTCTGAAGGATTCTGTCATTTATCAATAACACCTGCCATTTTTTATGTACAATGTTTTCTTCAAAAACGCCATGATTTCATTCATGTGTGTGCTCTCTTAACCGACATAGATCACAACTCATCCACATCTTAGTAGACTAATTCCTAAGTTGCCATGGCCACAAATAGTCATTCCTGGGTGGCTATGCCTAGAATTATGATCTTCTCTGAACTTAGCTGTACTAGTCCTATGCTAACAAATGCCAGGTTTCTCTTCCAAGTTTTGCCAGGTTGGCAGTAACTCTTAGAACTTGTACTCTTTTGGAAGAGGCTTGGAAAATCCAGGACCACCACCATGTCCTAGTGAGCCATCAAATTTTATTGGAGGATATAATTTTATACAACATGTTTGCTCTTGGTGGAATAACTATAGTTCGAGACCCTTACTCTCAAATCCTGCTGTAGCTTTTCTTACCATATGGTACCATCAAAATGAAATAGAAACAAAATAAATTCCAAAATGTATCATTTAAAATGCTAAATTCTCCTAAGTGTTCAGGGAATCAAAGTTTGGTCCACAAACTCATCAAACTCTGGAAAAAAAGGAATAGAGAAATTCAATTTATCCAACAAAATGCTTTCATTGCCCTCTTTTTCTATCAAGTACTATAAATAACAGCTGTCAGGATAACTGTATATCTTATGAGACTATAAAGGAGAGGAGGTGCTGACTAGCAGATTTCGTATACCTAAATGATTATTCTATTAGATTAGATAAAGCATTTATTAAGCCCTTACTACATTCCAGGCACTGGGGCACATGCTGGGAATACAAATACAAGCAAAAGGAAGGTTAGTCCCTATTCTCAAGGAGCTTACATTGTAATGGTAGAAGACTCATAAAAGGAAGCTGGAAAGTGCTGGGAGGAAAGTATCTAATTGGGAGCAAGAGGTAAAGTAGTCTGGCTAGTCAAGGATTGAACCATGGGTAATTGGGGATAAAGTAGTCTGGCTAGTCAAGGATTGAGCCATGGGTAATTGGGGATAAAGTAGTCTGGCTAGTCAAGGATTGAGCCATGGGTAATTGGGGTTAATGTAGTCTGGCTAGTCAAGGATTGAACCATGGGTAATTGGAGGCCAAGCAGCCTGGGTAATCAAGGACTGAGCCAGGTAAGAAATAGATATAGACAAGGCTCCAACGTAACAAGTGTTTTCTTGGCTCACCACCCCTAGAGTCAGGCTGTTAAGTCTCCTCCCCAGGGCCTTATGGGAGAGGTACCTCTTCTTTATGGTCTTTATGGTCCTTTGCTCAAGCCTTCTTTTTAAGGGTATACTCCCAACTCTTAGCTACCAGTTACTAGCACCCCAGTTCCATTTAACCAATTAGCTTTTACGAAGGGTTACCTCAAAGGTCTAGCAAGAGCAAAAGTACAAATACTCCCCCACAATAGGTCAGGGAATCAAAGTTTCCCCTCCAACCATACCACCTCAGACTCTTACGCCAAACCCAGTGTTTATGCAACCACACCATAGAGGACTATAGAAATGACAGTTTGTATGACATAAGTATTTGTGCTTTTTTACCTTTATCAAAGATTGTAACTTGTTAAGATCTTCCAGTTGTATTTATAGTGATAATATTAATATGTTTGTGTTATATACCGTAAGGAGTATATAAACTTGGTGGCCAATAGTCAAAGATCATACTTTAAAATATCAATATTCAATAATTGTTTGTCGATCACCTAAGAATTTATGATTCTTAGCATGGTATGCTTCATTTACTGCTACCATAGAAGCAGAAAACTGTATAGGATTGAGCATCATTGTACATTTTTTGTCCATTTTATGGATCACTATCAGCTAAAAAAAATCCATTACCTGATCGATGATCAACCTTTTGGTAAAGAAATTTGTCACTGGGACCATAATCAAAACCTTTCCAGCTTTAAAGAATCTCTCAGAATTTGTATTCTAATAACTAAAATAGGCTTAGAGAATGAAGCATCACTTTTGAATCATGATCGTGATGAAGCCCTAAAGTAGGACTTTTTTGAGAGCACAGTCAGTCAACACAGATTTCTTAAGTGCTTACCATGTGCCTGGCATTGTCTAAGCACAGGGAATTCAAAGAAAGAGGGAAAAAATAGTCCCTGACCTCAAGGAGTTCATATTCTAATGGAGAGACAACATGCAGGCTACATATATGCTAAATATATCCAGTGTAAATGAGAGGTAGTCAGAGGGAGAAGGCAGCAATGTAGCAGTGGCTAAGGAGCTGATTTTAGATTCAGGACATCCTAGGTTCACATCCTGCCTCTGATAAATATTGGTCATGTAATTCTAATCAAATCATCGCATCTCTCAGAGGTCTAGGTTATAAACTGAAGTATGTTACAAAATATTTGTTCATCTGCATTGGTAAAGGGAATTTCCTTACCAGGGAGCACCCAACTTTAACGAAATCACAGGACCAGCCCCCCCCAAAAAAAACACAGCTGAATGGGATGACTCACGTTTCCCTCAGAAAGGTTAATAAAAGAATTGGAAAACTTGGTTTTCAACAACCTATGCTCAAAAGCAAGAATTCAGTTCAGAAACAACTCAGAAGGCTCATGCTTCTAAATATGTTCTTCAAGAGAATCAGAAAACATAGTATTATAAATAGCACCTAGTGCCATTAGTCACAGAATCGATGAATCTTAGAGTTAGAAGAAACCTCAGAAGCCAAATCCAACTTAAAATAATAAACATGATGATTGTGGTGGTAGTGGTGGTGGTGGTGGTGGTGGTGATAAATAGGTAGCATTTATCTTGTCCTTACTATGTGCCAGGCACTAAAGCAAGCACTTTACAAATATTATTTCATTTCATCCTGACAACAACCTTGGGAAGAAAGAGCTATTATTATCCCCATTTTACAGTTGAGTAAATTAAGTCAAAGACAGGTTAAGTGATTTGCCAAGGGTCACACAAGTAGAGGCTGAGTCTGAACTCAGGTCTTCCTAATTCCATGATCAATGGAATCCACCATACCACCTAGCTGCCTGAACAAGAATTGCTTCTTCTACACCATACAAGAGGGTGACTTCTTCCTCACTTATCTAGTGTAGAAGTGTGACCCAGGGATCAGTCAGCCTTGGAGTTCTCCTGTGAGGCACCAGTTGCTCATTTGCAAATGACAGGCTTTGGAACCCTGAAATGAATGGAAAACACAGTCAGCTTCAGTGATTTTGATGTGAATAATTTAGGAATCTGAGAGCTTTGAGGCAGGTAAATGGGGAAATACGAACACCAGAACTGTAATGTACAAATGTAATGTCCCTGATTATAGATTGACTGAAAATTTGATTAGTGACCATAAGCTAAGATGGGCTCATTCATGCAGAGGATCTAGCTACTGAAACAAGAAACAAGAAAAGTTAAGGAACATTGGGCATTTGGATTGGCCAATAAGAGGCTGAGAGGCTGGAGTGTCTCTACTGCCATCTGCTGCTGAGAAGTAGGATCAGCAAATATGTTCTATTTTGACTGATGAGAATAAAGAGAATATACTCAGCTACAATGATTGGCTGCTTAGAAAAGGGGAAAAAAGAGAGGACCAAAGACACTTCTCTAAATTTCTACCTGTAGTTGCTGAAAGCGGGGAGAAAGAGAAGAAACCTGCAAATGAGCAATTTCAGGGACTTTTTTTCCAACTGTTGCCTTCTCTAAGAAAGCACAGTACCATTTCAGCTGAAGGCAGAAGCTACATCTGAAGGTGGAAATGACAGATAATATAGTTTCTGTCACGGATTCAGCCTAGACAAGTAAAGGAACAGATTAGAAACAGAGCATCAGGGAAGTGGGCTAGTGGATCATCTACTCTGGTAGAGACATCATACCAGGTGAGGTGTTAGTCAAAAACTTCATGGAACAGTTCCATTTAGCAAAGCATCTATTCGATACCTATGATAAAAGATAATGAAGTCTACAATTCCAGAGTTGAGTTGTCCTTGCCCCATGTGTTCCCTACATGAGTACTTTAATGCCCCCAAGACTTTAAGCGTGGGTCCAATCTCCCAATAGACACTGTGAGCATTGGGGATAGAGCAGAATTGAGGTTTATTGGGAAAATGTTGTATTTATATTATGTCTTTACTTTGCATTTTCAGTAGGCTTTTTGGTTTAACATTAATTGAATTAATTGCTCTTTTGTTAATGTGAAGTACACCAGTGGAGGTTCATGAGCTATACTGTTGTTGTACTCTAATACCTACATATCAAAATTATTGGCCAAGAGTGTGAAAGAAGACAGTCTACCAAACTCCTTTTATGAGGCAAATATAATTTTAAAACCTAAACCAAGGAAGGATAAAGCAAAAAAAGGGAATCATAAACCAGGGTCATTAATGAATATCAATTTTAAAGATTTATATTAAATCCTTGCAAAAAGACTACAGAAATTTATTCTTCCAAAAATCATTCATTATGACCAAATTGAATTTATATCAGGGATATAAGGATGGATGAACATTAGGAAAATTATTGACATAATCACAGTAAAAGCATTAACATCTAAAAGCACAAAATAATCTCAAGAGATTTTTTAAAAGCTTTTGACAAAGTACAACATTTATTTATGCTAAAATAAAAACAAACAAAAAACTTTCTGAACACAAACAAAGGGGAAACTCTTTCAATATAATTTAAAATTTCATACCAAAAACAAACCTTACATGCAATGAACATACACTAGAATTTTTCCCAATAAATACAGGAGCAAAGACGCCTCTTTTCTCTCCTATGATTTGGTGTAGTTCTAGAAATAGTTAGTGGTCTTGCTTATCTAATTTGTTGAACTGATCAACTTTTTTATATTTTAACCAGTAACTGAATAGTTTTGATGTTTAACACATTGAAGTATAGTTGGAAATATGGTACTGTTTGACCTATTACATCCCAACTTTTTTTTCATTATTTCCCCCTCAAATTCTTGATTTTTTGGTTTTTTTCAGATAAATTTTTGTTATTATTTTGTTTAATTGTTTAAAATAATTCTCTATTAATTTGGTTGTTATGACACTGAATAAGCAAAATAATTAGATAGTATTGTCATTTTAATGATACTAGCATGGTCTAAGCATGAGCATTGAATATTTTTCCAGTTGTTTTTCTGTCTTTATATCTGTAGAGTTCTATAACTGTGTATTGTTTGTGCCTTGCTAAACTCATTTGAAATTTGTTTTACATTCGGTAGTTGTTTTGAAGAGAATTTCTTTTTTTTACTGATACCTGCTGGGTTTTTAATGGTAATAGAATAACTAATGATTCACAGTGTTTATTTAATATTCTATAGTTTTACAGAAGTTTTTGTTCAATTAAATTATAATCAAATCTCTAGAATTTTCTAAGCCAACTATCATATAATCCATAAAAATGATAATTTTATTTCTTCTTTTTCTATACTTATTCTTTCCATTTTTCTATTGCTTTATTACAATAGATAGAATTTACAGAACTGTTTTAAAAAATAGTGGTGACAATGAGGATCCTTGCTTTAACCTTGATCTTATTGGGAAGGCTTCTAATATTTTCCATTATAGATACTGCTGAGTCTTGTCAAAAACTTATTCAATATTTAGTGATACAATTATTAGACACCCTTCTAAGTGTTATAATCATGGGACTACCAATCCTACATTACTAGTATAACAATAAACTGGTCACAAATTTTTGTCTTTTAAAGATGTTACTATACTCTCTTTGCTAATATTTTATTAAATATTTTTACACTTGTATTCATTACAGATATTCGTCTATTATTTTCTTTTGACTTATTCGTCCTTGGTTTGAGCATCAGAACCATATTTTTTCTAAGAAGCTTGTACGATCCCCCCTTTCCCATTTTTATTATATTAGAATTAATTTGTCTTTAAATATTTGATATAATTCATTTATAAATCCATCTGTATCTGGATTTTTCCCTTTGGAGTTCTTTTATGACTTGTCCAATTTCTTTTTCTGATAGAGGATTATCTAAATTGCCTCTTTCTCATTCTCTTAATTGGATTGTTTTATATTTTGTCAGTATGTGTCCATTTCATTTATGTCATCTATTCTGTAACTGGGTAAAAGTTTCTAATAATTGGTTATTTCCTCTTCATCTGTTGTAAATTCTGCTTTTTCATTTTTGTATTTAGTAACTTGGTTTTCCTCTTTTTATTAAATTTTATTAAATTTGTTGATAATTTGTTTACTTTATTAGTACTAACACCTCATTAGATGATAGTCTGGGTCAAGGACTCTGAGTCAGAAGAGAGCCACAGAGAAAAGACATCTCAAAAGTTAAAAGGATGCTGGAAAGAAGTTGGTGATCATTGTTTCATCTGGAACCCTTTCAAATATCTTCTGGGAAGTGTCTTAGATTCCCTAAGACACTCAACAACAACATCTAGACTCAACTATCAACTTTCAGTTGCCATCTTTATTGGAAATCCATGGGAAGCTGTCAAATGCTTTCCTAAAATCTAGGTAAATTATATCTGTAGCAATCCTTTAATCTGCCAGTCTAGTAATCTTATCCAAGAAGGAAATTAAAAGTTGTTTAGCATGACTTTTTCTTGATGAAGCCATGCTGGTTCCTTGTGCTCATAGTTTCCTTTTCTAAATATTCATGAAGCATCTCTTTAATAATAAATTCTAGAGTCTTTCCAAGATTTGAAGTCAGGCTTCCCTTCTCTGAAAATCAGCATAACATTTATCCCTCTTTAATCATGAGGTACTTCTTCCTGTAGCCACTCTCTTTCAAAGATCACAGACAGTGGCCCAGCAGGGACATCAAATCTCTTGAATAGCAAGAAAGTTGCAATACATTACCAATAATTCCAACTCTTCCACTTAATGTTTGTATGGCCTTATACAATTCATCTAACCCCTCAGTCTTTGTTTCTTTGATTATAAAGTAAGAAAGTTGGACCAGGTGATCTCTAAAGACTCTTCCAACCATAATATTCTATAATCCTATGGCTTGCATGTAAGAAATGACTTAAAAGACATCATGAAGAATATGTATGACTGAAAAGAAGGCATCTAATGAAATCCCCACAGGGGAAACTCAAATGAAAATATCCTGGAAGGGAAATACTCTCAATATGACTTCTGGGACCAAGGAGTGATTCTAATCAAACTATTCAACTAACCGTTTCTAGTATACAATATGTATACAGTAAGAAATTGGACTTGTAGCCAGGAAGACTTGGGTTCAGATTCCACCACAGACACTAACTGTGTGATATTTATCTTCTCTGTTTTTATCTTATTCTTATCTTCTATTTTCCTCATCTATAAAATGAGAAGGTTGGACTCAATGGCTTCTAAGATCTCTTTTGCCGCTAAAGCCATGATCCCATGATTTTCCATCTCCTTGCTTTTGCTCAGGTTTCATTCATGTTACCCCAAGCTTAATGACTCTTTTGTCTATGGCACTCTGAATGTATATGGCCCTGAGAAATATTCTTTGGCCTTTTAGTTCTTTCTTTTTCATTCTAGGTGAAGGAAATTACTTTGGGTCGCTCACTTTGGAAGGATCACTGACCTTGGAAAGATCTCTGACCTTGAGAGTTTCAAAGGTCCAAAGAGCAAGCCACAGGATTCTGGGAGTTTGATTCTAGGCTGGGTTTTACAGCCAGTAAGAAATGCCAATGCCCTGAGGAACAAGGAGTGATTTTGGAAAGTGATTTTTGGGTCCCCAGGCCAGTAGATAGACTCACCCAGCAGTCATGCAGCTTCTGGAAATGAATATGGCGGGGGCAATGCCATCTAGGAAATGGACTAAGTTTTGAGCTTAACTCTATTCCTTCCTCAAAGCCCTATGTGGTGTAGAATTTGAGGCCTCCGAGATGCTCAGGAAATGTTTGGATTTTGCTTTTGCCTTATCTTTGAAGCAACTATCTCTTAGTAAGTGCTAGTCATGTGCCCATAACAATGGGAAGAACACAGTTGGAGGGAGCTTGAATCAATGGTGGTAGAGAAGACAACCTCCAACTCACAGGATGGAGGAGGTATAGGCACATTTGTAGGAAAAAGAGAATGAGCCAGTAGACTGGGAGAGATTGATAATAAGTGAAAAAGTACAGATGACAGAGGGAGCAATCTGTTGAAGGAGACAGGATAGAATGAGATCCCTTAAATATGTAGAGGCTTAGCCTTGCTAAGGAGTAAGATCACTTCATCATGTGAGACAGGGGTGAAAAAGGAGATAATTGCAGAAGGTAACTGAGTGCTAGGAGTTGAAGAGGGGAGAAGAGGCAGCTCACAGTAAGTGGCCTGCCTCAATTTTTTCCATAATATATGAGGTAAGGTTCTCAGTTTGCCTTTTATAGAGGCAAGATGACTTTATTTTTAACTAAAGACATAGGAGACTAACATTACATCAGGGAATAGCTGTTAACAAAAATCACTAATTATTGTCCTATTTGAAGTTCTATTATGAGGAATAATCATTTGGTAGCTTAAGTAAATATCCCTTAATGACAACTCCATTATATGAATATACTGAGTAAGGCTAAGCCCCTGCTGTGAAATTTATGCATAAAAGCCAGATGCACTTGTTAAATTATTGTGTATCATATTTGACAGTCAGTAATGACTGTAGGAAACTAAGACAACATTGGCCCCAACAACCAAATGATTAAAATTGACAAGAAAAGTATAAATATAACCCCAATTAACAAATCTGCTAATATAGCAGTTATTCTCTACTTATGGATATCAGCCCAAGTTTGATCTTTAGGTGTGACAATTATATATACAACTAAAGGTATTTGCCAAGGCAAACAAAAATGTTACTACAACTCTGAGTACCAATCAAATGAAAAATGAAACTAAAACATGTAGGCATTTTTATTTTTTCTACAATAATTTAGTAGTGATTAATACTGTCAACAAGACCAGTAATTAGTGCCAAATGGTCAAATTATTGCCAGTCTCCTTCAAGAGTGAACTTTTGTGTGATTATAAAACATAGTTCTACTAGTCTGTCTAATTGATAGCTTTTCCATGACCCAGGGAGATTTTCTGTCTTTATTTTTTTTAATCACAGTTCATAATTTTTAATTTTTTTCCTTTGGAGGCAAAAATATGGCAACAAATCAAAACTAGCTCATTATCTCTAGGTCGTATTCTCCAGGGAGAAATTAATCAGTCAACAAACATTTATTAAGCTCTTACTATGTGCCAGACACTGTGCTGAGAGCTGAGAACCCAAAGAAAAGGCAAAAAGAGTCCCTGACCTCAAAAACATTACATTCTAATGGAAGAGACAGCATAGATATAAATTAGTACATACGAGAGTCATAGAATGGATGGGAAATAGTCTTAGAGGTGAAAGAACTAGAAAGTGAAAGAATGCATCAAGAAAGATCTCTAGTCATGCCTGAACTGAGTCTCAAAGAAAGAATGGGATTTTGCTAGGTGGAGAGGAACAGGAAAAGCATTTTCCAAGCATGGCAGATAGAAACTGGAGATAGAAAATGGAGCATCATATGTGAAGAACAAAAGGTAAGCAGACCAGTATGACTTCACCATGAGTACATAAAGGGAAGTAATGCATTAACCAAGAGAAAGCAAGACTATGAAGAACTTCATCATCTATATGAAGGATGGAATAGAGTGAAGAAGCAACAAGCCAAGTAGAAGCTTATTGCAATAGGCCAAGTGGTGATTGTGAGAGTGAAAATACACAAAATATGTTGCAGAGAAAGAAATGACAGTATGTGCAACTGATTGGATCTATGGGGTGAGCAAGAGACAAAAGGGCAGCTAGTTGGCACAGTGAGTCAGGAAGACCTGAGTTCAAATCTGGCCTTAGACACTTGAACAGCTGTGTGACCCTGAGCAAGTCACTTAAGCCTGTTTGCCTCAGTTTCCACTTCTGTAAAATGAGCCAGAGAAGGAAATGGCAAACTACTCCGGTATCTTTGCCAAGAAAACCCCAAATGGGGTCACAAAGAGTCAGACACAACTGAAAACAACTGAACAACAACAAAAGAGAGAGCAGTTAGGAACCTAGATGACTGGAAAAGTCATGATATCCTCAACAGTAAAAGAGATCCTTGGAATATGGTGAGTTTGTGGGGGCAGATGATGTGTTCTGCCTTGAACACGTTGAGTTGGCAAACCCAACTAGATATTCAGTTGGAAGTGTCCAATAGATAGTTGATGAGGAAAGACTGAAGCTGAAAGGATCGACTAGGCCTAGAGATGATAATTAAACTCATGGGAACTGGTGAAAGAAAGAGAATAAGCATTTCTATAGCATCTAGTATATGCCTGGCACTGCGCTGAGCTCTTTACAAATATTAGCTAGTTTGATAATATCACTAAGCGAGAGGGTATAGAGAGTAAAAAGAAAAGGACCTAGGACAGAGTCTGGGGAGATACTCACAGTTACTGATCATGACATGGATGAAGACCCAGCAAAGGATGCTGAGGAGGAAAATAGGAAGAAAACTAAGAGAAAGCAGGGTCGTGAAAACCCAGAAAAGAGAGAGCATACTGGAAGGTGATCGACATTGACAAATGCTTCAGAGAATTAAATAAGGATGAGGATTGAAACAGAAAAAAAACAGTAGGATTAACAATTAAAAGATCACTGGTAACTGGAGAGGATGGTTTCAGTTGAATGACAAGGTCAGAATCCAGATTGTGGAGGATTTAGGAAAGGAGAGAAAATAGTTATTTCCCTTGGTATAAGGGATTATACTATAATCTTCACTATACTATATTTATATATACTATACTTACACTATAAACTTCAAGAAGTTTAAGTGAGCAGGGAAGGAGATATAATAATAATGATGATGATGATGATGAAGATGATGATGATGATGATGATGATGATGATAAATGTTTATGTAGCATTTACTACATGCCAGGCACTGTGTAATATTTCTAATACTTGCAAATACTTACAAATATTATCTCATTTGATCCTCACAACAACCCTGGAATGTAGGTGCTATCATTATCCCCATTTTGAAGTTGAGGAAAAAGGCAAACAGACAAGATGCTCAACGTAGAGGGTAGAGAGAGAAGTCGTCGGGAGGCTTGTGGAAAGAATAGAAAGTTTGGATAGAAAATGGGTATTGTAGGGAGCGGGATAAAGAATCCCTTAAAGAGGACAGGTAGAATTGCCTTGCTACAGTGAGGACGCAGTTGAGACAAGGCAAGTCAGCAAACATTTACGAGCCTACTATGTGCCAGGCACTGTACTAAGGGCTGAAATAATATAATGACTAGCATAAATTTGAAGTGTACCCCATCGACCTGATTTCATTTTCTCCAGTTGAACAGCATGTAAGAAGACACTAAGGAGGGAAACAGTGGGAAATCTCATGGAATGAGATGTCAATTTTAGAAAATAATTAACTTTGATGCGTCCTTGTTGTTACTTCAAGTTGCTAATATCTAAACTTGGGAGGAGCGAGGCAAAAAAAGAAAGCAAAGCTTACATCTTCAGAGAGAGATTTAAGAAAATTAAAAAGAAATATTGGAGACATTGAAAACTAATGTTGAACCAAAAGGCCGGGGCCAATAATTTAGATACAGGACAAATTGTGGGCTTATGATTCCTGTTTCTGTGGTTTGTATGGGGTAGGGAAGGGAGAGAGGGTAAATCAAGTCAAAAGGAAAAATTCCAAAGAAGGTTCAAATTTATTCCCCAACCTCAGAGCCTCATTCAGTTTGGCCTGTTTGGTTTTTATTGCTTTGTTCACACACAAATTAGTGCTGAGGACCCTAAAGGCCAGTTTAAAAAAAAATTCCTTTGCTTCTGGTATTGATGAAAGAAAACATTCCTTCTCAAATATGTGATTATTTGGTTCCTCCCAAGTCCAAGATGTGTGAAAAAGGAGAGGGATATATTCCTTAAGAAAATTTCCTTCTTCCACAGTTTAAAATAGTGCTTTTTTTTCCAGTCATCACAGATTAAATCAGCCACTCCTACGATAAGCATGTTATAAATAAAGCATGTTATCTTTCTAATTAGCTAAGAAGATGAGTGTGCATATGAAGTGCTTAATAAATGCTCTGTATGCTAAGCTATATTTATCTCTATTTTTCTATCTATTGTATGTCTATCTCCAGTCAGTACAGTGGAGAGTAGATGCTTTGAGACTTCTGTAAAGAAGTTTCCTAGTAGAAACATTAGGAAATAATAATAATATTAATTTTCATTTTAAATCACCTGAATTTTTTCAAACCACACTACCACCCTAGTATACTGTGGCCTGCTACGACTGATGTTTCTCAAAACGTACAGTAAAAACCTGAAACAACATGATTATCCATTAAAATGAATATTGCTTCTCTTCTACCCCTTACCCTAACACAGGTGCTAAAAATTATTCTGAACTTAAATTGAATGAGATATTATAGTTTTGGGGAGAGGGTTTTGGCAGAAGGTGAAAGATCTAGGTTCAAATTTTGACTCTGCTCCTTCCTACTTGTATGAACCTGGGCAAATCATTTAACCCCTCTGGGCCTCAGTTTCCTTATCTGTAAAATGAGAGGGTTGAGATAGATGACCTTTAAAGTCCAGTTCTAAATCTGAGATTCTCTGATGCTATGAAATAAATGTAAAATCAGTATGTGGCAGAGTAGCTAGAGCGTTGGATTTGAAGTCAGGAAAAACTAGATGGAAGCCCTCCTTCTGACACTTAGCTGCATCCGCTGGGCAAGTCTCTTAATTTTTAGAAGCCTTGGGTTCCTCATTGTGAAGTGGAGATTATAACACCTACAAGACCTACTCTACAAAGTTGTTGTGAGGTCACAGTGAGATTTTAAATCTCTTTGCAAATGTCTAAGTGCTATTAGAGCTCTCAAACCTTGCGATGGATAGATTCTCTCTATCCTAACACAATCCTATGATCGGTTTATAATTTGCTGTTAAAACTACATCTGAATAAAAGAATTTACTGAGAAAATAGAAGCCACTACCTCGGGCACCCTGCCTTTTGCCTCTGTCTCTGATGTGTGCCCAGGTCCCTCGCATCCTTAATAAAGAATGCCATCTTCTATGATCCTATCATCTACGGTCCCACCAAGCTATCATTTTTTATTTCTCTTCTTTTTCACAGCCAAACTCTCTACCTAATACCTCCGCTTCCTCTCTTCTCACTCTGGGAACTTTTGCAGTCTGGCCTCTGACCTCATCACTCAGCTGAAACTGCTCTCTCCAAGGTTCCTGTTCATCTCATGGTTGCTAAGTTAAATGGCCTTTTCTCTTCTTCATATTGTCGACTACCCCTTCCTCTTAGATATTCTCCTCTAGAGTCCCATGACAATTGTTGCTCAGTCATTTTTCAGTTGGGGTTTTCTTGGCAAAAACACTGGAGTGGTTTGCCATTTCCTTCTCCAGCTCATTCTACAGAGGAGGAAACTGAGGCAAACAGTGTGACTTGCCCAGGGTCACACAGCTAGCAAATGTCTGAGGCCAAATTTGAACTCAGCATGATAAACCTTCCTGACTCTAGGCCCAACACTCTATCCATTGTGCTACCTAGCTGCCCCATAACAATGCTTTCCCTTAATTCTTTTCCTACCTAACTGTTCCTTCTCAGCCTCCTTTGCTGGATTATCACTCATGTTCCTCCTTCTAAATATGGATACACCTGGCCCGAGTCTTCTGCTCCTCTTTTGCCACACTCTCAGTACACTCATCTGTTCATCATTAACTCAATTGTCATCTCTGTGAAGATGACCCCAGACCATCTGGGGGTGGGGCAGGAGTAACAACTAGAAAGGCCTCTTAAAGGAGATGATGTGAACTGAGCTTTTTGATGAGAACCTAGAGATTCCAAGAAGAGGTGAGGAAGGAAAACATCCCAGGCTTGTGTAAAGGAATCCAGCTGGCATGTTCTGGGAATATGGTGTATGCCATTTTCACTGGAGGAGTGAATGTGTGAGGGGGAGCATGCGTAATCAACCAGGAAAGATAGATCAAAGTTATACAGTGAAGTGGTTTAAGTACCAAAAAGAAATCTATCTTTTATTCTAGAGGTAGGGAGAGGCACTGAAACTTCTTGGGTGGGGAAGTGAAGTAGAATGTGGGGTACCACCTTATGACCAAACACCCCCCACCCCAAAAAAAAACCAAGCAACAATCCTCCCTGAATTTCTTAGACCAAATTTTCTCCTACAAAGGGATGCAAATCACGAAAACTCAGTTTCTTCCTTTGCTAAATTAATCTATCCCTGTTTATTCATTTCAGCTATGGGGGTATTTCTTAGAAGCGAACTTTCTTTTCTTCTTCTTCCATACCACTAAGGAATGGTAATTTTATGATCATCCATGTTCACTATCTCTAATTAATCCTATAAAAATCTTGTTTGTACACAGTTGCTTGCAAATTGTCTCCCCCATTAGACTGTGAGCTCCCTGAGACAGGGGAACAGAGACTGGGTTTTGTTTTTGTTTTTTCTTTTTTTGTTTGTTTGTTAATTTGTTTTTAGCCTTTCTTTGTATACCCGGCACTTAGCATATTGACAGGCATACAGAAAGTGTTTAATAATGCCTAATAGGCAGCTAGGTAGTGCAGAAGATGGAGTTAGCCTATAAACATTTGTTAAGCTTCTACTATGCGTCAGGCACTGTGCTGAGTGCTGGAGATAGGAAGGAAAGCAAAAGACGGTCTGTTTCATCAAGGAGCTTATGATCTAATGAGGGAAACAACATGCAAATACCTATGTACCAACAAGTTACATGTAGGACAAACAGGAAATAAACAGAGGGGAAGTTCTAGAATTAAGAGGGATTGAGGAAGAAGCACTGGATTTGGAATCGGGAAGACCTGAGTTCAAAGCCAGCCTTAGACACTTACAAGCTGTGTGACCTTAGGCAATTTACTTAATTGCTCTCTGACTCAGTTTCCTCATCTGTAAATAATAGCACCTACCTCTCAGAATTTTTGCCAGGATAAAATGAGATCATATTTGTAAAGCATTTTGCAAACCTTAAAGCACTATGTAAATGCTGGCTAGTAATAAATAATAATAATAATGAACAGCAATAAACCCTTGTTGGCTTTGACTGAATAATTGAAGAGAATCAGTAGTGCCCCCTCCCGCTAGATCAATCTATCAATAAACATTTATTAAGCACCTATTATGTGCCAGGCTTGGTGCTAAATGTTGACAAATCATAGATTTAGAACTGAAAGGAACTTTCCAATCCCATCATTTTTACAGATGAGTAAACTGAGGGCCCATTAGGTTAAATGGCTTCAAGATCATACAGGTTGCAGCAAGTGACAGAATAATCTGAACCATTTCACATTGGGAAATACTTTGTTTGTTGCTTTTTTTAAGTATAAATCCAATCTTGACCTATGGCTTTTGACCTATTTACTTCTATCAAATATTTTGAACAGAAATACAATTTTTAAATGGGGGGGGGGCGGTGGGGAGAACCAAATAGGACCCATTCATTTTTCCCTCATATGACCACCTACTCTGTGGGGATGTAATGAACCTAAAGTATTGGGGTACAACATCTGGCAAGTGCTTGTGAATTACAATTTTCTTTTACAACTGAAAACCATATCCTGCATGCAGTCTCAGTGGGGTTTAATGCTGTCAGAGCATGCAAGGCTTGTTTTGATCTCTTATGGAGTAACACACATAGCTTTGAGTTCACACTAATAACATCCCTGTGTCTGGTATATACTAATCCAGAGGCTACTAATTAAAGGTCAGCATTAAGCAAACACGATTTCATTACAAAACACGTGAAACTTATTAAAACTTAAAAGTAACGGCTGGGTCTCAGTCCCAGCTAACTGAAAGAATGTGGGAGGCTTGGGAGGTTATTCAAGAAAATTTTATTTTAGCCCCTTCTAAATACCCTGCATTTGCCTACTCAGTACACAAAGGGTCAGTGCTGTGGAAAAATGTGGCATCCTTTTAAATATCCTTTGAATCCAAAGATCAAAAAAGGTTCATTAAGTCATCTATCCATTACCTCCAATAGGACAGATGTTTAACCATGGGCATAATTTTCAATCATTGGTCTAATAATAATGATAAAAAAGCAGTCCACCATAAAGAATATTGCCTCTGTGGTGGACCTGGGTTCAGGTTCCACCTCTGCTATAAAACTATTTGTACAATCTCTTAGCCTACCTGGGCCTCAATTTCTTTATCTGTAAAATGGGGGGAGGGTGGACTTGATGTCTTTTGTGGTCCCTTCCAGCAGGAAGTTGGATCTATGATCCAACTAGAATTCATAAGGTACTTCAGAGTTTACAAAGCACTTTATGCACATTATATTTTTGGATCCATAACCAATCCTAGGAAGTAGGTACTATAGGTGTTGTTTTATTCCTGCTCTTGGGTTTGTTTTTTGTTAAATTCAGATCTTTGACTTCAAAAGGTCCGAGGAAGCTGGATGTCTTAGCGGATAGAGCGCCAAACCTGGAATCAGGAACACTTGAGTCCAAATGAAGCCCCAGATATTTACTAGTTGGGTGATTCCCAGGGTAAGTCATATAATTTCTATTTGGCTCGGTTTTCTCATCTGTAAAATGGGGGTGATAATTAATAGCACCAACCTTACCAGGTTGTTGAGAGGATCAAATAAGACAACATTTAAAAAAAAACCACTTAGTGCAGTGCCTGGCACATAGTAGCTGCAATATAAATGTTTATTCCCTTCCCTTCCCTCAAAGGTGATTTCTTACCTAGCCTGGGTATTGCTTCAATCAAACTGAAAGCTGGGAAGGACCTTAGCTTAAAAAGACCAGAGTCTCCCACTGCATCTGAAGCCGTCTCCAGTCATCCTGATATATATCTGGTCACTGGATCTAGATGACTCCAGAGGAGAAAGTGAGGCTGGTGACTTTGCCCAGTCCTGCTTCACTTACATCCAATTCACTCACATGCTATGGCATCACCTCCTTGATGTCATGGTCCTCTTCGAGAATGAAGGACAAAATCAATCAACTTCATCCCTCAGAGGTATAAGAAATTCCTTTCACCAATGTAGTGAAGTAGCCCCTACTAACTTATGGTTTTAGAAAGTTTTCTGGGATCATTGAGTGGTTAAGTGACTTGCCCATCATCAAAGGCAAGACTTGAATTCAGGTCTTTCCGACTCAAAGGTCAATCCTTTCACTATCTCCATTTTACAGATGAGGGAACTGGGGCTAGAAAGTTAAGCAATTTGCCAATGGTCACTCCACTACAAAGTATCAGAAGTAGTTTTCAAATGCACGTCTTCAGTCTCCTAGTCCAGTCCTCTATCCATTGCTACATTACCTCAGAAACTGGGGTGTATGGAGTGTTCAGAGAGAAACAGCACCTCTGGTGTGAGGGCTTGCTGAGCCCTTTTCAGGGCAGCTCATCCACCTTTGGTGTCCACCTTCACCCAATTCTTACCTGTGGCTCCAAGAAGCTGTAGCATGTGTAGCAACCACACCCTGGAAAAACCATCTCAACAAATAGAGGGTAATGGACAGGCCTTAAACCCCTCAGTGAGAAAGGTGGATGTTTACCCCAAGCATGTGAAGACTTCCCCCAGTGGAATGGGCCAATAAGAACAATTCATTCCAACGGGCATGAAGATGGTTGAAGCATTTGCTGTGGAGCGCTTAGAGCTTAGTCAGACGTCAAAGACACTGAGGTCATCCACTGCATCCCGGGCCATTGTTAATCATCTTGATTTTTGTCTTGCCACTGGACTTCAGCAACTCAGGAAGAGAGAGTGACACTGATGATGCAACTCTGCCTCGCTTAAATTTAATTCACAAGCAATTCGAGATATCACCCTGTGATGTCATTGGCCCTCTCTGAAAACAAACGACAAACAACAAAACTCAGAAACTACAGCTCAAGTTGTACTCCCCATTTCTAACATCATTTCCTCAGTGAACCTTTTGTATTGTTTGGAGCTAATAGACAAATAGGGAGAAATAGTCTTAATAAGCGAAAGAACATAATTCGGTGCAAGAAAATAACTTTATTTTTGCCCCTGGCCACTTGTCAGCTTTGGGTTGTATGATTTTGCTCAGTCTTCATTCATTTATCACACGGTTCATAAACACAGCTGTTTGCTAAAGTTGAAAAATAAAACATAGCAGCAGCATGGAGATACTCAGCTCTGTCCTTCTTGAGGCCTTTTAAAAGAGAAACATTTTATTCAAAGCACCTTTTCACACAAAGCCACATACCTTCATATGACCTGCTCTAGACCTGACCATCTGATTGGCCAATAGCAAAGCGCACCTCTGGTCACCTTTCTCCATTAGCCACCAGCTCACCAGTCTGTCAGGTTTCAAGATTCAAACACCAAGCTTACACAGCTCACCACTTCTTCAGACTGAACACATGGCAAAAGAGTGAATGACCTCTTCTGACCTATTGTATTGTTGGGAAAAATGCTTTCTGAGCCTACTTGCTTTATCTCTCCTGATCCCAAATAGAGACCTTCACACAAATGCCTACTTACCTTGTAAGCTAGTGCCGAGGAAACTTCAGGGCTTCCAGTGCATGATTGCCAGAAGTGTTTGCAACTGAAAGGAAAATTCCCCATCCACAGCTGACCCTCTTCAAAGCCTTTAAAATATGTTTTACTCTGAAAGCGTCACTGGTTACACAGGTGGCAGGTCTTCATTTCAGGTAACCCATTTGCACATCACTAAAAATCTTGAACTGAAATTAAATGTTAATGAAATTAGTTGAGTCAAGCCAATTCCACTTTAAATCTGATGAAAGGATAAATAAAACTCTGCCATTATATGAGAAAGGAAGGAAGAAAGAAAGGAAGGAAGGGAGAGAGAGAAAGAAAGAGAAAAAGAAGGAAAGAAAGAAAGAAAGAAAGAAAGAAAGAAAGAAAGAAAGAAAGAAAGAAAGAAAGAAAGAAAGAAAGAAAGAAAGAAAGAAAGAAAGAAAGAAAGAAAGAAAGAAAGAAAGAAAGAAAGGAAGGAAGGAGGGAGGGAGGGAGAGAGAGAGAGAGAGAGAGAGAATGAGAATACACCTACTTCTTGGCATCCAACACTATAATTAGGGGCTTGAAATTCCATCATGGTGGGGTAGGGGGTTGAATTTAGTCCCTCCTCCATCTCAGTTGGTGTAATTACAAGATGCTAATGTCCTAACACCCTAGGATGTGTTGTTTAGTTGTTGTCGTGTTTGTAATTATAAAGTCATCAGTACCACAGCCTCAGGGCCCACACCTAAATATGATAAGATGTTAGGGGAGACTAAGCAAGTGGATGAGACATCATCCCCATCCTCAGTATTATAGGGTCATGGATTTAGAGCTTGAAGGAAGCTTGAAGGGAAACCCTCTGATTTTAGGGGTAAGGAAACTGAGGCCCAGAAAAGTTGTGATTCGCCCAAAGTCATATAAATAGAAAATGACAGACTGACTATTCAAACCCTGATCTTCCAAACCTTTTGCTCCTTCCTCTGCATTCCATGGCCTTCCCCTCATCATCATACTAGACAAGACGAGGATGTGTCTATTCATCACCTATGGCACAGTGTAGAGAGAGCTGGCCTCAAAGCTAGGAAGACCTGGGCTCCAGTATTGCCTCTGCTACATACTAGGCAGGTGACCAGTCACTTAGATTCTTGGTGCTTTAAGAATCTTCCCCAGATTCTGAGTTGCAGGAAAAGTGCCAGTGTATATTGGTAGAAGGCATTTTCTCACCTGTGAGCTCCCTGTACTAATGAAATGACATCTCTAGTCCCTACTCCTTCACCAGGGTCTTTCATAAAATGAATTTGCTGTTCTTTGTGGAATCTTAGTTTAGATCAGCACTTCTTAAACTGTGGGTCCAGACCCCATATGGGGTTGTGAAAAATCTGGCAACAGTAAAAGGTTCCTGAATGCACAATGATCAAAAATTAATTAAAAATCAAATATGTAACAAATCCAAGGTGCTTCTGGCAGCCCTTGCCTGTGTCGCATCTTGCAACTTCACTGCAGCCTTGGTTCTGAACACAAAGCATGTACACTTTGTACTGTGCATGCCCTCAGGCCACACAACATCATTGAATGCTGCTAAAACACTTAAAGGAGTAGTGAATGAAAATAGTTTAAGAAGCCTTGATTGAGATAATCAGTTTCCAATTATGCTAACAGAAAACTAGGTGCTCCATTTGTAACTCTTTGTTATCACTCCATCCTGTCTTTTATTGTTCATCCTCTGCTTTCAAAGAGGACCAATGCAATGACATTGCAGGTGACAATCTTGACTTTCTCATAAATTGGATTTAAGTGAGGCAGAGTTGCACGAAGCTGTCAGCTTCACTCTCTCTTCCTGAGTCACTGAAGTCCAGTGGTAGGACAAAAGTCAAGATGACTGCCGGTGGCCCAAGAGCCTTGGAGTCTCCAATGTCTAACTAAATTCTAAGTGCTCCACAGCACCTGCTTCGGTTGCCTTCATGGCCATCGGAAGGGGTGTCTACCCCAAGAACGTGAAGACTTCCACTAGAAGAATGGGCAGATGAGAACAATTCTACCCTGTCTATAACTCTGCTGCCTTACCTCTCTGTATCTCTGCTGGCAGCCTGTCATTTGGTCTAACTATGACTATTCTAGGTCAGCACCGTGAGTAGGGACACCTTGCTGTCTTCCCCTGGAACTCAGCTTCTACTTTCTTCTCTCAACCATCTCTGTACTCAGAACTAGACATAATGCTTCAGATGAGGTCCGATGAGGGCATAGTACAATGAGACTAACATTTCCCTGTTCCTTCTTCATGAAGCCCAAGGTGTCATTAAAGTCTTTGACTACTGTCTATTCGTACAATTCTCATATTGTACTTAGGAAGTTCATTTTTTATACCCAAGTATAAGACTTTACATATATTCCAATTAAATTCCATCTTACTAGATTTAGCCCAGCGCTCTAGCAGAGCCTGACAAGTTCTTTTTGGATCATCCAGTGTTAACTCCTCCTCTCGGCTTAGTGTCATCTGCAAATTTGATGGATATGCAATCTATGCTTTTATTTAAGTCATTGATTAAAAACTTAAAACAACACAGAGCCAAGTACAGATCCCTGGAGCGCTCTCCTGGAGACATCCTGTCATATTGAACTATTAACAACTAACTACTCTGTGTGTCTGGCCATCCAACCAGTTCCAAATCCATCTGAATTTATTATTGCCTGATCCATATCTCTCCATCTTTTCCACAATATAATTTGATTGACAATTTATGAAAGTAATATTTAATGAATTCATTAGCCTTAATACTAGTGTGATTAGATACCTTATAAATTTGCTTGATTTTTAATTATATCTAGGTGCTGGCATGAATTGAATCCAGGAGACTCTATAATTAACCAAATTCAATCTTGTTTGGATATGACCTTTTAAATGTGCAAGTATCAGATTTACAATGTGAGAGTTGTGAAAATGTCTCATTACCTGGGATTATCATAATCCTGGAAATGACAAATTTTAAAATTTGTAGATTCATTTTAAGACCACAAAGAAGGCTGAATGAAGGAATCTATATTTATAGTGACCAGGTGTTCCTGGCCCACTACCTTTAATATCCAAGACCACATTGCTGTATCCCCAGAGTTTAGTACAGGAAGGCATAAAAGGTATGAACATTTAAGACTTCATGGTAAAAAATCTTCACCTAAACTTCTTAAAGTATTACTCATAGTGAAGGGGGAATTTAGCAGCTCCCCCAAAAAATGTACAAAAAAAAAGAGGTAAAAAGTGATGAAATTTCTAAAGACAAACATGGAAGCAAGGAAATTCAGACTGTGTCTACATAGTTCAACCACTTTGAATTCATTGTGGCTTTTTAAAATTAATTTCAGCAAAGAAAGATCAGTCTGGGACTTCATGATGCCAAATAATTCCACTGAATGTCAACCCAGCTTGTACCACAGTCATTATTGACTTCTTTTCCATTGTCTTTCTTCTCCGAGCCAGTCTTCAAGGACAAAATCTGCTATATTCCATAATAGAGATATACTAGGCAACCACGAGAGTGTCATCAACATGAAATGTATACATCTGAGTAATACCATTCATGAGAGCCATGCTCTAGCTGGAATCAAACTGTACTTCTAAAATATACCAATTACTGTTCATTTCCATTACCAACACAGATGTCATTCAAATGCTTGTATTTCATACCACAAACTATTTTATGTGATAAAAAAAAGAAACCTAAAGATTGAATTGATAGTTGAAGAAAATATTTTTTAAGCAAAAAAGGCAAAGAGCTATCAACACTGAGATGAACTTTGACTCATATCTTGTTATTAAGACTTTTCCAAACTGTGATTTAAAGATTATTAACAGACCAGCAAAGGAACCACCTTGTTCCTCTCTCTCCTCTCTGCTAATTGGTGCACATAGATTTCAGGAAAATTAGACAATTCCAACTCAATGTTCAGGAGACATCTTACATTTCAATACATCAAAAACTGAATTATTTTCTTTTCCCCAAAACCCATCCCTCTATCTAGCATCCTTAATGTTGTCAAACATAACACTCTCCTTCCAGTGACTCAAGTTCAAATCCTCTCAGACATCCTTGGCTTTGTGGTCTCCCTTCACTTCCCCCTATATCTTATTGGTTGCCAAGCCAAAATATCTACCTTGAAAACATCTGTCACATTTGTCATCTTGTCTCCATTTCCATGGCCACCGCCCTTCTCACCTTTCACCTAGGTTATCATAATAGCCTTCTATTTGGTGTTCCTGACTCAAACTTCTCTCTCCAAATCATATTATACCTGGTCGTCAAAATAATTTTCCAAAATTACAGGCCTGTCACTCTCCTCCTTAATAAACACCAGTTTGTTATACCCTGTTACAAATAGGATCAAATATAAACTCCTCTATTTGGTACTTAAAGCCTTTCACAGAAATCTAACAAAGGTTTCTCTGAACCCATCCCTTTTGTCATTTCTTATGGCATAGTAGTATTCTATTATATTCATTTACCACACTTGTTCGGTCATTTTCTACTTGCTGGGCACCCCACTGGTTTTCAGTTCTTTGCTACTACAAAAAGAGTACTTGGTTTTTTTTCGATTCTATGATGTTATGGATATGCATGGCTTATTTCTGGAGTTCAGAATAAAATAAGTAAAATTTTCTAAAAATATATTTTTGGAGACTCATTCTCTCCTCCAGAGCCTTCTGGGTCATCAAGGTGACTGGAGATGGCCCCCAATACAGTGCGAGACCATGGCCTTTTTAAGCTAAGATCTTTCCCAGCCTCAGTTTGTCTGAGCTAACACCCATTCAGTAATTAAGTCTAGATCACTGCCCAGGAACTATCAGACAACCGAGTCATCACCCTGAGCATGGCAGGCAGGAAACTGGACAAGAAGGACCTCTTTGGGAAATCAGACCCATTTCTAGAGTTTTATAAGCCAGGAGATGATGGCAAATGGATGCTTGTTCACCAGACAGAGGTGATAAAGTACACTCTGGATCCTGTGTGGAAACCATTTACTGTGCCTTTGGTGTCCCTATGTGATGGAGACTTGGAGAAGCCTATTCAGGTCATGTGCTATGACTGTGATAACGATGGTGGCCATGACTTCACTGGTGAGTTCCAGACTTCGGTGGTGAAGATGTGTGAGGCCCGAGATAGTGTTCCGCTAGAGGTAGAATGTAGCAACCCTAAAAAACAAAAGAAGAATTATAAGAACTCAGGCATCGTCATTATCGGCTCTTGTAAGATAACCCGGGACTATTCTTTCCTAGACTACATCCTTGGAGGATGCCAGCTTATGTTTACTGTCGGGATAGACTTCACAGCCTCCAATGGGAACCCCTGAGATCCCTCCTCTTTACACTGCATCAACCCCATGGGCACCAATGAGTATCTGTCAGCTATCTGGGCTGTTGGACAGATCATTCAGGATTATGACACGGATAAAATGTTCCCGGCTTTGGGATTTGGCGCCCAGTTACCCCCAGACCGGAAGGTTTCTCACGAGTTTGCTATCAGCTTCAACCCCACCAACCCCTTCTGCTCAGATGTGGACGGCATTGCCCAGGCATACTCAGCCTGCCTACCCCATATCCGCTTCTATGGACCTACCAACTTTTCCCCCATCGTCAATCATGTAGCACGTTTTGCCGCTCATGCTACGGAGCAACTGTCAGCCATGCAATATTTCATCCTCCTCATCATCACTGATGGAGTTATCAGCGATATGGACGAGACCCGTCATGCAGTGGTACAGGCTTCCAAGCTGCCCGTGTCCATCATTGTTGTGGGTGTAGGCAACGCTGACTTTGCCGCCATGGAGTTCCTGGATGGTGATACTCGTGCTCTGTGTTCCCACACTGGCGAGGAGGCAGCCCGGACATTGTGCAGTTTGTGCCCTTTCGGGAATTCCGCAATGCACCGACAGAAACATTGGTTAAGCTGTGCTGGCAGAGCTGCCCCACCAAGTCGTGCAGTATTTCAAACATAAAAACCTGCCGCCTAGCAGCTTTGAGCCTGCGTAGCCTCCGGCAGCCTCCTTTCCCCTCAGACCGGCATCAGCTTGTCAGCTAAACCTCATCACAGTCCCTAAAGGAAAGTGCATGTGCTCGCTGCAGGTTTTTGTTTTTGTTTTGTTTTGTTTAAAAATAAATCGGCCTTTTCATTTGTTTTTACAACTGGACACTCTCCCGCTCTCTCCCAAAACATAACTGAGTTTCCTTTGTCAAATTTGCCAACCCTGATGATACTACCATGTCACACAGGGCCACTCCTTTCTGCTCCCTACCATCATTTTTAAGTATTGAATGTACTTTGTATAATTTTAGTGGAATAATTATAAAAGAATAAATTTTTACAATCAGAGCTGGTTTTTTTTTCCAAGCAACAATCAATGTGATGAAAAAAGGTGTATCTATTATGTATTTGTGTTAAGCCTATATCTCTCATGCTCTGTTCATTTTTATACTGTGTACATGTTCTATTTGTTATATGCTGGTTCATAAAGAAACTCTGACATTCCCAAAATATATATATATGTATATGTATACATATGTATGTATGTGTATATATATATATATGTATATATTTGTACACATGAATACCTTCTCTTTTTCTTGGATCTCTTTAGAGTATAGGCTCAATAAAGATCCGATTACTGGGTCAATGATTTGCATAGTTTGGTGATTTTGAGGCCACAGTTCTAAATTGCTTTCCAGAATGGACAACCATTTCATGGCTCCACCAAAACTGCATTAATGTGCCAGTTTTCCCTCAGCCCCTCCAACATTTGCAATTTATTTTTTGTCATCTTTGCCAGTCTGATGGATCAAAATAGAACATCACAATGGTCATAAGTCCAGAAGGCTACCTAAATTCTAATGGATTAAAGATTCAGAATAAGACATCCATTTTTGGATGTGAACAATGTGAAAATTTGTTTTGCCTAATTATGCGTTTATCTGTTACAAGGGTTTTGTTTGTTTTTTCTCTCAGTGTGAAGAAGGTGAAAGGGAAAGAAAATTGATGCTAGCTAGTTGAAAAAAAAAATAAACAAAACATTGCATACAAAATAAACAACCAAAAAAAAAGCCTTTCACCTTCTCATGCCAACTTACTTTTCCATACTTGTAACATATTATTTCATACACCCTGAAGTCAGTCAAAACTAGTCTACTTATTCACACAAGACATTTCATTTTCATGTCTATGCTTTTATACAGGCTATTTTTGGTCCCTGCCACCACCTTTTAGAAGTTCAGTTCAAGCTGTCCCCTACATGGGACATAGGATTTTCCTAATCCCCACCGCTTCTAGTGCCTACAGATTTATTTACACATCCATGTACATGTTGTTATCCTTAATAGAGTATAAGCTCCTACTGAGCAAGAACCATTTTATTTTTCTCTCTGCATCCCTAGCACAGTGTCTGGCACATAATAGTTGTCTAATAAATCCTTGATTGCTTGATTGAAGATTATAAGGGAGGTGATAGTTGAGAAAAAAGTCAAGAAACATAGTCTCATAATCACCAGCTTTCAAAATTCAATTGGATATAGCAGGGCACAGTCTAGAATTCATATGTCAATGTAATCTGTGTCCTTCTGTTTTACATCTGGGGGAGGTTCTTGAGACAATACTGATGAAGATCATTATATTATCATCACACTCCGCCCAGATGGGGAGAACCAACAGGAGGACTATGATGCCCCGCACGATGAAGCAGCAGATTCTGGTCAAACACTTCCTAAAACAGAAACAATGTCAGGACTGCTATTCGACTTTGTTCAGAGCCTTTTAAGATGTGAATCTCCTTGGGACCAAAGACCAGTTTTATGCTTGTGTCCATCATGGACACAAAATACAGACTACCAAAAGGAAATGAGGACTGGAAAATCAGAGTATCTAACCCATAGAGAAATACAACGATGAGTTGAACTCAACAGATTTCTCAAAGGACTTGCCAGTGTCTATTTCGCTAGTCAAGCTAAGGGAAGAGGTGAAAGCACCAAAGATACTGTGATCATTACCTTTGACTCAACATTTCCTTCCTTGTCAAGAATTTTTTTGAATGTCATAAGAATATTAGATTGTAAGCTTTTTGAGGGGAGAGACTGTCTTTGCCTCTTTTTATACCCCCAGGGCTTAGCACAGTGCTTGACACAGTCCTTGTATAGAAGATTAAAAAAATATTTTTGATTGATTAATATACTTCACACATTTCACAGATTGTGAACCATTTTCTCTAAACTTTCCACTCTGTATACAGCAACTTTTAAGCTTACTATAATTCAAACAAAACTAGAAAGGGCCATGTTGTCTCTATTGCTTCCCATACTTCTCGGTATTTGCAGTCATGTGGAGACTGTACCACCTTCAAAGAAGTAGAAATGTCAATGTAATTAAGAACAGTGCATATGGAATAATACAAAAATAGAAAATTATTATAGAAAATAGAATTTTACAGTTGGAAGCAGTCCTCCAGGCTCATCCAATCCAACCCTGACCTGTTCAGAAACCCCTTTTATGACATCCCAACAAGTGGCCATCTAGCTCTTGTTCTAAGAAACAGAATGGAGAAGTCTAAAGGAGTTAGCATCTATTCTATGTAGAGTGGTCTGGTTTCAATTTAAGGGGCATAGAGCCTGGTTTCAGGATTCGATTAGCTTCCTTAATGCCTGAGGCACAAAAAGGCCTCACCTATGAGGAATTAGTGGAAGAGCAGAATTCCCACTCTCCTGCAGTGGACACCTTTCTGATATAGTATGGGTAAAACTGTGATGAATTTGGAGGCATTTAATTTGAATTGTACCCATTTAGTTACTATTTTAATTAAAGTTATTTGTATTGCGTTTTATGATACAATAATGTCTGATTGCATTTTAATCCCAAGCCTGGACTGGCTTGAGTTAGACCTGGCCCAGAATATTTGGCATTAGTTGACGGGGTTCTGTTGAAAAAACCTTGTGGTTAAATTCATGTTGAAGCGGGGAAAGGGTTGTGTGGGAAAAAGAGAGCATTGGGTGATTAGATGTCCATATACAGCACCCTGGCATCCTTTGACTGCTGCATTGTAGGCATATGGTGAGTCATCTCAATGGGATAACAAGGGGGCTCCCACTGACCTCATAGGATTAGCCCAATGGATAGAAGCTTTACAAGAAAAGTAGAAATGTAACAAGATTAAGTATCCCTTAGCTCTTAGTAAGGGGCTCAGAAAAGCTGGATTGCTAACATAAGGAAAATTAAAATAAATTTTCAGCAATTTAAGACAGAAGTGAATATTTTTATTTTATATTATTACATTATATTTATTACATAAATATAATATAAACATAAATAATATAAATTATTTATAAATATAAATAATATGATAATTAATATTAATATAATATAAATTATTATAAATATAATATTTTTTTAATATTATTTTTAAAGACCATGCCTTGAAGGCACATGAATTTAGTAACAGCATAGGCAAGAAGAGCAATGCCACTTGGGGCAGGGATTGAGAGACTATACTATATGACCTCTGATCCAGGAGTTCCCCTGGCAAATATATTAAATCCCAACAGCATTAGGACTATAAAGTCTAATTCTAAAATAGAAGCGGTACTCAAGATGCGGGTTTGTTGTTGTGGATAGGGCCAAATGGACTTCTTGGAGTTACCTGAACCACCTTGGATAGTTAATATTAAGTAATATCACTTACCAGAAGGAGTGAAAAATATTTCCTCACTAATAATGGAGATGAAGGAAGCTAGAATACTCTGTTACACAAATTTCCCTTATAATATGCTGCATGGCCAGTGAAGAAGGTAAATGGCACTTGACCATTTACAATAAATTGCTAGAAGATAAATAAAGTTGCTATGCCCATTACTAAAACCATTTCTGACATTGTCAACATGGTAGGCTGGGTAGTCCAGGCTCCAGGCTAATGCTATGAGGGTATTGATCTCGGCTTTTTCTTCTATTTCTATGGCTGAAACTCATCAGGAAACGTTTATTTTTACCTGGGGAAGAGTTAAGTATACCTTCACTGTCCTTCCTCATTGAATTTTCCTTCTTATTACTATACTTTGATGGGCAGAGATCTGAAAGATACAAACTTCCTGAGGGCATTGAGATGATAGATAGATAGATAGATAGATAGATAGATAGATAGATAGATAGATAGATAGACTTATAGATGGATGGAAGGATGGATGGTAAATGGATAGATGGACAGATGGATGGTTGGATGGATTGATAGGTAGGTAGATAGATTGGTAGACAGACAGACAGACAGACAGATAGATAGATAGATAGATAGATAGATAGATAGATAGATAGATAGATAGATAGATAGATAGATAGAATTATACTGACTGTATAAATTTAAATGGACAAAGCCATGATGACAGAATCTTTCGAAATTATATTTCTTTAAAGGTTGTTATCTTTGTATAAAGAGTTCTAGTTCTACTTACTCCATTCTGAATTAGTTCGTATAGGCCTTCCCTGTTCTCTCTGGTGTTCATTTCTTTATTTCTTATGGAGCAATAATTTTACATTACATTTACATACCACAATTTGTTTAGCCATTTCCACAAGTGGCATGTACACCCTTAATTTCTATCTTTTTAGGCTACCATAAAAAGAGCCGCTTTAAATATTTTTGTACATATAGGTCCTTTTCCTTTTACTTTGATGTCTCTGGGCCTTGGGAGGGCTTAGTTCTTGAGGAACAATATTTGCCTTGTTAACTGACAGCTCCTTCCATTATGAGAAAGGCAATTGTACTTTGACAGCTATTAATCCAGTAACAAAAGACCCACTGAAGGATGGTGGCCCTGGTAAGTCATCTGGGTGAGAGCGGGGTGGAGAAGGAAGGGACCGTGGGTGAGCTATGAGCTACGTGACTGGAATGTGAGAGAGCCTGAAGAATGGGGCAGATAAGATTTTTATTTATACTGATTCCTGAACAATAGCTATGGGTCCACCTGAGTGGTCTGCAATCTAGGGAGGACAGGAATGGACATTTAACTCCTCTGGAGTCAAAACTAATAAAGGAATTTTTTTGATGCCTCCCGCCACATGTTTGCAAGGCACAGCAGCATCCATTAGAGACATCATACACCCTTTGCTAAGCTACATAATCAGGTATTCCACTTTCTGTATCATCTTCAGGCAGCTGGTATCGTTGAATGCTGGAATGGACTTTTAAAACATTAGCTTTGTCGTCTCACTCTTGATTACTAGGGTTGGATATCCCAGTCTCAGAGACTTTTCCTTGCAGTGCTACCCCAAGAAAGAGAAGAGGTCTCTAGTCCAATGATTTTTCAGATCTGGCCTTCAGGAAGATTCAGCTTATAATAATGGACTCCTTTTAGACATAGTTCCAGTGATCCCTCCCTGGCCCAAGCATAACGTATGTCCTTGACTAATCTTCCCAACTTTGAGGTTTCTGATCCCTCCAAAGGTCCAATATAACCCAGGTAAACAGTACTAGTCCACCACCACCACCCCTTCCCCAATTAGTAGATTTCTTTTCTCCTTGGAAGGTTCTTTCTTTAAAAAGAGTCTTAGAGACCAAGCTTGAAATTAGTGGAAGGTACTTTGCTTTTTAAGGACACGGAGGAAGTGAAACTGTCTTCATTACAGTGCTGGTTATTATTATTGCCATGATTGTTATGATTATTACCTAGCATTTATTTCGTCCTTAAAAGTTTGAAAAGCACTTTAAGTATGTTTTCTCATCTGATCCTCACAACGACCCTCTTAAGATGGTATTATTATTATTATTACACCATTTTACAGATAAAAAAAAACTGAGACTAAGAAGGGTTTTGTGAATGAGCCAAAGTCACACAGCTAGTGTTCGAAGCAGTATTTGACCCTAGGTCTTCCTGACTCTAAGTATCCACCATAGTACCCAGCTGCCTCTCTAGGTACATTAAACCTCTGGACAAAGGGGAGGGAGAGTCTTCATTCAAAACTCTACAGAAAAAGGGGGGTAGTCCCTCAGTAAAGACTTCTAAATTGACTAAAATTTGGTAACATCTGCCTAATGAGTCTCTCCAGTAAGGAAAGTATGGAAGTAAGGAAAGATGTTGACTGGCCGACATCGTGAATCCTAAGATTAACTCTGGCATTGGAACAGGTTTCGTGAAAGAGGTAAATGACCTTTCAGCTTTGTTGTTGCTCAGTCATTTCAGTTGTGTCCAACTCTTCATGACCCCATTTGGGGTTTTCTTGGCAAAGATACTACAGTACTTTGCCCTTTCCTTCCCAAACTCGCTTTACAATTGAGGAAACAGGGTTAACTGTTTTGCCCAGAGTCACACAGCTAATAAGTATTTGAGGTCAGATTTGAACTCGGGAAGATCCATCTTCCTGACTCCAGGATCTGTACTCTAGCAGAGCTGTCCAACCTTTCAGGGCCCTATCTATAAACCACCCAGATCAGTTATGTGGATAAGTGGCAGCACTGGAAGAGTCATCATCTATGCTCTGGACCTAAAAAATTTAGTGCTATTCCTTGTTCATCATGATTATTTATATGTTGGGAAACCTACTCTGAACTGCCCCTGAAACTATATCCACTGTATGAACAGAGCTTTTTAAATTATTTGTATTGTTTTATGTTTTTATTGTTTATATATATATACACATATTATAAATACATATTGTATATAATATATGTTTGTATTGTCTACATATTGTTTTATATGTTTATATAATGCTTATTATGCTAGGCTTCTTCCTGAACTCAGATTTATTTTATAATTGTTTTAGTGATGGAAGTTTCCCTAAAAATTTTTTAAGAACTTGCCAGAAAGGGATAGGATGTAATAGAAGCAACACTTGTTTTCCATAGATTGGGTTGGTTGCCCTTTAAAGTTATAGAGAAGCTATTCTCACAACCGTTATTGGTTTGCCTCCTCTACTACCTAGGGCCAAGGGTGGGGAACCTGTGGCCTTGAGGCCACACGTGGCCCTCTAGGTTCTCAAATGTGGCCCTTTGACTAAATCCAAACTTCACAGACCAAACCCTCTTAATGAAAGGATTTGTTCTGTAAAATTTGGACTCAGTCAAAAGGGGGCACCCAAGGACCTAGAAGGCCACATGTGGCCTTGAAGCCTCAGGTCCCCCACCCCTCAGCTAGGGCATGAAAGACCTAGCCTAAGGAGATTGGTGTCAAAAATTTTAGCAGAATTCCCACTGCCCTACAGGAGATACCTTTTGACTTAGTACGGCCATGGCAATGGCAATGAATGTGGTGGCAGAATAGAATGAAGTTTCACCTGAATTGTACCCATTTTAAACTTGAGTAAAGTTGTTTTATTACATCTGTATGGTCTATGATTATCTCATCGCATTCTAACCCTAAGCCTGGATCATGGGGCTGGCCTGTGTTAGGCCTGAGCCTGCATAAGAGGTATAATGCACAGGTTTAGTTACCTGTTATCTCTGCACTTGACTAAGCCATCTGTACCTTTTGGGGAGCTCTGAAACAGAAAATGATTTTTTTAAAAAATTCATGCAGGTTGAGTGTAAAGAGGAAGTAGACATTGTAAACATTTCACCAGCCTCCTAGGCATTCCCTCTTCAGGAATGGCATTCGTGAGAGAACCTGTCTAGTTGTAATGTAGATAATTTCACTTGAATTCTTGATTTCTCACAATACGCTAAATGTTTAAGTACTATTATCTCAAATTTGAATTCTATTTGGAAGGAATAGAGATGTGAAAGAGATAAAGGCTTTGGCTGGAATTGATTTAAATTTTTTTTTCATTTGGTCCCGACCTCTGATTTCATTGATGTGGGTATGATGAGGTATGGACTTTGGACCCCTCTGCCTTTGAACTTTCCCATGAATTCCAGGAACCCAGCCCCTGAACTCAGATCCCTGGTGTTCACCTGATCATCAGTGAATAATCATTTTAACTGCCTTTCATTGTAGCTCTCATCATCTGCACCTGGCAGCACCCCAGATACTACTCCTTGATTCCATCTAGACTCCTTCTCTGTTACCTCCCAGTAACCCCAGGCCATTCACCATACTATAAAAAAGACCAGTCTAAGGGCAGCTAGGTGGCACGGTGAGTAGAGCACCAGCCCTGCAATCAGGAGGACCAGAGTTCAAATCTGGCCTCAGACACTTGAGACTTACTAGCTGTGTGACCTTGGGCAAGTCACTTAACCCCGATTGCCCTGCCTTCCCCACTGGGGGTGGAGGATGGGGAAGGTCAGTCTCATCTACCAAATTGCTCAGATTCCTTAAGAGTTTGACCTGATTGTCAATACAAGCATCCCAAATGGACGGGTTCTATTGTCAAAACAATAAAGCTTGTCTCTGACTGAAAGAAGGTGTCAGTCAAATTCTTTCGAGGCAGAAACTATGTCTTTTGCCCTTGAATTTCAGGGTTCCCAGCAGCCCTAAACCGTAAGAGGTAGAAACTTCATCTACCGATGCAGGGCAGCAATTCATTTATAACATAGAGTCTTAGAGAAGTGCCAAATATTCAATAACATTACATGGCTAACTTTCGTTTCTTGTTGCCACATTCCTGCCAATGAATTCCTAGATCCTTTCCCCTATGAGCTGGATAACCCTTACTCGGTCTCTATTTCTTTTCTTCCAAGCTGGGTGATATGGTAGATAGAACACTAGGCCCAGAGTCAAGAAGACTTGAGTTCAGATTTGACCTCAGAAACCTACTGTGTGTCCCTAGGCAAATCACTTAACCTTTGCTTCTCCATAACTGTAATACAGGGACAAAAATAATTAATAATAATTACAATAATAGCACTTACCTCCCAGGGTTGTTGGAAGGATCAGATGAGATCATATTTGTAAAGCCCTTGACATAGTAAGCACCTAGTAAGTACTCATTCTTATCCTTTCCCCATGGTCTCCAGTACTGAACAAAAATGTTGAGGTTTAGGGGTGCTGGGACCCCAAAATAGCGACACTCAGGTCCTGCCCAAATGAATTCAACTCAAGCCTTCTTTCAGCCAAAGAAAAAAACAAAGTTTATTAAAAATCCACCATATTGGGTAGACTCCTAAAGAATCTGAGCATTTGTGATGAGGGCCAGAGTGAATCTGAGCATTGGCAAGACTAGGCAGGGACTCCGTTTTGAATCATCAGTCCCACTTTTTATGGTGTTCATGAATTGTTGGCTTTCAATGAAAATTAATAAATGTCTAACCATGAAAACACTCTACTGGGAAACCTCTGGTGGTAGTAGCATCCAAATGAATTGTAACAGAGTGAATGCTTTACTGGTTGGCCAGAGTTTCATCAGAACACTAAGAAACTGGCCCTGAAGGGTATATCTGATGAGAAAATACCTGAGGACAGGACAGAGATTCCAACCCAGAACCAAAGTCCTGGCTGCTGAGCAACTCTCAGGAACGTCGTTAGGAACGTCAAGTGTCAGCATGGGAAGCAAAAGAGCCATGGACTTGGAGTAACAAGACACAGGTTTGAAATCCCTCTCTATAACCTGTATAGCCTTGGGCAACTCACTTAACCTCCCTGGGCCTCAGTGTCCTCATCTGTAAAATGTGAAAGTTAGACCAATGTAAACTCCAAGATTCCTTCAGACTCTAAGACCTATGATTTTGTGGGACTCACCATGTTCGCTTTAATTAATCTCTTTTTCCAGTTTAAAAGGTATATTCCTTGGGATCAGGGACTGTTGTCCATTTTTGCCTAAGTATATGCCTGAAGTACATAGTAGGTGTTTAGTAATTATTGCTCAAATTGAATTCCAGCTCTGGAGATATTACATTTTCCCACCTTTTGGTTTGCTAGTCTGCAATGCTCTTGAATCTGAAATCTCATATATATGAGATCCTGTAGTCTCTAGCTGAAAAAGAACCTGAGCTCCCCTAATCCAAAACATTCATCTGATGATGATTCAGGGTTTCTAGCAAAGCAGAACAGGGTGGCGGCCCCACCACATTTCCATTTTCTTCCCCCACATACTTCCTTCCCAGGATGCCTCCACCCACCTTTAGCTTAGTCTTTTGATATAGCCAAAGTAAACAAAGATACCTTTAGGGAAAAAAAAATCACAATAGTGGAGGACTTTTCCCGCTTTGGGGGCTCACATAACAATTATCTAGACACCAGACCGATTTTTGTGTCTTTTAAAGTGCTATGCCAAGCCCTGGCCATTCAAATTGAGGAGAAGAAAGAGGGAAAAAAAAACCTAACACATTCACTAGGTGATCATTTCATGCTGTGTGGTCCCCCAAGTCTTGTCCTTTGGAGAGAGAGAGGACAAAGCCCACGCCTTCACTATACAAATTCATGTGACTCCTAAGGTTATTGTTTCCCTCAGATCCATGCGTGCAACCCAAGTAAGGTAAGTAACCACTGATAAACCACATAAAGAGTTTATCAGAAAGTGTAGCCAGGCGGGAGGGAGAGGCTGAATAGGGAATTCTAAGAACCTAGATTTAGATATGGAAGCTACTTTGGAGTCTTAATCTACCCCTCTCGTTTTTTATAGAGGAGGAACTGAGGTTCAGAAAAGTTAAATGTCTTAAAGTCACACTTAGAGTAGTCCCAGAGGGACTGGGATTCAAATTCAGATCCTTTGACTCCACATCCAGTTCTTGTTTCCCCCCAACCCACCCCACTCCATCACCACACTGCCTCTAGTACCCCTCTCTTCCAGGAAAGAATGAAAAATACCATCATCCTGGCAATATGTGAAAATGAGGAGAGAGGGAGTGGGAGCAGTATGGAAAAGGATGTAAGAGTCAGATGAGGATGTGGGAGTTCTACTCAGAGGCTAATTACCCATACTTTCTTAGAAATTCTTATAAAACTGAATCACAGGTGATTCAACACTTTAGTCATTAGAGATCCCTGGAATTTTCTATGAGTGAACCAGGCACCGACTTGGCATGGACATGGGCTAAGTGCCTCCCAGAAAACAAATCCTTGAACAATAACAAACGTTTCCAGTTGTTTAATCTTGTCTATCTCTACATCAAACCACTCTCCATTTATGAGTGGCTTTCAAAATGAATAATGAACTACCTACGGCTGAGGGTTACACTTGGTTCTATTTTGAGCTTTCAAGTAATCTTTCACACACACACACACACACACACACACACACACACAGAAACTGTGATAAAGAAAAAGAGAAGGGGGAAGGAAGGAAGGAAAGAAGGGAGGGAGGAAGGAAGGAAAGAAGAAAGGAAGGAAGGAAGGAAGGGAGGAAGGAAGGGAGGGAGGGAGGGAGGAAGGAAGGAAGGAAGGAAGGAAGGGAGGGAGGGAGAGAGAAAGGAGGGTGGAAAGGAGAGTGGAAAGGAGGGAAAAGAGAAGGGAGGGAAGAAGAGACAAAGAAAAGAAAGGAGGGAGAAAAAAGGGAGGAAAGGAGAGAGGGAGAGAAAAAAGGAGATGTGAAGGAAAAGAGGAAAAAAGTGGAAAGGAAGAAGGGAAAGAAGAAGGAAAGAAAGCAGGGAGTGAAGGAAAGAAGGAAAGAAGAGGTAGGGGAGGGAGGCAGGGACAGAGGGAGGGAAGAAGGAAGGAAAGGAGATGAAAGAAGAAAGAAAGGAAGAGAGAGAGGGAGGGAGACAGCTTATTATTTTATTTGAGTCGCCCAATAACCTTATTCGTTTGTCAGAGAACCAAAGTCTCTCATGCCATTCCATTAGCTTTGAAGAGGGCCATTTATGAATATCAGCCTCCATCCCTTCCCCCCATAACAGTAGGTTGAACCTATTGAAAAAGGATGGTCTGATCTCAATCAAAAATTCAAACCAGGAAAAATACGGAACCATTCCTAAAACCTAGCAAGCTGGCTTTTAAGTTCTCTGAGAACGAAACTTCCAGAAAGTTAAGTTTCCATCCCTACTTCTTAGTGGTCTGTTTACTGTTTAGGGAGGAAGAGGAAAAGGATTTCCCCTAGATACATTGGGCCACATACAAGAACATTTGATAATAATGCAGGGAGAAAGTTTCCTTGAGAAAATGTTTTTCTTCTGCACCACAAAATTTAGGGATTTTTCAAAGCCTATCTTCCTTTTGGTCTTTCCCAGAGGAGGAAATTGTAAAGGCTAGTTCTTGAAAAATTATATAGTAAAATCGAACATATTCCCCTAATCTCTTAATAATGCTGCAGCTGTCCATGATCTGTTTAGCATAACACAAAAAATACTGTATTTATACCAAGCAGATTTTGAAATGCTTTAAAATAGTGAAAGCTATTTACTTGATTGATTAAGTTAAAGTGTTTACATAGAGGTGTCATATTTTGACATCAGTCATACAGCACCACATCTGGTGCTTCTAATTAAATTGTGTGAAAAAGCAAACCCCCCCCCCTTTTTTTTATTCAGTCACAAAAATTTATCTAATGGGAAGAACAAATGGATTCCTCGTGCCTGAGCCCTTACGTGCAGTCATGACATGTCTCTGCTAAGAAATCTAGGCTCCTCATTTGGTACAGCTTTTCCTAACTCTGACATATGCTTTGCCTGAACAAGGACTGAGAAAAAAAGGTCCTATGTCTGGGAATCAAGGGTTATTATTTTTCCAATTTTAAGTTTTACTCGTCCAGTCCCATTGGTCTCCCCACCGCCTCCAAGTGTTCTGTAATGCAATAAGGATCAGAATAAAATGACCTTGAAGAATTGGTGCTCGGGGCCCAGGTATAGCCATTTTATTTTGTTAAGCATTATCAGATGTAGGGAGGAAACCCAGGTAACTGGAGAGAAAAAAGAAGCAGTAAAGCAACATCGAGGTGGCCCAGTGGATAGAGCACCCAGGCTGAAGTCTCACCTTCCTGAGTTTAAATCTGGCCTCAGACACTTATTAGCTGTGTGGCCCTGGGCGAGTCACGCTATTTGCCTTAATGTCCTCATCTGTAAAATGAGCTGGAGAAGGAAGTGGCAAACCACTCCAGCATCTTTGCCAGCTCAAACCAGAGTTCAAATCTGGCCTCAGATACTCACTAGTTGTATGACACTGGACAAGTCACTTAGTCTTTATTGGCCTCGGTTTCCTCATCTGTAAAATGAGCTGGGGAAGGAAAATGGTAAACCACTCTGGTATCTTTGCCAAGACAACCCCAAATGGGGTCATGAAAAGTCAGACACAACTCAGCAACAACAAAAGTCATACTATCCTTTCAGGATAGGGGCTGGTTTGTATCTGTTTTGGTAGGTGGAATTCAGACATATCCTGAAACTAGCTTGCCCAAGCGATTTGTTTAAACAGTATAATTAGTTTAACTAGGTATTTAACTAGTAAACTAGGTATTTTTTTTTTCCTATCAAAATTCAGATGTTTTCCAAATGGCAAATAAGGGATCGGGGGACTTAGTTTGCTAAGACATAGTTCTGCTTAATATAAACCAATAATGTTTCGAAATACCCTGTGCATTTTCAAGTTAAATCATGTCTAGCCCATGTGAAGGTTCAATATACTTAGTAAGCACCCCCACTAGACCTTGCCTCTCTTGGAAACCTCCATGTGCTTAAAAAGGTGGAGGAGACAAGGCTGTATTTTCTCAAATAGATTCCTGGCATTTTTTTCCCTCCTTGGTTTCATCTTAAAGGTTACCTTGAGAAATGTGGTGCCTCAATAAAAGGGAAATGAGTTCAATCTTCAAAATCAGGAAACCAGGGTGGTAAAAAAAATAAGTCACTCAGTCGGTGCTGATTGAAAAATAAATATGGCCCTCTTTAAACAAGTTCTATCAGCCATAAGGAAGTAAAGAACATCCCAACTTCCTAAAGACTCACTGATCCTACCTTTACCAAATACCCAGATTAAGTCTGGAAAGACATATGTCAGGAGAAGACGGGAAAGTATTTGAGCACACATGTGGCCTATGTACTTATTTACCATGTACTACGTTCAATTGAAAGAAAATAAACATGGAGGCGTGAACCATGAACAAATAAAGACCTTAGTTCTCTTTAATTTCAGCTCAGCTTAGGTAATGCCCTCTATAGTGTTTGATTTAAAATGTTAAAATATTAACAGAAGTTTTCTATAGCATAGTGTTCCTATCACAGTGAAATGACTCATAAGAATGTTAAATTCAAACCAGATGGGCACAAACATTCACTGAAAAAAATCAGATATTTCAAGGTCAGCATGGGTCTTCGTAAAAATGAAGACCTTGTCTGAGTTACTGAAAAATGAACTTCAGTGATAAAAAAGAAAACAAGAGAAAATATTAGTGCCTTTATTTTAATCATACAAGCCACTGTCAATTAGAAGAACTAACATTTACAAAACTTTACATTGCCGTTTTAATTTGAAAAAGATGGCTCTGGTAATCTTTAGACTTCAGATAAACAGGACTTCAATGTCTCCTTTCTAGGGAGAGAAGCAGGGATGCATTAGTTCAGCTGTATGCCATGCTAATATTCTCTAAGAATCTTTTTGCTTCCCGCCAAGGAGTAACCCTGACTGGAGATTTGTGTGGTATAGAATCTTTGACCACAACTCTGCGGCCTCATTCTAGCTTTCCTTCTTCTTTGAACAGACCACAGAGGAAAATTCTCATTCCTGTGTTCATACCAGAAGGGTCAGACACCCCCTCAAAGCTCCTGGGCTCTCTCTTTAGAAATGCTTCCCTGTATTCTCTCCTTTTGTTTTTTTGTTCTGCCTTTTTTTTTAATGCCAGTTATAGATCAAATGCCCCCATGTTGTGCTTTTAAATGCATATACCCTACAAGAAGAAAAATATGTTGGATCAGAATTAATATTGTTTTTGACTTACAGGGAAACTCTAGTTCTGTTTAACTTGGACTGCAGGCCCCAGGCATTTTAGAGAGGGGAGAACCAAGGAGGTTTCAAGGAAAAATGCGGATGGGGAGTTCCCTACTGTTTTGTTGCTGGAATCTTGGACAACACTAGAAAAAAGACAAGCACATAATTTGTTCTGGCAGTCGTATCACTTTGTGCTGTGGGCCTGTCAGTTCTTACTAGCTGAGCAAGGGCTGGCTTGGGTTGGTGTGAGGATGAAGGACCTCCCAGGAACAAGTAGGTACTTCAGGAAATGGGGTTTCTAATTCAGTAGGTGGCCCTCTCTTCTCTGGTTCTCTGGGAATTGGTCCCCCAGCACGGTTTTAGGTGGCACTATGCTGCTCAAGCTGTTACCTCTTGGATGAAACCTAAAACCGCAAACCTAAGCATTTGTGGTCACCAGAGATCTGATGGCAGACTTTCTAAGAGCAGTTGTGTTAACTCCAAAATCCTGGCCTGAGTCCAACTAAAGTAATTACATTCTGCCTCCCTAAAATTCTCCCAGCAGTTTCAATTGAATCCGATATTCTCGGCCCTCCATCCCCACAGTGTTACTGCGAGTTGGGGCCATTCAGCATTCCACAGTGGGCCTTCTGGCCATCCAGACTAAGTGATCTCCTGCCTCTCACCAAGGTATGGGGAAGCTTAATTAATTAGCACTCATAAAAGCATGTGGAAACCCTCAGATTAAAATTGCTATCCATGTGAGAAGCACCAGGGGGGTTCAAAAATAGGGGGTCCTGGGGGAGAAATAGTCCTTCCCTTACAAAGCCAAGGTGCCCATTTTAATCACCAATGAATGTGTCACTAATAACTCTTCCAGTTTGGCATGGAATTCTTGACCATGTTTTTCATCATTCAAGTTGAAGGGACTCTGGGGGTGAGTTAGAAAAAGCTCTGCCTGGCTTTCACAGGGCAAAAGCCTACCCAGCTTCTGGGCCCTCCTACAATAACAGACAAAGAAGAAGATCGCTTCTCTGAGAAGGCATGCGAATAGGGACTAGCAAAATAATTGAATTTCATGTCTTTCTGGTTTCAGTCAGACTGGGAAGTCTACTTTGAAGATCCTGGCCCAGAATCAAGCTGCAATAAAAAAAAAAAATAGCTAGCATTTATTTATATTGGATTGTAAGGCTTGCAAAGCATTTTGCATACAATTCTCAAAACAATTCTGTGAGTTAGGTGCTGTTATTATCCCCATTCTGTAGATGAGAAAATTGAGGATGAGAGAAGGTTAAGTGACTTATCCAGGATCACACAACTAGTAAGCATTTGAGGCAGGCTTTGTACTCAGGTCTTTCTGACTCCAAATGCAACACTATTTGCTCTGCACCTCCCAGCTTTTCAAAGTATAAAAAGTCCTAGAGTTGGAATCATAAGACCTGGGTTTGAGTCCCAACTCTACTGCTCCGATAACTGTGTGACCTTGAACAAGACTTTTTTCTGGGGATTCTGTTTCCTTTCTGTAAAACAGGAGGTTTGGACTGAACAACATCAGAAAACTCTGATCAGTGAAATGGTAAGTCTTGATTTCAGGAGACTGGGAAAAGCATGCCTCCCTCCACCAAGCAGGGTCGACAATGGGTGCCCAGTGAAGTACGTGTTATCAGATTTGCCCAGAATCTGTTCTGTTTTGTTTTGTTTTGCTAAACTCTCCTCCTTCGTTACAAGGGAGTGATTCATGGGTGGGATCGTTGGGAAGTTAACAGTGACATATGAAGAAAGCATCATTAAAATAATAAAATTAGGAAGTAGGACTAGAGGCCATCTAAGGTACCTTACAATTTTACAGAGACCACTTGATAGACAGTTTAACGGAAATGCTTTGTCAGGGCTCTGAAAAAAAACTTGTCCATTCTGGTAACCAGACAGATTGATTTTTCTTTCACTCAGATAGACTAAATTGTTTAAATAATCTAGCTGTTGAACGAATATGGTTTTGAAGCATAATTCAACATAGAGTTCAATAAGGCAATTAAATCAATTAAGACAACTTAAAAATAATTTGATGTGAAAAATGTTTTAGAGAAAGAAATCATTGCAGTACTGTTGAAGGATGGCTGGCTCTTTTTTTTTTAATTTATTTTTAATATGTTTGGTTTTCAGCACTGATTTTCACAGGAGTTTGAATTACAAATTTTCTCCCCATTTCCTCCCCCCCCCACTCCAAGATGGCGTACACTCTGGTTGCCCTGTTCCCCAGTCTGCCCTCCCCTCCGTCGCCCCATTCCCCTCCCATCCCCCTTTCCCTTCCTTTCTTGTAGGGCAAGATAAATCTCTATGCCCCATTGCCTGTGTGCATCTTATTTTCTAGTTGCATGAAAAAAAAAACTTTTTTACTTTTGAGCATCTATTTTTTTAAAACCTTGAGTTCCAAATTCTCTCCCCTCTTCCCTTCCCATCCACCCTCCCTAAGAAGTCAAGCAATTCAACATGGGCCACATGCGTATCATTATGTATAACCCTTCCACAATACTCATGTTGTGAAAGACTAACTATATTTTGCTTCTTCC
>CM053623.1:206316608-206344372 GCA_028646595.1 Phalanger gymnotis | reverse complement strand
AGGAGAAAAATTTGGAACTCAAAATTTTGTAAAATTGAATGTTAAGGGGCAGCTAGGTGATGCAGTGAATAGAGCACTGGCCTTGGAGTAAGGAGAACCTGAGTTCAAAGCTGGTCTTAGACACTTGACACTTACTAGCTGTGTGACCTTGGGCAAATCACTTAACCCCAATTGCCTTGCCTTCTCCCCTCCAAAAAAAATGTTAAAAATTGTTTTTACATATAATTGGAAAAAATAAAATACTTTTTTAAAAAAAAAAGGAAGTCAGCGTCACTGGATCATAGAATATATAGAGAAGAGTAAAGTATAACCAGACTGGAATGGTAAAAAGGAGCCAGGTTGTGAAGAGTTCCATGAATCCAAACAGATTTTACATTTGATGTTAGAGGTAATAAGAAACTTACTAGAGTTGATTGACACAGTCAGACCTGGGCTTTAGAAAGATCACTTTGGTAGCTGAGGAGAAGATAGAAGGGAGTGGGGAGACCCTTGATTCAGGGAGACCAATGAGCAGGCTATTGCTATAGATTGCCATATAAATGCTAATTCTTAAACAGCCTAAAATAAAGACATTAGCATAAATCTTTCAAAAGGTAGAAGAAGGAACAAGGAGGACAGCTATGACACTATGGGGCTCATTCACATAGCTAATTTGTCAAATTACAAAAATGTGTCTTTTATTTAACATAAAAATATTGATTGGATTCAAAATGAAGGCTCCCTTTTTGTTGATGCAATGAAGACAGCATATGGAAGAAATAGATCCTTTCATAATTTTTAATTTGGAATGATATGTTTGTTTTTAAATCATCTTCATTTCCAAATATATCTCTACCCATGCCTTGAAACAAAAAATAAAAAAGAGGGGAAAAAGCAGTACAGCAAAACTAACCAACACATCAAAAATGCCTGATAGTGTATTCAGTGTTCCACACCCATAATCCTCCACCTCTGCAAAGAAGGGGGCTGAGGTTCTCATTTGTTCTCCATGGCCAAGTTTGCTCAACAAATAATTAATTCCTAAATGCAGAAATTCCTTTCCCACCCCCTTAACTCTCATTCTTTAAAATCCAAAGAAAATCACCATACAATTTATAGAGACTGAAAAAGGAAAGAAACTTTTTTTTAATTAAAAGATTCTTTGCAACATGATCTGCCTCAATCAAGTTTATACTATGGCATCATCATTCAAGTTTTAACTTTAGCAAAGGTCTAGAAACCCTTGACTCAGTACCTAGGAATGTGCCACTTGCATCAAAGTATATGCTTCCATCTAGTGACATATTTTGTACAAAAGAAATGTGAATGAATTCCTTTCATTACACCAGCCACAGCTCAGCTGCTTAGTTCAAGCAAATTTAGAATAGAACTTTAAGCTACAAAGTAGCAACAAAGAACAAAATGAAACTTTTTTTGTGCTGGACATGGTCTTCTAGTATTTCAAATATTTTGCCAATATCCTGTGCATCATACAACAAGGTAGGGCTATAAGTACTGCCTAAGCAGCCCCTGCACTGGAAGAAGAAAGAGGAGGAGGAGGAGGAGGGGGAAGAGGAGGAAGAAGGAAGGAATAAAAACCTGAATAGCAAACAAATCATGTAGCAAGTTTTAAGTGAATGGGACTTTTAAAGACTTTCATAGGGGAGCCAGAAGACAGAGTATACCTTAAAAAATAAATCAGCGAAATAGTTATTAAAGCTATGTGTTGTGTGTATATTTGAGAACTATAATACAAATAATGCCCAACAACTATGGCTGAGAATTAAAGGGGAGAAAGAAAAGGAGCGGGACTGTGTTCAGGAAATTATACCGATTCTTTAATGATCCCAAGTTTCTGCCAGAAACAAAAGCCCAGTTTTTTTTTAACACCGATGTTCTACTGGTATTGCTGTGTAGCTCTGATGCAAACATGTTCCAAAGACTTATAGATGAACACCACACAGAGGGCGGTGGCATATAACCAATGTAACCATATAACCAATGAAGAACTTGGAAGAAAAAGAGCAGTGAAAGATATGTGACCCTAAATAAATCACTGAACTTCTCTGTCTCTCAGTTTGTTCATCTGTAAAATGAGTTGGAGGACTTCTTGGCCAATTAGGTCGCTATGATGACACAATAAAATGTATAACAGGAAAAGACTATGGGCTGGTTACATGGTGAGGAAAAGGGATGACGGGTGGATGACCCACATGCTCCACTGGTATCCACTCCATGTTAAGAACAAGTGAGGAAGGCATGCAAAAGATTGGGTTGACTCCCTGTGACCAACTTACAGGAGGACATAGATGAGAAATATATAGGATGGGCAGACATGGCTGTGTTCTGATCTGTTTCCTTGGAAGTAACATCCCAATAGAGGGGATCACAGATTCATTTGAGTTTACTATGTGCAAGGTGCTGAGTCAGGTGATTTTTTTTTGGTGGGGTGGGGTTTAGTCTCTGCCCTCTGGGAGTTTATAATCTAGTCATCCAAGAGCATAATTGGGTAAAAGAGAAGGAAGCAGACATATACACAAATTAACTCACAATCCCAGCAATAACAAGTATTTGGCAAATAAGTGTTAGAAAGAAAAAGTATTATAGGATTTCAAGGAGAGAAAAGTGACTGTGAGTTGGGGTGGACAAGAGAGGGTTTCAGGGAAGAAATAGGACTTCAAGTGGCATAAAGACTAGAATCTGGGACATGGCATCAGGAAGATCTAAATTCAATTGTGATCTCTGACCTTATTAGATGCATGACCATGGCAAACTGCTCTCTGAGCCTGTTTCTGCATCTGTGAAATGAGGATTTTAAAAAAAAAATGTAATGCCTATCTCACAGAGTCGTTGTGATGCTCAAATGAAATAATGCATATGAAAGTGCTCTGCTAAACTTGAAAATTTTGTGTCATTTCAGTTGTTACTATGATTGTAACCTGGATTGCCCAGGGTTGCTTTGCCTCCTACTGCTTAGGCATGATTCCGGTTTGATGGAAAGGATGATTGCTCATTGAATTCTAGTGTGAGGAGCAAAATTGGCATGGGAGTTTAGGAGAAGAGAGACCTTCTTGCTTCCTGGTTAGAGAGAGGATATGTATGGCTATGGTTCCAGAGCTTTTTTAGGGGAGGAGACAGAGAAAGAGAGATAAAGACAGAGAGCCAGATGGAGAAGACTTTGGCAAGTGGCAGACACATAAACTACCCATTGCTTCGACACATGCCTAATTTCCAGCTTGCTTTCCAAAAGACTTCCCCTGGAGTGAGATCAGAGACTCTCTCTCTTTGTTGAGCTGCAATACCTTGCTCCCAAAGGGAGATCTCATTTACCCTGCTTATTTTATATTCTTATCTGAATAACGTCTCTGATTTCTGTTTTCTATCTGCTTAGATAAAAATGTTTATTTGTTCTTCACTGTATTTATGGTCTTTTCTATAACTAGCATTTGATGGGAAAGAACCAAGCCTGAGATATAAGTTCAAGATACTCCTTCTTCAAGGGATAATGACCAGGAACATAAGCTTGAATCTAAGGGGAAAAAAATCACTTTGTCTATACTGGCAATTTATGGTGACATAGACATAATCCTAGTCTCGTACCCCTGCTCTGGAGGGAACAAAATGACCAGACTCGTGATTCCTTCTCCAGAGAGGGGAGGGCAAGATTCCCAAGGCATAAAAGCCTCCCTGTGAGGTCTATTTAATCAAACCCATGTGAACATATACATAACCTACATGGGCAACACACACACACCTTGCATGATTAAGTTGGGATGAGCAAGATTTGGACGAGTTGAGTAGGATATGGAAAACATTCCAGGAAGGGCAGATAGTCTGAGCAAAATAGAATAGGAGAACATATGAAGAATTTTCAGGGAGACAATGAATGGACCAGCCTAGATGAAGTGGAGACCTTGGCTTAGGGTGTGGTGAGAATAGCTCTCGCTGTTTAGAAGATGACTGCAGAAGTTTCTGACTATCCAACCTTTCATGTGGTGGAGTTTTTTTAAACCACCCTGGAGGTAAATTGTGATAATTATTGTGATAAATCCTATATTTAAGTCAAATTTTCAAATAAAGTTTTAAATCTCTGTTGAGATGATTGCATTCCACTGATCTGAGCGTCCACATTGCTGGTGATTCCCAGGGACTAAGAGCAAATAGAGATTCAATTCATTACAGCAGGAGGAGAGAAACAATTAATTATCAGAGGATCTCTGTACTGCATCCAATAGGGTTTTTAAAAAATCATTTTGCTTGGCCAGGGTGGGAAGTCAAAAATACTTCAACATGAATTCACTGTCCTGCCACAAAACTCGAGCAGCTAGATTGTAGGCTCCATGAAGGAAATGATCTCTCCCAGAATTAGCCTAGCACAGTTTTTATTGCACTGAGGAGACTTAAAGAAGTTCTTTTGAGAACGCTCATCTGGGGACAAGGGAAAATGGAAGGTGCTACCTCAGCCAGGCAATTGCATGGAGCTGCCCAGGAATGCGGAGTCCTGGCCCCTTGGCCTTACCATCCAAGCAAACAAAAACACTCACCAATTGCGTCCAGATGCCCAATCATTTCATGATTGAGCAAATGTACTTCCAAGGGGAAGTTTGGACAAGATCATAATGAAAACATACAAGGGAGACAAAGCAAAAACAAAACAAAACTCTACTGTCTTTAAAGGAAATTAATCTCCTTCAGTCCTTATTTTCACTGGGAAGGAAAGAAAGTTCCTTCTGAGGAGTGGGAGGGCAACCTGTGGATGGACAGCAGACTTGCTTTAGCAACCTGGCCATGAGCCTCCAACATGTTGGAGGATGTCATAGATCGCCTCCTTGCAGGAGCCTACACTTAGGCCAATGGCCAGTCTTGGTTCATTGGTAACAATGCTCTTTTGTCTAGACCCTCAGAGACAGAAGGGAAGAGGAAGGTAAAGAAACCGGGGGAAGCTAATTTGTCCACACTCACACAGCTACTAAACTCTTCCTAACTCCAAATGCTGTACTCTTCACATTACACCACCTAACCTTCTCTTGCTCCAGAAAGCCTTAGAATGACAATTTCAGCTTGTATTTACATAGTGTTTTAAAGTTTCCCCAGCATTTGTTTCATAGTAAATACCCATTGCCACTAGGTGATGCAGTGCGAGCATTTCCCAATTCTACAGATGTGTCTACAAGTAACTAAAGCCCCGTGGTCCAGTCTTGTTCACGGGTCTCTCCCTGGTGCTGCAGCAAGAAGAATCCAGGGTAGCTTATTTCTTCTATTTAGGTGCAATTGGGCATGTTTTTTCCCTTCCTTTCCACTACCCCCTTCAAAAACTCCTAAGTACCAAACACTAGTCCATACACTAAAGTGTATTGCTCTCTTATGAATTATTATTATGGTTATGGTTTTAAACTGTTTGGGAGTATGATGGCACAGTCTCTATTTTTGTGTTTCTGGCTACAGGAACCCCATCAAATAACTATTCAATAGTCCTCATATTACTTTTTATGGTCTGTGATTTGAAATACCCACTTGGAAAATTGAAAATAAAACTGCTTTCCTCCCAGACTCTGTTCTGTTTCCATTTGGTAAATGCTAATATTTCTTTCTCCTCATATTTCTAATTCAACAGAAGCCAACAAGACTCTACTTTTTCTTTCCCTTTTTCCCTCTATTTCATTCCTTACACACTAAGACCGTCATTGAACTCATAAAAAAATGATCATTTGAGGAAAGGATGACCCCCAAACTCTCAAAAGTCATTTCTCCCCAATTTATCAACTTTCCCTGAATATATTCAAGATGGTGTGTTTGAAATAAGAGTCCCTAATATTCTGGTGCCCCCAACAGGAGATGCTAGAGTTTTCCAGACTATACTGATGATCCCTGAGCCCCATATGCCATTCAGATAACATTGCTTCTCAAAGTCCCTGCCTGGGGCTCCAGTTGATTCTGAAAATTCCCCAGATCAATGTCATATATCCTCCCAATCCAACATGGCTGGGCCTTTTGGGACCAAGTTTTGTCCAACTTGATAAAAATTTCAAGAATATTCAGAACTAACCTTGTCTCTCTGTAGTGGGGGTAAGACGATTACAGATTTTAAAACTTCCTTTCCTCCCAATGTAAACTGACCACATCTGGATAGGCTTCTCCTGGTTTATTTCCACACCCTTAGTTAAAGCATCCTGGTCCCTGAAAATAAATATCAGCTCTGGGGCCAAAACTGCCAGCAGGTGCCTAAATGGCTACACACCAAAGCAGTAGACATTGTCTTTTATCCCAGCATATGTCATTTGGCATTGAGTAATACCTTCAAGGGACTGAAGTGTACTACTTAAAAGCATATCCTAAAATGATTCCTAGGTAATTATCCTAGGTAATCTACCTATACATACGTAAGTGAATCCGACATATTTCGTTGTCCCTTGCTAGTGTAGAGAATCATTTATAGGATATTTAGTATTTCTGCATGTATACATACATATATGTGTGTATGTAGCACATATATTTGTGTGTGTCAGCCTTTCAGAGAGCCATATTAGATGAAACCACAATTTTTAGACTACCATAACATGGAATATATTTTATTATGTTTATATATTTAATATATAAAATATAGTTTATTATACATTGTACAGGACCAGCCCTAAGTAAAGTTGTGATTTGTGTATTAGAAAGAAGATTGGATTTGACGTGGAGAAACTGAATTTGGATCCTAGCTAAATAATGTAATTTTGTTTTTTGCTCAAAAACTTTCCATGACTCCCCATTACCTTAGATAAAATATCCACTATTAAGCTCGCCATGTAAGGCTCTCCATGTTGGTTCCTAACTTCATTTCCAGCTTTGCTTCATACTACTCTCCATCAAAACTTCCACGTTCCAGCTAAATTAGAAAACTAGCTGCTCCCTGCACACCACATCCCATACTTTGCCTCTGAGCATTTGTCCAAGTTGTTGGCCATGCCTAGAATGCCTAGGAGGCAATGGCTCCTCGGTTGCCATTTCTCAGAATCTTTGTCATCTTTCGAGGCTCAGTGCTACCTTTTTAGCAAATTCTCTTCCAGTCCTCCAGTTGTAGGCAGGTTCTCCCTTATCTTTTTTCTGTACCCCAGTCAAATGTAAACTCCTTAAGAACAGGGATTTTTTTTTTGTTGTTTTATGTCCCTAGCACCATGAACATAGTAGGTGTTTAATAAATATTTGTTGAATTAAATTGTTACTTATTGTTACTTATATTATGTTACTATCGTTACCTATAATTAGCCTATGGGATCTTGAGCTACCAATCAATCAACAAGCACAGGTTGAACACCTACTATGCATCAGGCACTGTGTCAGTGCTACAAATACAAAGATAAAAATGAAACAGCCTCTGCCCTCAACGAGCTTGTATTCTATTGGAGAAAACAACATGTATATAAGTAAGAATCTATAAAATACATACCAAATACGTACAAGTTCCTTTTTTTTGGAGGGGAGGCACTAGGAGCTAGAGACAAGTCACTTAATTTCTCTGAGCCTCAGTTTCCACCACCTTCACCTAGGATTCCAAAGTAGGCTGTGGCTCTGGGCTGCCCAACTTCAGGCTTCCAGACTATTCCCTCACATCCTTGCTGTATCCAAACTTAACTATCTGGTCCCTTCTTCTCAAGGTCTGATTAATTAATCTGGAGCTAAGTAATTAATAACTAAAACTAGTTTAAGGTGTTAGAGGGGCAGTAGATAGAGCAGAGGGAGTGAAGTTGGGAAGACCTGAGTTCAAATCCAGTCTCAGACACTATCTGCGTAACCCTGAGTCACTTAACTTTTATTTGCCTCAGTTTTCTCATCTATAAAATGGAGATAATTATAGTATCTATCTTCCGGGGTCATTGCGAGTATCGAATAAAATAATATTTGAAAAGGGTTTAGCATTGTACCTGGAATATAGTAAGTGCTACATAAATATCAGCTGTTATTACTATCCTAGGTAATATTAACTTTTTAAAATTAATCTCCAAAGAGTTAGCATTATGGAAGCTTTAGGCCCTTCAATAATGTGGGTGGAAGAAATATCTTAACTCCTCGGCTCTTTTATCACCATGGAGGCAGCTACATACTTTGTCTATACATACATAAGAAATGTTGTTATTAACTACAAGACATGAATGTATGTCATGGCTAAAAACAACTTCAGTTGCTGGTTCACATAAGATTGTGGAGTGGAAAGAGATTAAAAAAAATCAGCCACTGTGGTTCTGTTTAGGCTCTCTCCCAACACCCTCCCCCTCAGACTGATGGTTTGTTTGGGTAAGTGAGACCTTCTGTTCTGATTGTTGTCAACAGTACCTCTCACCATGGGGCTCTGAGGGTATCTTCCTGCTGTGAAATCCAACCACTAATCTGGGGGTTGGGAGGAGGCCTTAATCCATCTGTTGGCTAATCTTCTCATCTTCTCTCTATAGCCATACCCCAGCCGCTCTGATCGTTAGCTGGAATTCTGCCTTTCTCATCCATGTGTCCTGTGGCGGCAGGCACTTTCAGAGAAGAAATTCTTCAGAGGTTTATAGCAACTGAGACATCTAACCATTAGCCCTCAAATTGGGAGAACCATCATATAAATAAGAGGTAGAAAGAAAAAAGCTGCCCTAAAATAATATGGCAAAGGTTTATAGACCATTTCAACCAACAAGAGTAGTTTCCAGAACTTTAGGGTTTGATAATAGCACCCTTGGCTTGGGGGTGTGTGTGTGTGTGTGTGCTCGGCCACAAGCACACACACATACACATACGCATATATGTTTCTAATAACAAGGCACTAAAGTTAAATAAACCTTCTTGTCCAAATACTGCTGCATTTCAGTCAAAGTTTTGCTTAATATTTTGAAAGAAGCATAAAGATAATGTCTGCATGGACTGCTATACTTGATGCTCAGGGTGCCATCTACTGACCAGTTTGGTAAACGACACAAGAAGTCATAGGTGGAGAGTTTCATCATTGTTTCAGATGCCGCCATCCACATAAGTAGTCTTTAAAATGTAGATGACTGGTCCACATATATCCCTAACTAAAACATTTCAAGAAAATGATAGCTGTGTTTACCTCTTGTCAATCAAAGGTCATCCTAATCCAGTGTATTTCACTGGAATTATAAAGTCCCTTAAACACTTTTATTCCCTCAATGATGCCAGATAACACCTGGGAGCCTTGGAACACCATGGTCTGAGAAGACAAAATGCTAAGCAACAAAGATGGCCATGAGAAGGTGGGGGCAAGGAGATGCCAGCACTCCAATATGAGTGAGCAAAACGCTCATGAATACGTACAACGTTTTTATACATGGCCAATGAGGGAATTTGTCTCACTTGACTATTCATTTTTGTTACAAGGGTTTTGTTTTTCTTTTCTCCTTTTTAATGAGGAGAGAGAAGGTGGGAGAGAGGTCAAATAAACTTTTATTGATTTTTTAATTAAAAAAAGGTTAGGTATGGTGCTGTAGCACTCTTGAGATGTCAAAATAGTTAGATTTACCGCATTGGGTGGACTTATGGGACAATATGGATTAGACTCCCACAGGACTAGAAGGCATGGAGCAAGAGTCAGAGGAGTACAAGGGTCAAGGCCCCTACCTATTTGAAATGCTATGGTACAGAAAACAAGCCCACAGGATAACGGGATCTTAGACTACAGAATGTGCGAGTTCAAGGAACCTCGGTGACCATCTCTTCTAACCCATATGTGAAAGGAATCCCAACTATAATATAATCCACAAATGGTTGTCCAACCTCTGTTTAAAGACCTCCAAGGAAGAGAACCTACCACCTCTTGAGATGGCCCACTCCACTTTGGGATGACTCTGCATTGTTAACTAAGGTGGGGCCAATGAAGGGAGGTCTGATTATGTCTTCGCTCCCAAGTAGGCCCAAAACCCCTAGCTACTAGATGCTAAGCCTATGTGGGCATGAAGTCCCCAGGGTCCTAAGAGGAGTTGCTAGACCAGAGCCAATAGTAAGAGCTTAAGTTCTGGTCATTCAGATGACATTTGATGGCTAAGTAAACTATGTCTGCCATATTCCCCTAATCTGTTAACTTAGTAATCTTGTCAAAAACAGGAAATGAGAGTCTTCTGGTATGAGCTGTGCTGAGGAAAGCCATGCTGACTCTTGGTCATCACTGCTTCTCTTTCTTTTAATCATAATCAATCAACATTTATTTATTTCTTACTATGTGCCAGGTACTGTGTTAAGTGCTAAGGATACAAAAAAAGGCAAAAGACAGTCCCTGCCCTCAAGGAACTTCCAATCTAATTTCTAGATATTTGCCAACTACCTCTTTAATGATCTTTTATAGAATTTTCCTATGCCTTCATGTCAAATTTACCAGTATTTGCAGATTCTGTTCTCTTCCCTTTAAAAAAAAACAACAATGACACTATTTATCCTTCTCCAACCTTGTGGTGCCTTGCCCATTTTCTGTGATCTTTCAAACATCACTCAGCAATCATACCTGCCCAGTCTCTCAGGAACCAAAGATGTATGGTTCATTTGTGCCTAGTGACTTAAGTCACAATTGAATCATGGGGTTTCATCTTGCCACGTCTAATGAGACCAAATTTGTCCTCCTGGAATTAGGAACTCCAGTACCTCTTGTTCTTTGCCTAAATTTTGAGCACTTATGTATAGACACAGGGCCAGTTGTTTTACTAGTGAACCCTTTCTTGGATTTTGTCTCCCATGAATTTCAGGGTTTCCGTCTTCTTCTTTAAGGCCATTCTCTAGTATCTGAAAGTGGAGATATAAAAAAAATCAGTCTTCTCCCTCCTCTTTCCATTTTAGTTTAAAGCCTTTTTGATTAAACTCGCAAGACACCTGGCAAATACATTCTTATCACCTTTTCTTAGCTATACTCCATAGACCAAGGATCTAGGGCTGGATGTGACCTCAAAAGCCATCTGGTCCAACCCCCCTGATTTTACAGATTAAGAAACTAAGAGGAGGTGAGGTTAAATGACCTAAGGTCACCTCTACCAGCAATCAGAGAGTACATTCTTCGAACCAGCTGCCCTGTAGGTATCAAACACCTGGAACAAGTTGAGAGTAGATCTCTTTTCTTTGGGGGAACATGGTTCTTTCTGTGCCATTCCAATTATGCATTAATTCAGATGAACTAACAGGCTCTGAATGTGTTAAATTCTTAGGAGCTAATTTAAAATAACGACATTGTCATAAAAGGTAAGATGATTATTTTAAGTTTTCACTATATCTTTTTATTTTTGCATCATTGTTACTTCCAGTTGGAGAAAGCACTGTGTAACTGATAGAGTTGACCCCAAATCAGGAAGGCTTCAGCTCACAAGCTGCCTCTGACATATATTGGCTGTGTGTGTGTGTCACTGGGCAAGCTGCTAACCTCTCAGTGCCTGAGGCCACTCTAAGACACTAGGTGACTTGATAGATGCCCTTCAGCTTGGGTAGAGGGGTAGAGGGAGTTCCTTCCCAGGGAGGTCCCAATATCACAAGTCCAGTTACTCGACCAAAAATAAATAAATAAATAAAGCCCGATAATTTCCAGATAATAAGGCACAACTCCATTACAGACACACACACACACACACACACACACATTGAACATCCCCTGAAATGACAGTCAGTAGAGTGACCAAGTCTGACATTTATGTCATAGATTCAAACCCATAAACCTCTGCAGAAAAGAGGGAGATATATTTCATTATTAGATTGCTATTTTCCCACCTAATTGATGCTAATATCAGTAACTTTTGGTGTCCTTTGAGATATTACAGAAAATTAATCCTGATTTGAAATTTAAATAAATTTTTTTTAAAATAATTAATTCTGCCAGTATCATCCTGAACTTCCCATTAACTAGGTTGTTGTTTTTCAGTTGTTTCAGTCATGTCCAACTCTTCCTGCCCCTATTTGAGGTTTTCTTGAAAGATATTGGAGTGATTTGCCATTTCCTTCTCCAGCTCATTTTACAGATGAGGAAACTGAGGCAAACAGAATGAAGTAATTTGCCCAGGGTCACACAGCTAGTAAGTGTCTGAGGCAAGATTTGAACTCAGGTCTGGTGCTCTATCCTCTGCACCACCTAAGTTGCCCTGATTAGAGCCTCACTCCAAATTCAAAAAGCATTTAGTCTGTGTCTATAAAATGTCAAAAAAAAAATTCATTAATTTAGCAAAGTTAGTCTACTTCCATCCAGCTGTGTTTTTAAAATCAACTATTCGATGTCATGTTTAAAAACTAAACAGCAGAGCAAGGAAGTCCTTTGAAATGAAGATCCTTGACTACTTCCACTGCTCCAGGGAGGGTTTGCAATTCAACTCAACAAACACTTTTAAGTGCCTACTATGTGTAAGGCATTGTGCTAGGCACTAGGGAAATAGAGTAAAAAAAAAATGTGAAATGATGTCTGCCCTCTAGGAGCATCTATTCTACTAGAGAATACAACACTTACAGAGATAAGTGAATAGATGATGAGGGCTAACGTACCCTTACTGGTCAGGGGTCAGTAAGGGCTTCCTGGAGATGGCATTTGGGCTCAGCCTTAAAAGATGGTTGATGTGAGAGGGAAATGCATTCCAGACTAAGTAAGAAATGGAATGCTGAGCTAACTTTACTCTCCTTAGGTTAATGCTGTGCATTAAAAGTGATAATGTCTATTTCCAACACGGAATTAGTTATAGGAGGAGAGAAGCAGTGAGAGAGGATGAAGAAACTGGGCAACTTCCTATAGATGTGATAGAATTTGAGAGTAGAAGGTTTTCTAGCCCAACTCCCTGCCCCATGCACAAATCCCCTTTACAGGGAAGAGTTCCTCCCCTCCCTCAAGTCTTAACAGTGATTTCCTTTGAAGTGACTTCCCACAACATCAGCTACATCCACAATCAAATATAAGTTTCAAAGTCAAAGGTAAATTTATTTTGAGAATGCTTATGTTTCAGCTGCCCTTCATTAGCGTAGAAAATTGATCTGGCTTTCTATAAAGACCTCAAACGATAACTGCGTGGAACACACTACAAGTCTATCAGGCAGGAATGCACGAGCCTGGTGTCATGGCTTGCTGGCCGTAAAACTCTGTTGGAATCAGCTGTCCAAATACATTTTCAGTTATCTAATTATTCTCTGAGACTTAAATGTCCATCGTCACCAACCTTGGCTATGAAGTCTAATTGATTTCCTTTCTTGGCTGGAAATCTTCTAAATGCCGCCTTTTTTTTTTTCATTCCAAATGAAAAAGGAAATTTTCAATTGATCCTTCAAACCACAGCAGTGCTTAGAGCTTATTCATTTTAAAGCTTTTCTGTTGCTTTGGCTGCAGAAATAATCATGCATTTATTAAACTGAAATATTGCCCTATCTTACTGCTTCCTATTCTTTCCTTCCAATGCTTAAGACTTTTTTATTACAGGAAATGAAGCAAATCAATAGGGAGTCCAATTAGATTTCCTAGAAGAACACAAGTGGATAAAAATAAGATTAGTAAAGGCTGCATCTTTAAATCACTTCACTTCAAACCATTTACCTTACATGAAATTCTTCATGACAGAAAAAAAAAGAGCAGAAAAAGACTCTAGGAATGAAAGGCATAAAGAATGATATTTAATTTTCTTTAAGAATATAGATTTTAGGCCCTTTCCTTCCTTCCTTGAAGAAGTGAGAAACTATGAATATGGATCATTACATAACCTTCAGACTTAATTATGTGTTGTTTAGTTTTGCTACACTGTTTTTCCCCTTATTCTTTTCTATTCTTTGATTAAAGGGATGGCTCTCTGAGTAGTGAAGAGGAGAAGAGTATATTTGGAAAGAAAGCGACACAAAAACAAAGATCTCAATATTTAAAATTTGTTAATGTCTAAATGTATCTGTCCAGTGCAAATGTGAGTAGTATTTTCAGTTTTTTAATTTCTTCTACCTATTCATAGGACTTTTTTTTAACTCTGTTTTTTCTCTATCTTTTACTATATCTTTTTTTACTATATCTCTCCTCTAGTTCTTTCTTAGGGCTTCTTGATTTCTTCCCTTACTGATTTTCCTTCCTATTTTTCCTCTTTCCTACTGATTATTTGTGTCTACCTGTCTGACAGAATGCCCTTAACTACACAACTAGATGACAGAGATGTATGAAATTAGTATAAGAGGATGAGCCCCCATGTGTAATGAGGTGCAAAGGATCAATCAAGCTCATTTGTAGCATATTCTTTAGCTATTTGACTTGTTTTCATAGTTAATCTCATTATGATAAATTCTCAAGTAATCCTCAGGTATGTTTATCTGTTTTCTTATTAATTGCTAAAAAATGTTCATATCTCTCAACTAAGCTCTGAGCCCCCATCCCAATTCATTAAATATTATTTATATAATAAACCAAGGGGAAAAAAGACTCCTTTCCCATAAGTAGTATATATAGTTCAAAGCCCTGAAGGAATGACCACAGAACTTAAATTTTGAGCAAGTATAAATTTTGGAAGTTGGAGAAGTGAGGCATACTTAAAGTGGGCAGGACTGAGTGAAATGCTACAGTAGACAACCACAGACAGCCTGCAAGGAAATCAAGGAAATGACATTTTGAAAAAGTGATGACAAAATATTTGGGTACCCAAGTATGACTACTCTGGTGTTTTTCCAAAATTAGAGACTTGGTTCTTCCATTCTTGCCTTGGGTAGACCAAGGTCTTGTTCTCCATTATGGTGGTGCAGCGGGTAGAACACTGGACCTGCAATCAAGAAGACCTGAGTTCGAACCCAACCTCAGACACTTACTAGCTGTGAGACTGTGCGCAAACTTCTGTTTTGCCTTGCCTTGTAAAAATGGGGAAAATAGCAGCCCCTACCTCCCACGCTTGTTATGAGAATCAAATCAGATAATATTTGTAAAAGTAGTTAGGTATGAAGGAAGACACTATCTGCGTCCAGAGAAAGAATTGACAAATAAAAGTACGAGTAGAATGATTTTACATATAGCCATGGGAGGAGAGGAGCAAAAAAAAGTACATGATAATTTTATTATATGTTTAAAATAGCAAATTGTACATAATAGATTCTGCAGTTTCATGTGCAATCATCTTTTTTAAAAATTATACTATGTTACAGAAATGCTTGTTTTTTCCATAAATTAAAAACAAAATAGATTATTTTTTTTAAATAAAAGTTCTTTGCACAATGCTGGTGGCTTATAGTTGCTATATATATATTATATGCTTATTCTCTTTCCTTCCCTTCATCCATTTTGAACAATGAAAAAGAAAGACAATGAAGAACTAGAACACATACAGAGGAGAGTAACAAGGGGACAAGAGTAACTAGGGACCATGCCGTATGAGAATCCATCCATGGAACCAAAGAAGTTTAGCCTGGATGGGGGTGATAAGATAATTGCCTTCAAGTATTTCAAAGACCAGGTAGCAGAAGGACTAAATATATTCTTTGATGCCCTTTTTGTGCATTTAAAACTCAGAAGTTGACCGATGCTACAAATCAGAATTTGATTTATTGTTTTGTTGACTCTCTAGATTTGAGAAAGTAATGGAGAAAACATTGACAAAGCAGATTAAACTTAAAACTATGAGGGGCAACTAGGTGGCACAGTAAATAGAGCACTGGATCTGGAGTCAGGAGGACCTGAGGTCAAATATAGCCTTATTGTGGCTTATTAGATGCATGGCCCTGGTCAAGTCACTTAACCCCAATTGCCTCAAAAAAAAAAAAAAGAAACTTAAAACTCTGTTGTTCATATTTACTTTCCCCCAGAGAGCCAGCTATTAAATATTTGTTGGCATGCCATTAGATATAAGGAAAAAATTTTGAACAACATAGATTTCATGAAGTGAAATGGGCTGCCTCAGAAAGTGATAGCTTCCCCTTCGTTGAATTTTAAATTAGAAGGCAAATCATCAATTTTTGGATTTGTCAAGCATAGTTTGGATACAACAGCTTCTCAAAGTCTCTCCCAAATCAGATTCTGTGATTCTGCAAAACCATTTATTCCCTGATCTAGCTTCAGTGCCCAGTTCAGTGCTCTATAGTTATCTCAATAAATATTATTGAGTGACTGCATTTCTTGAAGATTATCCTGATCTCACGGGGGTGGGGGAATGGGGTCTCTGGCATCTAGACTTTAAGTGAATTATATATGAATCCAATTCTCATCACAGTCATGGATCTCCTTTACTTAGGGAGCTTCCTGTTAAGGGCATTGTAAGGGATGGAGGGGATCGTAGTCAGAAACATCGATACTGTTAGAGACTAACCTATGGCCTACGAGAAAGACTCTGACAGAGCATACTTTGCTCATCATGGACTATGCCAGACCAACAAATCACTTGTTAGTTAATAGTGTGGCTGTGGATCCTATGGAACAAAAGAAAATTCTATTTACCCTCACTAATAAGAAGGAAGCACAAGCACAATAGCGTTAAATTAAAAATAAATAATTCATGAGTATATGATACTGAATATTGTTGATCAGTAGTTTTTCAGTCATATCCGACTCCTCGTGACCTGATTTGGGGTTTTCTTGGCAGAGATATTGGCGTGGTTTGCCGTTTCCTCCTCCAGCTCATTTTACAGATGAAGAAACTGAGGCAAAAACGGTTAAGGGACTTGCCCAGGGTCACACGGTAGTGTCCAAAGCCAGATTTGAACTCAGGAAGATGAATCTTCCTGACTCCAGGCCCAGGATTCTATCCATTGTACTACCTAGCTGCACGTAATAGTATTATAACTATTACTGTTATTAACACTTTGAGGTGTCTTCGTGTAAATTATTCTGAATCCCACAGACTAATAGGTTCAATCAGATACAATGGTCCTCTAGTTATCTCCAAGAAGACTGATACAATTCGGTATGAGTCTGATACCAATTCACTAATTTGGGCCAGATGCCTCTTGCTATCACACAGTAGATGACTGGGGAAACCATTACTCTCTGTTCTGATGAAGTGAGAATCCTTTGTGTTGGAGGCTATATTACCAACATACTCTGGCTAGCAAACCACCAAAGGACACGCTATCATTCTTGACTCAATGCAACATTTTATCTAAAAGAGCAGTAGTCTGTCTCCCTTTATGGACATCCAAACCAAATTTTGTCAACAGACTTAGAAAAGAAAAGGCAAGTAACACTGGATTTGGAGTAAGGGAACTTGGCTTTGACTGTCAGCTTCTTGACCTTGTGTGTGAGATCCTTGGGCAAGTTGCCTAAGCTCTTTAGCTCTGTTTTCTCATCTGTAAAATGGGATACTCGGCCTTAGATCATCTCTTAAGATGCTTTCTAGCTTGAAATCCCATAATGCTATGATTTAGGAAGGCCACATCCATTGTCTTCAAAGACTAGAAGAATTTTCAAATGCAAGAGGGTCTATATACCAGAACAATATACATAATAACTACCATAATGTAGTATACATAATAATTACCATAATGTAACATAGAGGGTCTATATACCAGAACAATATACATAATAACTACCATAATATACAGGTAAATTCAGACTAATTTCAATGACCAAGATCGATTTTAGAAACCCAAATGATCACCCACAATGGGGTAGAAAGGTGGGAGATGGAAGGAAGAAGATTGTATGTACACTGTCAGATTTCATTATTAGTTGATTTAGCATAACTCTTTTTTACAAGGGAGGGTTCCATTGTGGGGGAGGAATGCCAGAAAAGGATTGTGGTATATATAACAAAAAGATCATAGAATCAAGGATTTAAACCTAGGTGGGACCTTAGAAGTCACTGAATCTAGTCCCCCTCATTTTAAAAACTGAGGCCTAGAGGAATAAGTGACTTGACCAAGGTCACAAAACTTGTATATGAGGCAGGAATTAACAAAATATTATTTCATTTTGTTTTTAAGAGGCATTAGAATGATTGTGCTATGCCCTATAGCAGGTCCACACAACATGAAGCGTGAAAGGATCTGGGACAGCAGTCACGTGACTGACCTGCAGCAATCAACCAACCAACCTGACACGTGACAGCCTCCTGAAATCCTTTCCCCATCTGTTATGTGGGCCTGCCCTTGAACAAAAGAATTAGGACCAATAAGTAGAAGTTAGAAAAAGTCAAACCTCTTAACATTTAATTAGACTTGCCCAAAACAGGCTAGCTAGGTAGATAATATGTCCTCTCTTAGTGGAGGAATTCAAGAAGAGGAGCTACATAACCACTCTAAGGGGAAAGTTCTCCAGAGAACGGATGAATCTTAAAGCGGAGTTGGATTGTTGAAGGATGTGTTTGGTAGACACTGCACTGCATAAAGACCCACTGACCTCTAAGATTCCTTCCTACGCTAAGATCTGATGATGTCTCACACCCACACCTACCATCCCTCCTAACCCACAATTCTCAAAAATATCCTCACTATACATCCTGGGGACCCCCTACTTTTATGGGCTCCCAAGCACTTTAGCAACCACTCATGATTGCTATCTGTTTACTCATGCTCTCAGTTGTATGCATTCAAGGAAGGCATTTCTGCAATGGGTATGACTTTCCTGATTCGGGCTGGTTCATGACCTCTGTCCCAGGGTTTTGTGATCAAAACCAAGCTCCTGCCGAATCTTTGAATCAGTTGTCAGCCTGGTCTGCATCCTTCTTTTTTAAGGAATGGTCTCCAAAACTGTCAGGAGTGGATGATAGTTCCCTGTGGATTGTTTCAAAGAGATCTTGAGGGGTCCATGACCTACCCAGGTGAAAGAGTTTGTGAAAGAAGTATATATATTTTCTTCATCTTTCCATCAGTGTTCAATACTGCATCATAAATTATGGGAGTCAAGAGAACTTTAGTGGAATGCGACCCTACACACAGTCATTATGTATGGGAACCAGATCTGACAAGGTGCAGTCAGAGCAACTCAACTTACTATTCGACATTATGCAGTTGTCTAAGGGTGCGATGGGATCTTTAAGACTTGCCCAACTCACCATTCCCTCCCTCCTCTGAAAGACTAAAATTAGGTTTAGCTTCATTCTTTTATGGTCCATTGATGGTTTCATTTTAAATTACTCTTAAATACTTACCCTGGGTAAACTGAGCTGAATACCACCATCCCTTTCAAAAAAAAAAAGTTTGTAGAGGATGTCATATAATCTGATTAAAAGGAATATCCCTGCTGTACCATGAGGGGAGGAGATGGAAATTACCCTGAGTGCACTGCTATTAAATAATTTGCATAGACTTGCATATGCTATAGATCAACACAGCATATGTTCTTTAGATTTAATGAAATCATTTTCTCTCTCTAAAGACTGGGTTAGAGTCTCTGTGCTCTCCTATCTGTCTCTTTCTCTTCCCATCTGTCTCTTTCAAATGTTATTTCATAGGAAGGGTATGGATTGATGCATAACTTTCAGAAAATATGCTAACAATCTGCATACAGGCAGGGCTGGGAGGTCTTGGAACTGCCTTACTGAGGGTTCCTCCCCCCACCTTTTCAATCATAGATAATTAAAGGCTCCTTTTACAGCCCTTCAAATGGCTGAACTCAATGCTGTCTGAGCCTTCGCTGGGCAATTAAAACTTATCCTCTGGCTCCCCTTCTTCAATGATGTTTTCCATCATAATGAAAATGGCACCACCATGAAGCTAACCCTGGAACCCACTGGGAAGGTGGTATCACCAAAGTTGTTGCAGGTAACTTTTGAAGACATTGTTAAAAGCAGCAAGCTGCATTGTGATCATCAAAAACATTTGGGTGCCTGCTCACCAAGGTACAAAGCCATGGACAAATGTTGGCTGCTGTCCATCTTTACCCCCATTTCACAGATAGAGAAAATGAAACCCAGATAGAGGAACGAAGCTCATTAGTGGCCAAAAAAAAAAAAAATTAACTCCATGTCTTTTGTATTCTCTGTGGATGCTATCTACATTCACCGTTTTTTCTATCATATTTTAACAGATCTCATGCTCTGTTGTAATGTAGCCAACAGAGGAATTCTAGTGAATTCCCCCACAAAATTACATTAGGATCAAATGTGATCCTTATAAACACTATCCAGATGTTTGGGATGAATGGGATATAACTCTTTAAGCCCCAAATTACAGCATAATAAATGCAAACATAAGGATCTGCCAATGCATCTGAACTTCTTATTGGAAACCAGGTCTGACCTGAGTTTAACTCTACGAGGAACTAAGAGTTTCCCCACTTGGATAGTTATGATGGATCCAAGAGCTGTGTGAGTGCTATCTTACAGTGAATTTTATCACTTACTTAGAGCATGACTACATCAGCATTTGGAACCAAGCCAAATTGAATGCAAGTCTTTTATTAACACATTATAAAAGGAATGAGAATGGCAGCTATAATTAAATATTAAGGTTAGGAAACAAACCCAAGAAATGAAATATGGTATTAAGATCCCAATTGTCCTTGATGTAATTCATGGGGTTAAGGTATAATAGTTACCAAAAAGCTTACTATGCAATTCCACCTATGCAAAACAGCACAAGTCCACAGACTGATAAAATTAGGTAAGAATTTTAGCAGAAATGGAAAATTACTCCTCTGCCTCTGGCGTTATTCTCCAGGAAACTCATTCTAATTTTTCTGATTTTTGCATAGCTAAAAGACTGACATAACCAACAGTGTCCTCTTCCTGAGTCGCTATTGTGGGTTCTCCCCAAGGATTGGTCCTCTTCTCTCTATGTAGTTTTTCCCTCAGCAATTTTAATCACTCCCACAGCTTCAACTATCCTTTTTTCCCCAGGCAACTCCCCAATTGATATCTCTATTCCTGACCTCTCTTCTGAGTTCAGGGACCCATATCCCCAACTGCCTAATAGAAACCTCCATTTGGATAATCTGCTTGCACCTCAATTTCCACATGTGCGACTCAGTTTATTATCTTTCCTTCTAACCCTAATCCTCCTTCTAATTTCTAATATGACTGTCTGCGGTACCCCATTCTGCTCATTGCCCGTGTTTGGAACCTTGGGATTATCTTTTTTTTCTCTCCAGCATTTCATATCCAATCAGTTGCAAAGCCCCATTACTTTCCTCCCTGCAACATTTCTTGTGTTCAACCCCTCCACTCTTTTCCTGTTGCTACATCCTAGTAGAGAACCTCATTACTATCTGTCCTCTTGCGATAGACTCTTACCAAGCCTTTCCTCCCCATTCAAGTCTATCTTTCATACCATTGCCTGGCTAAGTTTCTTAATCTGGTGTATGGCACTCTTCTCAAAAGTCTTCAATGGCTCCCTATCACGTCTGAAATAAAGTCAAAGCACATTTACCTGTCATTGAAGACCTTCCACAATCTGGCACTACCCTTCTAGTCTTATCTCACACTACTTTCCTCTCTGCATTCCATACTCCAGTAGACATGGATTACTCTTACCACAAAACATGCCTTTTGGTTTTGTACCTCCATGCTGTTCCCTATACTGCTTGTGATTTATGAAAAATTTGAGATAAAGTTTCTGGGTAATTAATCATTTTATTAATTATGGTTAGCAAATAATTAATAAAAAGATTGTTTGGCTTTCTCTTTGAACCAAAAGACTTCTCATGAAGGCCTCTTGATGCTTATATACTCTTGAAGAATGGGTGTTCCTGACAGGCAGAAATCAACTCTGGTTGCTTAATAATTGATGAGAGAAGGAATTTTATAAGGTGGACCTTTCTTATGAGGAGACAGGACTTTGATTATGTGGCTCTTACTCCCAGACCACCCCCAGCCTCAGGAAATCTAGACAAAGGGAACTCCCTCCCCCCCCAAGCCCGTCTGAGTAGAACACAATGGGCCAGAATTAACATAGGTTAGATTCTCTTTGTAAGGTTTTCTAGTTGGATGGGGTAACGATTCCACCTAGATAAGATGGTCTAGGTGGGGTAAAGTTTTGGGCAAGATCTGCATCCAGGGCCATCTTCAGTCATCTTGATCTATATCTTGCCACTGGACCCAGATGGTTCTGGAGGAGAAAGTAAGGCTGGTGACTTTGCACAGCCCTCACTCGATTAAATCCAATTCACTTGCATGCCATGGCATTATCTCCCTGATGTCATGGTCCTCTTGTCATGAAGGCCAAACAACAACAAATATAACCTACAGGGGTTTATTTCTGAATGGAGAAATAGAAAAAATCCTAATCTTAATTAATAATTAGTTATTAATATAAGAGAGAAATAACCATTTCTCTCAGCTGATATCACCTATAGCCTGAATAGCCTCTCGTCTCTTCGTCTACTGAAACCCTGCCTACTCCTAAGGCCCAAGATAAATGGCATTCCTTCCATTAAGACTTCCCTGATCCCCCAATAGATCAGAACCTTCTAACCTCTCTAATACATGCACGTACTACTCTGGCTTATAGTTATCTATGTTCATGTGTTATCCCCCTCCCATACATTAAGCTCCATGAGCTCAGGGATGGTATCCTGTTTAAATTTTGTACCTCCTCATTCATTTCCAGGCTGTACTCCAGACTTCCTCTACCATGCCCCAGAAAACTCTTCATTCATCCTGAAAGCTTACTTCAGCCCAGGAATTCACACACTCAAAGGACCCTCTACTCCTGTAGCCTCTCCCTCTGGTTGGATGACTTCTCCCAGAAACTCAGTTTAAGGAAGGGGCCAAGGTCAGACATCTCTTCATCCCTCTCCAAGCTACCTTTAGACTCTCCTTCTATTCTCTCCCGTCCCTTTCCAGTTTCCTTTTAAATGTTGTCTTCCCCCATTAGAATGTAACCTTCTTGAGGGCGGGGATTGTCTTTATTTCTACTCACATTTGTATTCCCAGAGCTTAGCACAGGGCCTGGCACAGAGTAAAGACTCAACAAATGTTTGTTGAGTTAACTTGACAGTTATTAATTCACAGAGCTGAAACTTGAGCTTAAGCTTCTGATTTCAATACCAGCATAATTCCACCGTAACGGAAGAGGCAATTAGAAAGTTAACGCAATAATTCTGGTATGAAGTGCAGCTAGGTGGCACCACAGAGCATAGAGTATTGGGTCTAGAGTCAGGAAGATTCATCTTCCTGAATTCAAATCCTACCTCAGACATTTACTAGCTGTGTGACCTTGGGCAAATCACTTAATCCTGCTTACCTCAGTTTCCTCATCTGTAAAATAAGCTGGAGAAGAAAATGGCAAGCCACTTGTAATAGTAATTAAGGTGGGACTTTTTGCTGTTGACCTTTAATGATTCTGGCCTTTGTTTGAATGGGGCAGATAAAGTGGGATGTTTTTGTATTTCTCAGCACTGAGACAATTGAGAGTCATTGATTTGTATCTCATGTGATATTGGGGGTGGGGAACTTTTCCATGCCCAGGCTGGGTGAGGTCTGGGCCCTTGGGGCCCTGAACAGGATATATAAGCACAGAGGTTAGAGTTCTTTCTCAGAGCTCTTAGCCATAGCAAGAGTGGCATGCGACTCTGGACCAGCCATTGTAATGAGCTCCCTGGCTGAAGACTCAGTTGTTGATAACTACAAATTGTATTTGGTCTGTAATTCAGGGTGCTGGCTTTTTCCCCTGAACTAGGTGGATGTTATTTGTATGCTGGATTAGAGTAAGATTGTTAACCCCTTAACATTGCTTTCCTTAATAAAGCCAATGAAAAGGACCTGGGCTTGCAGCATTCTGTGAGCTGGTTGTTGTTGGCTTTACACGCTCACAGCAGCTGCTAGCCAAATTGTTGAAACACCACTCCAGTATCTCTGCCAAGAAAACCCCAAATTGGATGGTGAAGAGTCAGACACGATTGAATGACAACACAATGGGGTGATAAAGTCTTAGATAAAAAAGGCATTTTACATATAGTCTGTGAGGAAGGAACACAGAAGAGGTCTGTGAATCTCTATAGGGCAACAACTACATGATAATTACCAGGTGTATACAATGCAGAAAAGGACCAATAGTCTTCTCGGCCATACCACATACATTACCACCATTTGCAATTTTTTTTAATTTTTTTTTTATTTTGTAATGTTTTTTAATATTAAAAAGGACAAACAATTTAGAAAAGTATTGAGCTAATGTTTTCATGTTAGCACTCTTTTACATTCATGTTGCTAAATATCGTAGTACCTTATAACAGCAAGGTTGTTCTCCCTCCCCACCACCATCCCAGGCCCTCAAGTTCACAATGACCCTTGGGATTTCCTACAGCCCTCTTTTGACAGTCTTGCCACATCTCTGTTATTATCTTGTGTGATTATCTAACCAGAGCCATAGCTAGGAATTCCATTGCCTGGGGCAAATTCAGCTGAGTGCAAGTATATAGGAGAGGAAGGAGGCTGGACTGCAGTTTGGGATGGAATGGGGGCTGGGGAGGTGTTGTACTGGGCTTCTAAAGATCTGAATTTGAGTCCAAATTCTGCTACTATATGATCATACTCACATCATTAACCTCCCTAGAGGTTTCCTCATCTACAAAATTAAGGGATTTGACTAAGGACTCTTTTAGCTACAACATTCTATGACTATTTTAGTCTAATAATTAATATATGTTAATGACATCAACTTAAAATCCATTTAAAGCCAAATTTTTACAATGCTGTCCCCTCAGAATCATGTTATATTAGAATGTCCTCATGTTTATGCCATTACTTTACATCTCCTTTACACTCCAATTCATCCATCATAACATTTCTGGGGGAAAAAAAGTTCTTATTTATAGCTCTGGTGACACCAATTCTTTGCTCAAAAACTTTTAGTGGTTCTTCTTGTCTTTCAGGTAAAGTTCAACTCCTTTACCTTGACATTCAAGGCCCTCCACAATCAGGTATCAACTTAACTTCCCGAACTTAATCTCCATTTACTCCTTTCCATGGCTTAACACTCCAGCCATCTTGGTCCACCATCTCCTGAATGTGGCAAGAACCTTTCTACCTCTATACTTTTGCTCATACCATCCTATATGCTCATATCATTCCCTATATTTTCATATCAAATCAGTTGTCAGGTCCGGAATTTTCTACCTTCATAACATTTCTTGAATACATCTTCTGCTTTCCTCTGACACCATTTACCACCCTGGTCCAGCCCTTCATCACTTTATACTTGGACTCTTCCAATTGCCTGCTGGTGGGTCTGCCTGCCACAAGCCTTTCCCCACTCCAGTCCATCCTCCACTTAACTTGTTAAATTGGTCTTCCTAAAGTGCAAGTCTGACTATGTAGCCCATTCCATTCAATAAATTCCAGTGGCTCTCTATTACCTCCAGGATCAGATATAAAATCCTCTCTTTGGCTTCATGACCTGGTCCTTTCCTACCTTTCAAGTCTTACGCCTTATTCCTTTCCTCATATTCTGCCATCCAGTGACACTAGCCTCCTTGCCGTTATTCACACACTTGATTCTCTGTCTCCATACTCCAGCCATTTTCACCACTGTCCTCCATGCTTTCCCTCCTTACCTCTACCATCTCCCTTCTGTGGCTTCCTTCAAATCACAGCTAAAACCCCACCTTCTACAAGAAGCTTTCCCAATCCCCCTTAACATTCATGCCTTCCCTGTGTTGATTATCTCCGATTTCACCTGTATATATCTTGTTTATATGTAGCATTTTTTTCATATTGTTTCCACCATTAGACTATGAGCTCCTTGAGAGAAGGAATTGGTTTTTTGTTTTGTTTTTTTTGGTCTTTGTTTTTGGTTTTTTTTGGTCTTGTTTGCCTTTCTTTGTATCAACCGCACTTAGCTCAGTGCCTAGCTTAATAAATACCCATTGCCTAAGCCTGGAATCTCTGCTCTCCCTTTCTTTGCCTTTTTCATCCCTACTTATCTTTTAAGGTCCAAGTCAAATGTCATCTCCTGCTGATCTCCCCACTATGACCCCCAGTCAGTAACAACCTATTCTCTTCTCTCTCTAACCTAGCATACTGTAGTCTGCAATTCTGTGATAGTCATAGTATAACACTAAATGTTATAGTTAGCAATGTTTGTCTTAGGTTATAAGCACCATGAGGGCAAGAACCATGAATAATCTTTTTAAAATTTATTTTTACAGTAATTTTTATCTCTCCTCCCACCACCTGATTTTCAAATTAAGCAGAGTGAACAGAAAAACCTCATTCAATAAATAAATACGATGAACACAAAATATATTTCATTCCTACATCATAGCTAATAAGAGGAAAGGAGTGGAAAAGAAGAGGAAAGGCAATGAGAGAGAATGGAATAGAAATATAGCAAACCTTTTTTTTTCCTATTAAGGGCCATTAACATAAAGGATCACTTGAAGTCCCCCTCAGTTTGTCAAGGACCTTTCCATGTGAAAACTCCCTATACTAACTAAAGTCAACTGTAACTCACCATGGAACCACTTGGTGGCAGAGTGGATAGAGTGCTGGGTCTGGAGTTAGTAAGACTCATCTTCATGAGTTCAAATGTGGCCTCAGACACTTACTAGCTGTGTGACCCTGGGCAAGTCACTTAACCCCATTTGTCTCAGTTTTCCAATCTGCAAAATGAGCTAGAGAAGGAAATGGCAAACCACTCCACTATCTTTGCCAAGAAAACCCCAAATGGGGTCACAAAGAGTTGGACAACAGCAACAATAACCCATACAATAACCCAACAATAACCCTGCGTTGGGATTTGATTAATTTTTACTACTTCAAGTTTAACATCTAATCCATCCTGCCAGAGTTTTCCATTTTTTTTATTGTGTATCCCATTAGTTTAAAGAAAATACACAAAGACCTCCATATATGTCTGGCTTAGAGGCTAGCCAGACTGAGGCTACAGCAACTAGTAACATCCACCAGTGCCTGCCTCTTGGTTTGCCCTGGGTTCATTGCATGTGGGATTACTTGTCTTCTCAATGGTATATCTAGATTCCTAGAGCTTCTGTTCCACCCCCACCTCAGATTCCTAAGATATGGCTCTAGTCTGAGCCCAGGAAGGAAGTAAAAAAGTATACATATGAGTACAAACATGAATCAGGTATGGAAGAGGTAGTCTTATTTCCAGAGAAGAAAGCAAATGCTAGGCAGTAAAGAATCATAGAATTATTCTATGATTTACAATCAGTTGAGAGGCTAGTATTCAACCCTTGTTAGGCAACAAGGCTACTCATAAACTATTTAAGTTTCACCTCAACTAAATAGCTCTATCAATACCAAGTGAGCTCTTTCTTGCCAGTGTATCTAGCTTTAAATAACCCTCATAGTCAGGAAGTTCTTCTTTATATTTAACCTAAATCCCCCTTGTTACAGTTAAGACCCATTTCCTCAGTGGAGATTTGGAACAGCTGGTTCCCATTGTTTTCTTACTACCTTTTCTTAAAGAGTCACCGGCTTTGAAGGGCCCTCCATAATCCACCTTCAAGCAGACTTTACCTAAATAGGTATCTACCTTTCTTATAAACTTCTAAGAAGGGATATTTTTCAATCTCCACCAAAAACAAAACATCAAGACATCAAGGCCAGCTCTCTGCAGTAAAAGCAAGGATTGGGGAGGGAGGGGAAAAAGAATCCACTTTCACCTGAATCACTACATAACTGGTTCTTTAATGACTCACATTTATTTACTCACAACAATTCCAAGAACTAAGTAGTCCAAATCTTATGACCTCCATTTTATAGATGAATAACAAGATTAAAAAATTTAAGGCAACTTCCCCAGCTTTGTGAAGCTAGTGAGACAGAGGAGCTAGAACCTGAGTGATTTGACTCCTTTTCCACTACATTTTAATTCAATCATCATTTATTAATCACCTGCTGGATGTAATTCATTTTTTTCTTTTTTCATTATTTAATATATTTAGTTTTCAGCATTGATTTTCACAGGAGTTTGAATTACAAATTTTCTCCCCATTTCTACCCTCCCCCCCC
>CM053623.1:206284040-206316108 GCA_028646595.1 Phalanger gymnotis | reverse complement strand
CGCAATAGGTGCAGGAACAGATTAATGATATCCAAGTAGAGGTTGATGGAGGCCAATATATACTCTTCAGGGGATAGTTTATGCATCAGTAGATGAGTGTCATAAATGATGAATCCACAGAACAGAAGAGCTCCCATTGCAGAAAAGATGACCTCCACCAATTCATTATTATAGAAGAACTACAGATTGAAAAAGAATATATGTAGGTTAACATTTGAGAAAAGTATTTCTAGGAGACCGTAAGTTACCTGTTATAATTAGCAGCTAGTTATTTTTAAATAATCACTAGCAGCAAATAATAACATGATTTTAAAAACAAAGTGTTACGAGCACACAAATTCTGAATAAAGTACTCAAAATGTATTACTTCATGCTATACCACAATGAGTAACAGTATAATAGTACATGATAACATTTATAATTAACTTGTTCTTTTGTCTGAGATTTTGCAAAGCCACCCAGAATTCTATAGCAGCCTCCCAAATGTATTTCTTATTCTAAAAATCTGCAATTTTGCCTCTGTTGGTACTCCTTTCAATAGATGCCAATCACAAGCCCTACGTAGTGGTCTTTGAGATGGACACTGGTTGAAAAATTTACCACCTTGCAAACAACCTGGTGATGAACTTCTTCAACTTAGCTCACATGGTCTTCTGATAAGGCACCTGTTTCATCATTAAACTCACACTTGAAGCCTTCCCAGTTTGTTAGAATTTATGTTCTATCAGCATAGTCTTCAAGAACCCAGTCACCTCTAAATCAATGAGATATTTGAAAACTTTTTCAAAACTGAAATAATTTACTTTTGCATCCCAAATTTTTTCCTCTGAAAGCTGAAGATCCAATTCAAGATTTCCTAAAAGATGTTAAAGGACTTCATTATGTATGATTCTATTAACTCATTCCCCCATTCATTTATAAAACATACACTGAGTACCTACAACGTGAAAAGTTCTACGCTAGGTGTTTTGGAGGTACATAATGCAAAAATAAATAAGATAATCTCTTATTCTCGAGACACTTAAGATCTAGTAGGGAAAATAGGTATAAAAATAATCATACTGGAAGACCACATGTGATGAGTGCTTTTAAGGGAGGTTCAGACAAGTATATAGAGGTTTGGTGTGGGTTTGATCAGAGAAGGCCTCCTGGAAGGGGAGTATGTGAACTGGATCTTTAAGGGTGGTCAAGAGAGGTGAAGGGCAAGGTTTTCAGGTAGAGAAAATGGCAGGAATAAAGATATAGAGGTGGGAAAAGAAGTTGTGCTTAGGGACCCATGGGTCCCTAGTTAGGGGAGAACCTAAGCATACACAGTAAAAAAGTAGGATATAAAATAGAAAGCTAGACTGAGATCAGATAAAGGGCAATGAATAACAAGGTAACAGGTTGTACTTAACTTGGTGGACACTGGAAAGCCAAGGAAGGTTTCAGAACAGTAGAGTGACATAAACAAAATGATGCTATGGAGAGACTAATCTAGCTATGGCATATATTAATGAATTGTATCAAGGAGACACTAGAAATAGGGAAACCAATTAAGAAACTATTGCAATCGTCCAGGAAGATTTAATCAGGGCACAAATCAAGGTAGCAGTGAAATGAATAGATAATATGCATCCAAAATGCAATGAGAAATTTGAGGAGGGAAAGGGATTTTAATCAGGTAGGAATATCATATGGTGGGTGGTCAGTAGAAGGGTATCTATTTCAGGCTCGGGGAAAGGTGTATCCAAAGGCATAGAAACCAAAGAAGCCAAGATGAGCATGGGAAAAGAGAGTTCAGTTTGAAATATGTTGAATGCACAGTGCTGTTAGGATGTGAAGAATTGAAAATATGGAACTAGAGTATAGGGGTGAAGTCGAAGGCAGAGATGGAGACATAAGCAGAAAGTGACAAAAGCAGGAAAGTGGAATGAAGTCTGAATGAGGGTGAGGACAGTAGAAACAGGGAAACATTTGAGAGCTATAAAGAATGAAAGGACAAGATGTGAGGGTAAGAGAAAGGGAGGCACATTTTGGAGACTGAGTAATAATTAGGAAGACTGTGATACTGTGAGATGATATGACCCTCTGAAGGGCTAGGAGGAGGGTCAGAAAGACAAGGGGAGGGGATGTTTCTCTGTTATTATACAGTTGTTGTATAGGTATTTTCCTACTGTATCTACTCGACCTGGAGGTCAAGGAAATCAACTTCCCCCCTACAGATGGGTCATCAAAAAGTTTGGCAGGAAAGGGGCAGCTCAGCATGATTTGGGAGTCAAGAAGACCAAAGTTCCCATCTGATTTCAGATACTTACTGGCTGTGAGACCCTGAGAAAGTCACTTAAACTGTCTTGTCTTCAGTATACTCATCAGTAAAATGGGGATAATAGTAGTGCCGTGTTTCACTGCATAACTGTTGCCACCACATAATCATTCCACCCTGAGGGGTTTTTCCCCAGTCCAAAAATTGGTTTGTGACCTTTCATTGAGTAATCATCATATGGTATAATTCATTTGTCACACTGCTTAAGAGGTAAACAGAGCAGCAATGCATTTACCAGCGGCATATGGATACACATTTATCTCTCACACATTGTGAGCTGTGAGCCCAGAATTCTCAGTGCATGTGCATCGTCAGTATATTTCTGAAAACCAACTTGCATGGTTTGTTTAGAGTGCCGCAGTACTACTACTAACGGTATTGTCACTCAACCCAACGAAGAGCCATCGGTGAAAGGGGAGCTGGCGGGTCAGTGAAGCTGCCATGAGTAAGTCACAGTAATATGGTAAGGCTTGCATTTTCCTGATTTTAATGTATACAAGTATTCTGTGCATCCTACTCTTGCACCAAAAACAGTTTAGTAATAAATGATTTTTAAGTAATACCAGCACAATCTTAAAAAAAAAACTCAAAACCCAAACAAAACTTCACATAGTGGTCGCACCCCACTTTCTGGCAAAAATTTGACATAAAATCTGCAATGATTATGCAGTGAGATGCAGTACTCACTTCACAACCTTCACAAACCTTTAAAAGTTCTATGTATGTATATGTGTGTTAGCTACTATTATTTCTTGGCATATGCTTATTATTTGCATGTCTATTATCCTGGGTTTCCCAATCTGCTGAGGATTAGATCAAAGCTAAACTGGCAACTTGTTCATAGGGTCAGAGGTGGAGTCAGCAGAAAGTGCTAACTTTGAACAGAAGAAGAAAGGACTTGCTAAAAGTAGGAAGAAAAGGCAGGCTTAAAAAAAGGAATCGGGACGGCCCAGGTTCTAGATGCATCACCTTCAGAGATAAGGTATCTCTGGTGTCGGTCTAGGGCAGCAAGCACAGAAGTTAAACTTTTCCTAAAGGGTAGAATAAGGTCAACAATTAGCTAATGAACAAAGCAAACCAACAAGGTAGAGAATGAATAAGTCAAGGCTAAATTAGGACTTTTAGAGGCCAGATCCACTGAGACCTCCAGGAAGATAAAAGAGGTTATTGCTAGGTCAATACACCAAGGAAGCAAAGAGGAAAACATCCTTGGAGGCTAAAGGAGGAAATGCTTTTCTCAGGTACAGGGCAGAGGTGAGGGTAGAACTCAATAGCCACAGAGACAAAGAGGAGAAAGGTGTCTGCAAAGCCTTGCAGAGTGCCTGGTAATTAAGAGAAGGGTGACCAGGGCTGGCTGAAGACTTCTAGAACTTTGTATTAAAAGCTTCCAGCCTGCTACAGATGTCCTTTGTAGAGGATTTAGGGAAAAGAACAAAGACAAGAATCACAAAGAATGAGAAGTGCATGAGCTGGCATCTCTAGAAACACCTACAGTAATAAGACCACAAATGTATTCAGGTAGATAAAGTACAGGTATTTCCCTGTCGCGATTAGTGATGAAGACTGATAAAAACCCATCAAGACCCTAAGAAAGAGATATGTGCTGATTTCAGGGGCAACGGGGAAGGGAAAACGTTGAAAACCTATATTCCATTCCACGGGGAATCCAGTGAGGGAAAGCTGGCCTAAGAGCAATGAGAGCAAGAAACCAGTAGAGGGAGTTGTCAAAATAAGTCAGTGATGGACAGAAAATTCTGTTCTTGGCCCTCCTCTCTTCACAATCTCTTCCCAGGCAATTTAACTCCATGTACAGTTTCGATGGATGACTCCCAAATCTACAAATGTCTCTGCACAGGAGACTCATGTTTCAGACTGCATAAAGGACCTCTCCCTCTGAATATTCTGGGGCCAAAATCCAACATGTCCAAAGTTGTGATTACGTTTTTCTTTCAATGTTTTATTAATGCATTTTATCTTTACATCATAATTATTTCTCACAGGAAAATTTTTCCTTTCCTCTGCCTACACTGAACATTTCCTTTGTAATGTGGAAAAAAACAGGCAAGTAAAACACCAGATGTAGTGACCACACTTATACCTCACTGCTCTGCCATAAAGGGGATGTTTCATTAGCTATTCTCTGAGACCGTCACTATTTTTTCTATTACTAAGAATCTGGCTTAAATGACATTTTCATTCTTTTTTATTCTCTACTGCCATCCTCTTCATTTGAAGTTCACGTGGTCCAAATTTATGATCCAATCTAGACCCTGGTGACCTCTACCTACTGATCCCCTAGGTCATTCTCCCTTCTTTCTCAGTGAGTCAGTTTCTAGTTCCATCTTTCTCCACTGCACCTCCAGCCCATATAATGGGGTAAAACATAAATGTTAATATTCTAATATCTTAACCTCCCAGCTCCTCGATTTACTCAACTCCTGTAACTTACTGATCAAATACCAGCTACACATATGGACAGTCACCCCTTTGAGCCTACCATTACCTAAAGGTGCTTTACTTCCAGGATCGAGAACTTTGAAATTATTTATCTAGTCGAAATCACCCATATTTCTATCCCTTCCTCAGCCTTCCTCCTCCTGAAACTATTCTTCATCCTTTTATGATCTCTGATCCCTCCATTCCTCTCGGCACTTTGTCAGGCCAGGACCCCAGCTTGGGCTACACCCTCCCCTCTTCCCAAACATCAACCCCCTGGTGAACCAATTCAGCTCTGCCCCATCCTCTAGTCTTAAATCTCTTGCTCATTTGTTCTATTACTGCTCACATTATGCCAAATCCTGACTCCACGTCACTTCCAAATTTGCCTCTTCTGCTCCTACTCACATGCTGCTGAATTCAAATGGAAGAAGTCATGCAACTATGATGGAGTCCACTACAGATTTATACATCTAATCTCAATTGAGCCCTCACTGCATTAAGGCAATCCTTTTACTTCTCCCTATATCGTATCTCACTCTTTACAACAGTTGTATCAAACCTTTCCCACTCTCTTGAAATCTCCCACATCATTCCCCTTCTCCTTCCACCCTCTCAGGTGAGGCCCTTGTTTCATTCACCAGAAGTTCATTCTCCTTCCCTCATCTCACCACTTGTGACATCATATGCTTTCTCTTAGATCTCCTCTCTCCACACTTTCACTCTTGGTGATTTCCTCAGATTCCATGGGAGTAATTATTATCTCCACATAGGTGACTTCCAGTCCTGACCTCTCTCCTGAACTCCAATTCCATTTCACCAACTGCCTACTAGTCATTTCAAATGGGTTCCCAACAGAGCAAAAATGGACTTCCCAGTGTCATCCATAACTCCTTATTCCACACACACAATCAGTTGCTAAACCCTGCTTTCCCATATCCGCACCATCTCTTGCATCCTTCTCCTCTCTCCTCAGACCATCATTCCATTTCAGGCACCTGTCACCTCCCTCCTGGACTGGTAAAATCATCTCCTATTTGGTCCCTTGTTTTTAGTGCCCCGCCCATTTGAATCCATCCTCCACACAGCTACAGAATTATTTTCCAAAAGCACTGGTCTGACCATGTCACCTCCCTACTCAATAAACTCTAGAATTAAACATAAACTTCTCTACTAGGCATTTGAAACTCTCCATAACCCGGCCCCTTTCTATCTAGAACCAAGTATGTCAATATTGTATTATCTCAGTTTAATTATTACCAATGTACAATAATAATAATAGTATTCTATATAGTGTTTTAAGCTTTGCAAAGCACTTTATGACTATTATGTCATTTGATCTTCACAATAACCATACAACTTAAGTACTGTTAGCATCCCCATTTTACAGATGAGGAAGCAGGCAGACAGAGGTTAAATGACCTTCACAGAGCCAGTAAGTGTCTGAGGCTAGATCTGAATAGAGGGCTTCGTGCTCTATCAACTGTACCACAGGCTTCCTGCATAAAGAAAGGCATTTAGCACACCATATCAATTGAGACTTTAACAAAAGTGAACATAACACATTCTAATATTTTAATAAATAGCATATTTCATACTAATTTATCACTCAAATTATTTTCTTGTAATTAAAATAAATTACTTCGGTTATATAGTAATAGTAATGGTTAACATGAGGCCTTGATTTTTCTAAAGAGATTACAAAAGCACTACTAATCACTGAAGTATTCTAGATTATTATAAGTAGTATGTATCATTTTATTAATATGTTTTGATAGTCAGGATTAACTTGTAATGACCTTTTAGGAATTATTTTTAGACTTACTGTGATAAAACAACTTACCCTCAAGAATCCTGACAAGAGCAAAATAAACAAAAAGGCGAAGAGCCTGTAAAAATAAAAGCATTAGTAGGTTAGCTTATATTTTCAAAATATGATTTCTATACACAGGATCCATTTTCTTCAAGATTCAGCAGGCACGTTTTAAAAATATTTGATTTCTGCCAAACAATCATTTAACAATGTATAAAATCATATTCTTACATCAATATTAAAATTCTATTTTTATATTCAATACATGTTTGTTAAATACCTACTACTTCCAAGGATACTGAAGATGGAGGCAGCTTTGAGATACATGACTTCTGGCAGCAAAGAAAAGATGATGTGGACTTGAGAGGAAGCCAGCCCTGGCAATGGAATGTTGAACTACAGAGAGGAACAGACTATAGGAACTCTGCTAAGCAAGGACCAAGGGACTGGGGGAGTTGTGGGGGGCAGGGCCATGGTGCTCCCTGAAGACTCTGAAAAAGGACTTTGAGGCCTGGCAGTGTCAGAGGGATGAGTATGTGTCACTACACATATGCCTTCCTCCATTACCCTCTAGGTTTGATTCCCTTTTTCCCACGGATGCTGTGCCCATGTGAACCTGGAAGACTGGAAAGTGACCTGAACAGTATCAAGGAAGTTCAGCAGAAGGGTGGGATTTGTTCTGTTTTATACACAGTTAGTCTGAGATGCCTATGGGACATCCAGTGCTATATGTCCAACAGGAAGCTTGCAAGGATGGACCTAGAGTCTGGGGCTGGATACAGAGGACGACAACAACAACAACGATAAGAATAAGGGCCTTTAAGGTCTGTAAAGAGCTTTATAAATACCTCACGTCATCCTCACCATCACCTCGGGAGGGCGGCGCTATTACAGCACTCTTTTTCACAGCATGCTTAGAAATAGTAAGGAAAGAATTAGGAGGAGAAAGACTAAGGATTAGAGAGGGAAGAACATCTGCTAGAGAAGACATGGGCCCTGAGGAGGCGTTGCCTTTGGTAGGAAGGGCTACCTCTTCACTGGAGCCTGGAGGAAATGGCGGGGAATGACATCAAGAGTTTGCAACATAAGAAGGTAGGAAAAAGAAGGAAATCTTGGGAAATGGTCTTGATTTCTTCAATAGGTATAAAGCGAGGACCTTGGCTGAGAGAGTGAAATAAAAAGTTTGGAACAGCTGTGAAGAGGGAAACAGAATTAATCAGAAAAGAACAGGATTGCCTGGTTGCAGTGAGGGCCCAAATGAAATTAAATAATCAACCAACAAGTATTTACTAAGTGACTTTTATAAGCCAGGCAATATAAACTTGTGGTGGACCCAGTAAACACAACTGAGTGCCCGCCTCCGGCTTTTTCCACCAGCACTACTTGGAGAAGGGAAGATGAAAGATGGTGGAATTAATTCTGGGCTGGGGTTGGTCAAGGATATGGGACAAGGGAGCAAGAGACTAGAGAGTTTAAGAATAGTACAGAATTAAAATAGTTCACTAAAGGGTTAAGATTAGGAAGAAAAGGGAAAGTAGCCAGAACAGCCTGTGGCAAGGCCAGGCAAAGTACAAGGTACAAAGTACAAAGTACTTTAGATAAGAATCAAATCAAACTCTATTTAAATGAAAACTACAGAAGCAGCTTTCCCAGCAAAGTCAAACCAGAGAAATGCCTATTCACCCAATTAGTACAAAGTACTAAACCTGGCCTGTGGAATAAGATACCTCACCATAAATTGAGGTAAGCCCATAAAAAATCATTGTTCTAAATGGTGATGAAACATAATAAGGAAAAATGAAAAAGTTTTTTTTTTGGTTTAATTTTGTAAAGAAGCTAGTTAATCAGCTGCTGTTTAGGTAATTTGCTTTTAAAACCTAACCAACTAAATAACTAGCTTGCTTTCTGTACCATAACAGAAATCTTGTGGTTGGTCCTAATTGCTTTTGTGTTTTGTCTAGCCTTCTAATAAAGCTGATTACCCTTAGCAAACGAGACTTTTCAGACCTCCGACTTTCCTCTTTCCTCTAAAAAGAAAAATAAGACTCAAACATCAAAGGTACTTTCCTCCATTTTAGCTCTAATCCCTACCCAGCCAACAGAATCAGGGCAAATTCTTTAATGTCATTTTCTGCCACACTCTAATCTGGAAAAATAGGGTCTGATCCCCAAACATAAAAGTATATTATCCTCCTGATAATGCTTTCCTCTACTGGTAGGGAATATCCAGAGCTTTCAGTATAAAGAATTCAAATATGTTTCCCACTATTGCTTATGAAATGCACTAACAAAAAAGAAAGAAAAAGCATATATTTTATAGTTGAGAATAAAACCTACCCGGCTCCGAATTTGCTGAAATCTCTCTTGGATTGTAAAGTGTATAGAGTCAAACCAAGAAATACTGCAGTAGTCAACATAAAAGCTTGTAGAACAACATACACATCATAGAAAGTCACTGTAAAATAAAAACATTGATTGTTCATTGAACAATGCACATAAAATATACCAACTACAGAACAGGCCTAGCTGGTATTTAACAGAAAGAAAAGCTCCACAGCACTCCCCCGTCCCTCCATGCTCCAGTTTGCACTTGCCAAATGATAGCCAAAATGATGAAGAGGCTCCTCACGCTGCCTTGAACACAGACATACTCGCACAGATACTACTCTACACCTACAGAAACCAACTAGGCTGCCTGACGTTTTACTAGAGGAGCAATAGTATAACATGAAATGAAATGTTTTGTATCAAAAAACATATAAAAGTTAATTCTGTTATTCAGGGATTAATTATCCATGTTTACTCTTTGGCCTTCTTCAATTAGATGACATTTAGTCATTTCTCTACTAATTTGTATAGTCATTGGAGAGTAAAGGAAGTGAAATGGAAGCCTGTCACTTGTTACTTATTAATAACAGTGGGGGAAAAAAAATTAAAGAAAATTGGGAAGAAACCTGTGCTCTCTCGTAAGTGAGTTCATTATCCCTACCCCACCTATCCCTTCATTTTCTACCATCAAAAATTAAAAATTCACACATGGGCAGTAGGAAGATAGAATTTTGAATCTAATTTTTATGGTCTTAAAACTTATTCCTCAAGCCGCCACGAGTGAGATCTAGCATGAAATATAATTTTTTCTTAATGTTGTGAAAAACACAAGGTCCAAGATTAAAATCGTTATGTTACCTGTCTTCCTAACAGCCTTCTAATTTAATTCAAGGGACAGGTAGGAATTACCTTAATTTTACAGATGTGGAACTACATAGGAAATAGAGTACTCTGATTCCTTTGATTTCCTGATATTTTTCAAAGCCTGTAGATCAATCGAATTTGCTGTTTAAAGTATATGATTAACCTTTGATTCATTTTATTCCAGTATGTTTTACTTTACCAAGAATTTATTAAGCATCTATATAGAAAATGCTAAAGTTTAGCCAAGAGAATTTGTTACTACTAAAAAGATTCCTTTAATATTGTATAGAATTATAGTTTACCTGCTACCGCAACACTCAAAGATTCCAAAAGTGTCTATGAAAAATAAAAAGTTGTAAATTACATAAATGCACGCAAAGTTTATCTAGTTTGCTGAAATATTGCTTGGTAAGGAATTCAAAGTACTTTTGGTCTCATTTATTCTAAGAGTGGGCTTCAAGGAACCAGAAAAGGGCTTTGTTTTGTTGTGTCTATTATCTTGAAAACAAAAGATCATCAGATTAAAAGAAATTTAGATTCTAATTCTAGTTAAGTCACTGATTAACTTTATGTAATTTGCATAAAAATGGGAAATGACAAAATACAGTAAAAAAATTCACATGGTATACCTCCCTTTTCTCCTTCCCTTTAATTTATACCTTCCTTTTTTCTTTCATCTTCTTGTGACATTAGCCATTGTACCTCATGGAAAGAATGTTCCTCATAAAAGCTCTAGCCAGAAATTGTAGCCATAGCAAGCCTTGGAGCATCCCGTTGGTAAGAGGATGTTCTTGGACTCCAGGATGGGATCAGTAATTGGGTTCTGGTAACAGACACAGAGCCAAAGATAATGCTGCCACTTTCTACTTTGATGCAGATGGCTACCTCAAATGGCTGGGAGTAACAATTAAACTGAAAAAGTAACTGGACGCCACAATTTCAACGCTACTATGGCTACAGATGATTTTACAAGTAAGGAAATTGAGGCAAACGGTGATTAAGTGACTTGCCCAGGGTCACCCAGCTAGTGGGTGTCTGAGGCTAGATTTGAACTCGGTCTAACTGACTCCAGGCCTAATGCTCTATCCACTGCCCTTGGAGCTGGAAGGACCCCTAGGAACAATTTATTTCAACATCTTCTTTTAATAGAGGAGAAAACTGAGGTACCATGAAGTGACTTAGCCAAGACCACACAGTTAGTAAGTATTATTTGGACAGAGGCCTTGTAACATTTAAGTCCAATATTCTTTACACCAATTATTACACCATTGTTTTTAGTGGAAAATCAATTTGTAGTTTAAAACAGCTGGCTGAGCTTAACTGTGGAGCACAATTCTTCATAAACTGGTGACTTATGCACAACACTTTCTAAGTTTTGAGGTACACTTATGCACAACATTGCTCATTCCTTTCCCTTACTGTTATTTTTATAAATGAGAAAATTAAGGCCCAGGGAGGTTATGAGACTTGCCCAAGATCACACAGGGAGCAAATTTCCAAGGCAGGATTTGAACCCATGTCCTGTGATTTCCAGAGCCAGCTCTTTTTCCACTGTACCACTCTACTTCCCATGGTTAGGTACTTAAATGACTTTTCAGTTCAAAACTGAGAAACTAATTTAGGTTTGTACTAAGACTAAAGGAGAAAAAAATATAACAAAGCAAAATCTAAGTCCAGTGCTTAGGCCTTGATATACACTGTCAGATGAATTTTTATCCTAAACTATAGTACTCCTTCCTGACCATCACCTCAAAATGAATTTTTAAGAATTTTTTTCTCCACATAAGAGATATACAACCCTCCAACCATAAGAGATATACAACCAGGCTCATCATCTCAGCAAAATGATTTTTGAAAAAGAGAAATTACTGAGAAATGGAGAGCCCTGAAAAGCCAACCAGAAAAATGTGGGTTCGAATCTATGTGCAGTAAGAGATATCAAGACTTCCACCCTCAAAAATGGATAGTGTTATGTAGCTGGAGGGAAAATCTGAGAGATCATACAGACCTACTCCCTCAACTGAAGGCCAGAAGAGTTCAACTGCTTTGTCATGGATCCTGTCAGTGGCAGAGCCCAATCTCCTAATGCCCAGGCCAGTGTTCTTTCTCATACTGCATAAAAATCTAAGTAAAGTGACCTGCTAAAATACCAACAACTCTGGAGCCAAGAAAAGAGACGGAAGAATTCATTTTTTCTCCTAAAGGTATATTTGAAAATCAGACTACTTATTCAAAAGAAGAAAAGGTACAAAAATACTCACAAATCCAAACAGCAGGTAAAAGTTAATAGGATGTTTATGCCTATATAACATCAATGCCAGAATCAAACCAAAAGATCCGAGGAGAGAAACCAACATCAATGCAGGGCTGTATACAAGAAAGAAAATATTTTCAATTAAAGGCATTGAAATTTTATATCAAATTAAACACATCTATAATTTAAGAATGTCTTTACTCAAGAACCTACTACATCCTAATGACAAACTCTTAACAAATGACCATAGATCTAGAGTTGCTAGGAGGGATGTTGAAGGACATGTAAATCTCACCCTCTTCTAACACAGATAATGAAACTGAGGCCCAAAGGGTTGATCATACAGGTAATGAGAGCAAGGATTTAAAGTCAGGTCTTAGGACTGCACTCTTAGTAGCCACATGTTTTCCTAGAAAACTATCTTTTTATCTCTATAGCTTAACCAAAAAATCCAAAGACCTGCCCCCTTGTTAGCCAGAGGAGCACTGACTGTAAGACCTGTAAATGTTTAGGAATACAGAACAAATGGGCTCCCCTTTACCTTTTTTGCAGCCTTAAATCACAAGAGATAAAACTGCAATCAGTGAAACAACTTAACATTCTGGGAGGGTACAGTCTGAACTTTAAGTCTGTAGTCAAGGCTTTTTTTCTGCTGCCGTGTAAGAGTAGGCACAGAGAGACAAACTTGTGACATGTCACACAACTGCCAGTGTATTGCATGTTTCAATTTTAATGACTAAACCAATTCACAATCTCCTAATAGTGCAAATATGTGCCCATTTTCCCAAAGCCTTTCCAACATTTGTGATTTTCCCTTCTTGTCATTTTTGCCAATTTGATGGGTATGAGGTAGAATACAAGAGTTGCTCTAATTTGCATTTTCTCTAATTATTAGTGATTTGGAGCATTTTTTCATGTGGCTGTTGATAACTGGATATTCTTCTGAGGACAACCTATTCACATCCCTTGACAATTTATTAACTGATAAGTGGCTCTTATTCCTACAAATGTCAATCAATTTCTTAAATATCTTGGAAATGAGACCTTTTTCAGGGATACCTATCACAAAGATTTTTTTCTCCAGTCAACTGTTTCCCTTATAATTTTACTCATACCATTTCTGTGGAGGATGTCCTGGTTATAGAAAAGGGATTCCTTATCAATAGTGAGGTGCTACACAGATGTAATTATGCTTGTTACATTCAACTCCCAAAATCTAGAGGGCCTCTTCTATGAGATTCATGGCTATACTAAAGTTAATTCCTAAGAATAGACCATCTAGCCCACAGACTGGAGAAGGGCTAAAGGAAATAACAAATGTGATAAATATAGAGAAGCATGGAAAGACCTATATAAACTGATAGAGTGAAGGAAACAGTCGAAAATCCAATATATACAATTACACCTATGTAAATAAAGAACCAGTAAACAAAATGAAAAGTGAATTACAAGGAACAAGCATGACGTGAAAGAAGAAATGCAAAGATATTCTCATCCATACCCCACCTTTGTAGAGATGGGAGGTCCACTATTATGATATATTGCATTGCACATATTTGCATGTTTTTACAATGTATTGGTCAGTTTTGCTGATTTTTTCCCTTTTTTATTTTGCCTTTAAAAAATAAAGTATTTTTTTTTAAATAAAGTATTTCTAAAATGAGGTGGATCTCTGGGAGGGGAAAACGAAGACATCCTCAGAAAAATGTTAGTGTTGTATCCTTGATCCTTTAACAGATTGCCCCCTTGGTCATCCCTACTCTTTCACTTGTTTTAAACCTCTCCCTTTCTAGTGGCTCCTTCCCTTTTGCCATATAAACTTGGACTAATCTTCTCCATCCTGAAAAAAAGTATTACTTGATCCTTCCATCCCTGCTAAATATAGTCCTATATCTCTTCTTCCCCTTGTGGCTAAACTCCTTGAAAAGGCCATGTATAACAGGTACTTCGAATTTCTCTCCTCTCACTCTCTTAAACCCTTACAATCTGGCTTCTTATCTCATCATTCCACCAAAACTGCTCTCTCCAAAGTTACCAAAGATCTTTTAGTTGCCAAATCCTGCAGCCTGACACTGTTGATCACTCTCCCCTCCTTGACACTTTCTTTTCTCTAGGTTTGTGGGGCAGCTCCCTCTTTGGGAACTTTTCCTATTTCTTTCTGTTTCCTTTGCTGGATCCTCCTCCAGATCACATTCTCTAACCACAGGTGTCCCTCAGGGTTCTGTCCTGTGCCCTTTTATCTTCTCCTGCTATACTATTTCACTTAGTGATATATCAGCTTCCATGGATTTAAATATCATATCTATACTGATGATTCTCAAATCTACCTATCTTGCCCCAAACTCTGCTGACCTCCAATCTTACATCTCCAGCTGCCCTTCAGACATCACAAACTGGATGTCCAGCAGACACCTTAAACTCAACATGTCCAAAATTGAACTCATTTTTTCCCCAAAAACCTTCTTACCTTCTAATATCACCATGAGTCTAGAGCAACATTTTTAAAACTGTTGGCAAGTGGAAAAAGTTTAAGAAGCCCTGCTCTAGAGGGCAACACCATCCTCTGAGTCCCTTAGGCTCGCACCTCAGGAGTCACCCTGGATTCCTCACTCCCTCTCACCCCTCATATCCAATCTATTACCAAGGCCTGTCGATTTCACTTTTGCAATATCTCTCAAATACAGTACCACCTCTCTAGTACAGGTCCTCATCACCTCACATGTGGATTATTACAATAGCCTGGTGGTGGGTCTGCCTGCCTCAAGCCTCTCCCCATTCCAATCCAACTTCCATTCAGTCACTTTTCTTAAAGTAGAAGTCTGATCATATCATTCCCTTCTATTCATTACTCACTCTAGTGCAGGCCTGCTCTAGTGGCTTCCCACTGCCTCCAGAATCAAGTACAAAATGCTCTGTTATACAAAGCCCTTCATAACCTAGCCCCCTCCTACCTTTCTAATCTTCTTACAACTTACTCAGTGCCACATACACTTTGATCCACTGATACTCTCCTCCTAGATGTTCCATGAACAACATACTCCAGTTTTCTCTGGCTATCTCTCATGTCTGGAATTTCTCCCTCATCTCAGCCTCATGGCTTCCTTTAAGTCCCAACTAAAATTCCATCTTTTATAGGAAGACTTTCCCAACCCCTCTTAATTCTAGTACTGCCTCTCTTTTAATTACTTCCTATTCATCCTGTATATAGTTTGTACATATCTGTTTGCTTATTATCTCCCCAGTGAGGTTGTAAACTCCTTGAGTGCAAGGACTGTCTTTTGACTCTTTTTGTATCTATAGTGCTTAGCATAGTGCCAGGCAAATAGCAGGCACTGAATAAATGTTTGTTGATTGGTTAAAAGTATAAATTATTTAGTTCTTTAATCACAATATTAGAGAGCGATAAAAAAAAATACATTAAAGCAACTGCTGGAGTCACTGACTTCTATCCCAGGAATCCTCCCCTCAAAAGAGAACTCGTATAAATTAACAGCAAGTTCTAGTTCAGTTCTGTGATGATAGGCTAGACATTAATGGTAAGTTCAGGTTACTTTCACATTTTACTTAGTATTAATAGTTAGTCATTATGAGCTATAAAATAACATTTTCCTCGGTCGCTAACTAAAAATAATTTCAATCTAAAAAATTTGTGGTGATCCTTCTTCACTAGTATAGCAGCAAACGTTATTAGGCCAAAAAAACAAAACAAAAGACACGACCAAAACCCAACTCTAATGTATTAGATGATCAAGCTAACCTCTCCAAATGGATTTAGATTGGAATAGAGGATAGCTTCCTTCCCTATTCATGATGATGCTTTAAAAGCCTGAAAATGGTTCAAGCGTACCTTACCTTTTAGATATAAAGATCTGTATGCTATTAAAGTACATAAAAGTTGCTGATGTCACAGTAGTTAAGAGAACTTGAAGAAAAACAATGCTGTAGACTTTACGCAGAAAACCTGTGAAAGAAAACATACATTTTTTACTTACCTAAGCATAGAACAACATTTGTTTTAGAAAACTGAATCTCATCAAATCTATTTTCAGTAGTTATGATCCAATTACTTTGGTAGTTTATAACTGACCAAATTTTTGAATGTCAAATTTCAAAATAGATTAGAAAATTCTAATCGACATATAAATCTCCAAGAAGCTTCAGCTTTAAAAACCAAAACAAAAACTCCAACTCTTTTAGAGTCAAGAATATCATCATTTTCACCCCCAAAATTATTTCCCATTTGCAAATGGCATCCAGAACAGGCAAGTGGGTGTAGCTGGCCTGGGGCTCTCTTGTTCTCTGCTGATCACAGGCTCTACTCCAGTGCATTGAGGCCTGTGGCTGCTATCTCCATCAACTCTTCTAAGCTTCCACTTTCTCCTCTGCTTTTTGCCTTCCTTTCTTTTTTCTTGTATTTTCCATGTCCTGAGTATTCTCTCATGCTTCTTGGCAGTTCTTTTTTTTAAAAATTTTTACATTTTAATTTTTTTTTTGGAGAAGGAAGGCAGGGCAATTCAGGTTAAGTGACTTGCCCAAGGTCACACAGCTCATAAGCATGTCAAGTGTCTGAGGCCGCATTTGAACTCAGGTCCTCCTGACTCTAGGACCGGTGCTCTACTCACTGTGCCAACTAGCTGCCCCAGGAACTTCTTTTTTCTAAACAGAGTCCAGTCTTTGAAGATTTGGTCAGACAGAGGGCTCCTTTTCTTCTAGTCGAGGAAGCAACCAGTCACCAAAGGTATGTTTCATGTCTCTACCTTTGGACTGCTAGGTGCATATTGTTTTCTGCTTCATAGCCCCCAGTGAATTTCTTTTTGCTTACTAGATCCAGAACAATGGTGGATAATGGAAAGAGCCAAAGGCTGGGCTGTGTGTAAGGAAGGTTTCACTGTATTGTGACTGACTCATGACCTCAACCTCTGTTCAACCATTGAGAGGGACCTGGTTAGCCCTCCACTCCTGGGCTTTTCTAGCTTTCTTGTTCTCCTGAAGCTGGCTCACTTTCCTACCACCAAATTCAAAGGAGCTGGACTCTGTCTCAGCTTACCATTAATCTATGCTTCAGTTTCTTCTTCTATAAAAGGGGCCAATAGTAACTGTATCCCTCAGGATACTGTACACGAATGAGAAAAATGTGTGTGAAAAGTCTCCAAAGTTTCAAGTGCTATACAAGCAGCTTATTAATGTTGCTTTGTAGCTTTTGGCTTTCAGTATGCTAGAAACTGTTCTCCTTTGTTTTATTTTCAGAAAAGGGTACTAACAGGTGAGGACGGGTTAGGGCTTTCTGGGCTTAGCTCATTTAGCAAAACATCTGCTGTAGAGTGTACTGCTTTGCATTTATCTTTACAGCAGTGCAAAGAGTCATGCTGGTGAAATCAGCTGTCGGTGAAGATGAGGAAAAACTGACAACCTTCCTTATTGCTCATAAATTACGGTATACAAAGACAACAGAATATTATCACCCTGTAAGAAAAGACAAAAGGGAAGGTTTCCGGGAAACCCAAAAAGTTTTTATGAACTGACATAAAATGAGCAGAACTACAACAATTTATACAGCAACAACATGGTAAAGAAAAACGATTCTGAGAGACTTAACCACTGATCACTGCGATGATCTCCTGCGGACTGAAGATAAAGCAAGCTCCTTACCTCCTGTCAGAGGGGTGGTAGATTCATGGTACAAAAGTGGACATGGCAAATGTATAAATTTGTTTTTCTGGGTTAGACTATATTATTTGTTACAGGAACTGTGCCTGCCTTCATTTATTTACCTAGGAGAAAGTGGAAGATTTTAGGGGGAAAGGGAAGTAAGCTAATAGGATTGCCCCCCCCCAAAAAAAGAAAAGAGAAAAAGTAGTCTTGTTACAGGAACTGTGCCTGCCTTCATTTATTTACCTAGGAGAAAGTGGAAGATTTTAGGGGGAAAGGGAAGTAAGCTAATAGGATTGCCCCCCCCCCAAAAAAGAAAAGAGAAAAAGTAGTCTTTAAAGCCTTTTAAAAAATGCATAGATGAGAACAGAAGGAAGTTCAGAAGAAGGCATAAATAAGCAGGGCAGCCTCAAAGGTTATATGTTGAAATATATATATGTAGCAATAAAGATTTTTGTTTTCACATTAAAAACAAAAACAACCAAACCATTGCTTATTGCTTTCTGATGGCAATGCTATGTCCCAACAGTAAATAAAATAGCATTACTTACAGCTTAAAGCAAGCTAAGCGCACAAACAAGGGACTGGGAGAAGAATTGTTAGTGCCTAATTTTTAAAGCAATTTTCTATGGGAAAAACAACATCATCAACACATGTTTGAGGGCCTACCAAGCCCTGAGACTGAGCCTAAAGTTAACGGAACAATGAGGAAGGCCTCTCCCTATTCCAGGGAAATCTGAGAGGAAAAAACATCAGTTTTAAGTTTTTTACACAACTTTAAGAAACCTATACTAGCCAAGCACACTCAAAAGGCCATTCTATATTCTAACATGACAAGTAAATTATGTTTAATTGACATTGTTGCTAGTATACTTATTTCAGATGAGATTTATGAGACAAGTAATTTTCACACAACATTTCTATTTTGTAGTTCATTAAGGCCTCTTATTAAGGTTCTATGGTCTTACTATAATACAACTGACACTTGTCATATCTGGTATCCTCAGAAATTGAGGTAATCTTCTTCTCCACTGTCCTCTGTATGTGTGTTTCCCTCCTCTTTTCCTAATAGTTCTCCCAGGTTTCTGTGTATTCCTTTCTATTAATCTTTTGTTCTTTGGTGAATTGAAATAAAAACTTGAGTTTTCTAGTATGTGGAAAATTGGTTTTCCAGAGATAATACCTGTGAAATAAATTTCTAAGTGCTTGAATTTTATTGTAACTTTCAAAAAGCCAGAATGCTTTCTAAAATGAAATGGATATCTCTCTTGAATGTAACTGACTATGGAAATAGAGGATCAGAGTTCTGATCCCATATCTAACATTTCTTATCTACACCTATGCTCCTATAAATCTATAGCCTGTGTCCTCTAGGAAGTAACTCAACAGCACATACAAAAAGCAACCTTATATTCCCGGGGGGGGGAACTGTTTTATTAGTTTCCTGTATTTCCCTTAATGTAAAGTGTCCTCACTTCTCCACATTTTCCCAGAGCACTAATTGCCTAGATCTCTCCTTTGTCCAGAAGGATTGCATTTTCTCAGTTTATAATAGGACATAAGTGCTTGTCTTTTGCTATACCTTCCCTGTACATAGTAGGTGCTTATTAAAATATCTGCTAAAGAACAGTACCAATTAGAGGGGGAAAGACACAGATAGGAAGAGAAGAGTGGCGATGAGGCAGACGATCGGCAACTCCAGCTGATCTTCTACTCAGGATTAATAGAAAAACAAGGACAAGACTTACACGGGCATCTGGAACAGAGTTAAATGGGAAAGTCAAAAGTTTTTTTGGTCTCTTGATGGCACAGAAGAGAGCTTTTAACAGGGAAAAGAACCGAAGGCTTGAAGAGTACACGTGATGCACTGTCAGCGTGGGGACAAGTAGACAGAAGGAAGTGCCCTTATTGACTGCTGATAATTACAGAAAGAAACTTTATCTAAAAGCTGAGAAAAACAAAATCAGAGAAAGGAGACAAGAGACGAGGGAGGAAGAAAATAAATTAGGAAGAGAATAGTAGAGAGGAGAATGGGTGTCCAGAGTTATGAGTGATGGCAGTAGCATAGGAGAAATTCAAATTGGTTAGCAAGTACGAGACAACTTGACCAAATACTGTTTGCATAGCACTTTACAGATGCCATCTTGATTAATCAGAAGAGAGAGCTACTGGCAAACAAAATAAAGTCGGCATGGGGGCAAACAGAAATCTCTTAGGGTCCTCAGAATGCAACAGTGGTGATGGGTCCTCTACTCCTACAAAGGTGGGAATTCTCTGACACAGCAGAGATGTAAAGTAAACCTATCTCATCTAAGAAACAGCTAGCTCTGGCTTGAACTAGAAATCCTGGAATCCAGACTCAGGTCTTCCACTAATTAGCTCTCTGACCTTAATCACATTTTTAAAGCTCTCTAAACCTCAATTTCTTAGTCTGTAAAATGATGTGACTGAGATAGATTATCTCTAAGACCCCTTCCAGTTCTAAAATTTCATGACTTGATATTTCTTCTCTGCCTACCTTCCCCAGGAGCCCTCGAGCGCATTTTTGTGCCCTAAACAAACACCAATCACAGGGTAATGGAGCAGAGCTTCAGACAGCATCTCGCTCATAGCCCTAAACTATCGGATAATTCTGTTACCGGAGAGAACATTAACATTTGTAATGATGATCCCAATGCCTCGAGAAAAGTTTAAATTGGGATCATAGATCTAGACACAGAAAAGAGTGAAGAAGCCATTTAACTCCTAAGGAAACTGAAGCCCAGGGAGGATAAATAACTTCCCAGGGTCACAGAGGAAGGAAACATCAGAACCTCTGCTAGTTCCACTAACCCAAGTTGCCTCCAGTGAGTTCAGTAGCCTACAAAAAAGAAACTGTTCTCCAAATCCCAAAACCCGCTTCATAGGGGAGGCAGGTGGTTGTGTGGGAAAATACCTGATTTAGACTCAAAAGACCTGTCCTGGAATCCTGATTCTGCCCCAGGTCCTAACTGTGGCCCTGGGCAAATTCCTTAAGAAATTAAGGTTCCTTCTATCTCTAAAATCTTATACCCCCTCCACTCTCAAATAAAATCTCACAATCTTCTCTCCTCCCAATCTTGCCTCCAGTCTTCAAATAATTCAACATACAAACATGTCAGCAATTTTTGCATTCCCCTCCAAAACCAAAACCTTCCCACCTTCAAAATTCAAATAAGTCTGTGAAAGATTCCCTCGGCACATACGTCCTAGATATACCACTAGCTCTTAGTCATCACCACAACTTTTCCTACTGTGAAGAAGATGAATAGTTAAGGATAACACCAGGATCTCTTGGCTAATATACCACAGAGCGAATTTAATTTAAAGCCTTCAACAAGCTCGTCTTCATTTCCCAGTATGCTACAATACAAATCTCTGTTCCCAAGGCAGTCTTCTCACTCTTTCTGACCTATCTGAGGAAAGGGGCCTTTAACTACTATGATTCAGGAATCTGATTAACTCTGTTAGTTAGAGAAGGGTTAAGTGGAATAGAGGAGAAAAAAAAATCTAAGAACTTCTTTCCTGACAGATTAATTTAACTATGTCAGGCAGTGTGAGATGGTAGAGGGTTGGCCTTGAAGCTAGGAAGACCTGGGTTCAAATGCTACTTCTGTCATTGCCTGGGGTGAGAAAGCAATGGAAACCATCCCGGATTTAGAAAATTGTGTTGTTTTTGTTTGGGCATGTGACCCCTTTGGAGTTTTCTTGGCAAAGATACTGGAGTGGTTTGCCATTTCGTTCTCCAGCTCAGTTTACAGATGAGGAAACTGAGGCAAACAGTTCAGTGACTTGCTCAGTAAGTGTCCTAGCCAGATTTGAACTTCGGGCCCAGTACTCTATCCAATGTGCCACCTAGACACTTGGGACCAAGGTTACTCCAATGAATTAGTGGGGGAAATCCAACAAGTTGTTTTCCCTCCCTCTGTCTCAGTTTCCTATCTTTCAAAAGATTGGGTTAGACCCTAGGTCCGGGTTCTTAATCCTCTTTATTTTCTTTTTGGTCGTGGACCCTTTTTTTCAGTCTTATGAAGCCTAGGGGTGCAATTCTCTGAATAATGTTTGTAAATTCACCAAATACATGGAATTACAAAAGAAACAAATGACATCAAAATACAGTTATCAAATGTAGGTGCATATAAACACACATGCACACAGACATGCACGCACATATACGAGTACGCGCACATGTACGTGTATTTGTGTATATACGTGTACACACAGACATATAGAGGTGCATACAAAACACGTGTGTACATATAGAGGCATATATACGTACATATGATTATGCATCTAAAGGCGTACTTATAAATATACAGATTATAAACACACATGTAATGTAGATATACCCGTAATGTAAATGCATCTACATATGCAACTACACATATATAGATCGTAAACATTATGTGCAGCAGTGTCTGGCACATAGTAGGCGTTTCATAAATGTTTGCTGATCGACTAATTGCCAAGCGCTGGGGATACAAAAAGAGGCAAAAGATAGTCCCCAGGGAAGACAACACGCAAACGATGGTGTATATATATTCACTATAATAAACAAACGGGAAATAACCCAGAGAGGGAAAGCGCCGGAATGAATGGGAGGTTGGGTAAGGCTTCCACCACTAATCAATATTCGCTAATTAGCACACTGCTAAGCGCGGGGTGGGGGGGCACAAAGAAAGGTTAAAAAGTCAATCCCCGCCCTCAAGGGGCTTACAGTCTAATAGGAGAAGACAACTTGCAACTCTATTGAGACAGGCAATTAATTAGAGATAATTAACAGAGAGCCCGCACTAGCATGGGGAGGGGGCGGGGTGGGAAAAGATTCCCGTACACTGTGGCACTCGCGAGAAGCGAGAGCGGGGAGGGCACCGGCGGGGAAACAAGCCAAGGCCCCAATTCCGCCTCCTCTCCCCTCCCCCCTTGGCCCCTCCGCCTCGGAGCGCAGCCAGGGGTCACCGCTCGTACCCATTCGGATGTGGACGCTGGCCGAAGCCACGCTGGTGCCGTAGTTAAAGTCATCCTCAAGGGATAAGCGAGAGTAGCTGGGCTCCGGGGTGGCCGTGGCCATGGCGGTGGCGGCAGCAGCAGCGGCAGCACTGACGGGGACACAGCTCGGCCCCGCCCGGCACTTCCCCCCGGCCCCGCCCACTCTGGGGCTTACCGGGGCCCGACGGCCTCCGTCCCACTTCCGACTTCTGGGTAAGAGCAATCGAACCTCGAGCAGTCTCGAAGCCCTGGCCAATCTAGCCCCAAGGTAATCGATTTTTCCATCCCTCAGACGCCCTCTTGCTGGAGTCTATCCTCTGCCTCCCAGGAGGCAGGACCCTCAGCCTTTCCCAAGGTCCTTAACCAGTTGTTTAAAATTGTGAGAAACGCGGTTTTGAGGATCACTGGGCTTCCTAGGCAGGGATAAAGTCCTGAGGAAGAAGCTTGTGATAATCCCTAAGGCTCCCGCTGGTGGTTGCGTCCCTTTACTTGACCTTAGCAAGATTCACGTTATTTGCCCATTTCCACCCAAAAAACTCAATACCAGAGTAGACAGAGGAAGGCATCTTGTTAGGCTTCGAGAGAGAGAGAGAGAGAGTAGGTATAGTGCTTGCTGGAACACTCACATCAATACAAATGCAGGATGGGGGTGGGGGGGCAGGCAACCATTCCCTCCACTCCTACAAGAGTTATGGTTAGTTTACAATCTTTATTTTTTTACATAGTTTCCCTAGGTTATACAGTTTATATAGATAGGATAATAAGGATATAGAAGCAAAAGTGAAGTTAATTAGATTTTCATTGTCTTAGTTTAGGATTAAACTACATTCTTTTACTTCCCCTACTTTCCCTCTTTAACATATGCAAATCAGTAGGCCTGGATTCTTGACCAAGACCAGACCCTAGATAAGCTTGAACTGGTTCAAGTGGGTTTGGCCTCTCTGATTCCCCAGACTGCCTTCTCGAAAAGCCTGCCCGTTCGTATATGCCTCTGACCTCTCACCTGACAGACCTTGAGGCCTGGTTTCTGCTAAAGCTGGGGGGGCGGGGAGTACACCTTTAGTTCTGTGGAAACAAAACTCCTCCCATTACTTACAAAAATCAAAAAGAGAAACAGTTTTGTAGGCACCAAGATGGTGCAATGGATAGAGCTGGATTTAGAGTCAGATCTGAGTTCAAATGTTATCATAGACAGCAATGCGCATTTATAAGTAGAATTCGATTTACTCGTGAATTTCTCAATTACATCCTTGTATTCCTCTAACACAATACAGTTCTGCTTCTCGTCTCCGCCTGGAAGCTTCCTTCAAGGCTCCGCTAAAATCCCACCTACTGCGAGGAGCCTTTCCCAATCCCTTTTAATGCTACTACTGCCTTGCCTCTGAGATTATCTCCAAATTGTCCCGAATATATCTTGTTTGTACATAGTTGTTTACATGTTGTACCCCTCCGCTAATTCTCCCGTGAGCCGTGAGCTCTTTGAGAGCCAGGCTGCTAGAGGCTTTCCTCTGAGATTATATCCAATTTATCTTGTATATATCTCGTTTGCATCTAAGTTGTTTGCATCCTCTCTTCTCAGAAAGCCTGGATGCTAAAGGCTTTCTTCTGAGGTTATCTCCGATTTATCCTGCAAATATTTTGCTTGTATATAGATGTTTGCGTCCTGTCTCCTTCACTAGACCGTAGGCTCTATGAGATACTGCTAGAGACTTTCCTCTGAGATAATTATCAAATTATCCTGCATATTTTTTGTCTGCACTTAGTTGTTTAAATGTTCTCCCCTCTCTCACCTCCAACCCTCACCCCCACTAGACTGTGAGTTCTTTGGGAGACTTTTTGCCTTCCTTTGTTACCACCAGCACTTAGCATAGTACCTGGCACATAGTGGATGAATAAATGTTTATTACTAAATGAATGAATGAAAAAGCATTTATTATGCTCTTACTATATGCCAGCCACTGCGTTAAGCATAGAGGATTATCCCTTCCATATTGCGACTTTCTCCATCATGAGTTTCGATAAATCCTGGGTTGGCATAAGAAATTAAGTGGGAATTGCGGGGGGGCGGGGCGTTGTGGAAGGTACAGACGACACAGAAAAAGTTTAGAAGCTCACAAATGCATAAGATATATGTATAGTATTGTACAATATAAAATATTTTATCTTTTAGTACCATAATAATTCAGACTTCTCTGGTACAAAGGACAATCCCTAGTCTCCTGGATGTGGAAGGGATAATTCTACTAGCAATCACTACAGTCTCTCCTTTCAAGGAATTTTCATTCTAATAGAACACAACACAAATAAGGGAATGGTATCAGGGAGGGGTGTTTAGGATGTAGGGACAGTGTCTGTAACCATAGGGCTCCAATAACAGGTCCTTTTGAGGAATGGTAGTATTGATTTGATTACTGTTTTCATAGCTATTGCTTTCAGTTTTCTAGCTATGAAAATTTGAGCCGCAGTTTCCTCATCTATAAAAAAAATGGAATAATACCACTGAATTCACAGGGTCACTGTGAAAAAACAAATGAGATAACATTGAAAACACTTTGCAAACTTTAAGGCATTATATGAAAGCTAGATGTTTTATCAGTGGAAATTATTTTAAAGAAGTCAAGAAATCTGTTTAATAAATGCATCCTAAGGACCATCACACCATCTGATATCCTCCTACACCTATTATCTCTCTCATTTGAATGAGTTTCCTTGAGCATAGGGAGTGTCTCTCTTTTCTACTGGTATCCCTGAGACAATACAAGGGTTTCTAAGGAATCATTTAACAAGTGTAGTCAGACCTGTTATGACCTTATTTTGAAAACATGAATTTCTTCCAATGAGATGTGTATATAACAGAACAATCTAAGCATAGTGCTCATAATTTCCTTTAGCTTATATGAGATTTTCTCTAGAGATGCAAGAGGACAATGAGCCACATCCCACTTCACAAGCAACTTCAGGTCTTTGTTAAAGTGCCACATTTATTGTATAGCTTCTCGTATAGTAGGAGCTGTGAGCAGAGGAGGGCTGCCCTGCACCCATATAGCCCACTATCTTCTATCAAGGCCATAGTCATCAACTGTGCCAGCTAGGACCCAGTGAAAACCATGGTACTGGCCCAAGAAGTCTGAGGCCAGGGTCACCACCACGATTTACTATAGTATTTATGTATTTCTTAACTATTTAACAGGTGTAAAACTCTGCCACTATTTTTAATTAGGTTCCTGCCTTTTTTTAAATGTGGCACTAATGAAATCTTTGAGTGGTATCCCTTAACCCCCTTTTTCCCATAAGCATTGTGATTTTTATTCCTCAATAGCTGAGTAATTTTGAGGAGCACATTCATCGTGTTACAGCAGAATTGACTGCATTTATTAAGTACCTACTATGTGCCAGACATTGTGCTAGGTATCCTCAAAGACAGAAGTACAAAGAATGAAACAATTTTTACTTAGAATGAGCTTAGATTCTAGCAGGGAAAACGAGGAGGGTGAGAAAGAGAAAGCGAGAGAGGGAGAGAGAGAGAGAGAGAGAGAGAGAGAGAGAGAGAGAGAGAGAGAGAGAGAGCACATACTAAGAGCTTAATAAACCTTTTTCTTTCATTCGTTCATTTTGCTGGCCGAGTTTTGTGTTTTTTCTCTGGTTTTTTTTTTCTTTTGGGGCCCTTTCTTCAAAAGGGACCATTGTTGAATCTGCATTCTACATAGATGTCTCACTATAATCACAGTCTAAGTTTGAGCCCACAATTTCCATGTTTGATGTATACATTCATGGGAGAGTAAGCCCCACATCATGAAGCATTTTGTACTACTCATTCCTACTATAGCATGTTAGATGAGTACTTACTGTGTGCCAGATTCCGTGCTAAGCTCTGGGAACATGAAAAGCAGAGCAATTCCTGCCCTCAGAGAGTTCATATTCTTTTAGGGAAGACAACTCATAAAATGGATCTGACAAGTGGGAATTAAGGGAACTTACCCTCAAGTAGACAAAGTTGGGAAATGATCCAGGGACTGGTAGGCTGAGCTAGGTCTGGAGTGAGTATGTCTGGCATGGGCGCTTCCTCAAATGGAGGTTCTGGAGATAAGCTAACCAACCAGAGGAAGAGATTGTAGAGGTATTGCCATCATGAGAAGACAACCAGGTGAAGGTCAAGAAGCTGTCTTCTCTAAGTGCTACTTATCTGCTGACTGATTGCTGATGGGAAGCACATCTATGAGGGCTCATAAGCTGCATTACTACAAGTGCAGCTTTATAGGGTCACTCCTATAATGCAAAATGGCAGTTCCCCTCTGGAGTGCTACTCCCCAAACTTGCAACAGCACTTACAAATTGGCTTCCTGGAGGAAGGCTACTATCTGCTACTTCAGATTTGTTATGTTTATAACAGAAAAGGAGGAGGGGAGAAATGAGTGTAATGTATAAACAAAAGGCAACAGTAATGCTTAAAACTAATAAATAAAATAACCTAAGGTACTGAGCTTTTGGGAGCAGATTCTAGGAGCTGCATTGTAGCTGAAGACCACCAGATGGTAGCAAAGATCAGTTTATTCATTTATTTAATAAACATTTATTAATTATCTATGTAAAGATCAATGCTAGGAAACAAAGACAAAGGGGAAATCCTTATTGTCAAGGTGTTTTCACTGTGTTGGGTGGAAACAACATGGCTGCAGAGAAGTAAAAATAAAATATATACAAAGTGTGGAAGCATATTAAAAACCTCCTTTTTAAAGTTTCTTTAGAAATATTAAGAAATATTTCAGGGGCACACTCATGGAAGGAGTTCTGAGACTCTGGGCAAGCTGTAACTGACCCTGGGCTTTGTAACCCAGATAGATGTTGATGCTTTCCTGTTTTTTCATCTGTCAAATGAGCTGGAGAAGGAAATGGCAAATCCCAAATGGAGTCAGGAAGAGTTGGAGAGGACTGAACTGACTGAACAACATCCCCAGGGAGAATGAGAACTTTGTCAAGTGGATACAAGCAGTGGTTTGCTGGAAGATAAAGCAGCTGCCATGCTGATTCAATCAATACTCAAGAGAAACTCTGTGGATGGCCAGGAATGGAGCCCTATTTCACAGCCTCAGCCCCAAGGGAGGCCTGCAGCACAGCCTAAGGGGCTTCAGAGGAGTGGCCATCACAAGCCCATGATTCCTCATTCTCAGCAAAGTGGTGAGAAGTTCTACCAGTGGTCAGACCTTCAAGGGGGCCCTCTGCTATGGCCAAATCAATGCGCAGACTACCAGTGGACAAACCATCCATATAGACCAGGGGATCAGAGTAGGCCTCACTCTGGGACTGAGTATTATGAAGGTGGTTATCCTAGTCACCTATATCCCAGGTCAGGATATGAGAATCCATATCAGAACCACCCTCCTACAAGCACAAAGGAAGAGTATGCCTATGGAAGTTATCATCATGGACAATCACAGCTGCTGAAAGAAGAGTAAGTTCCAAGGCAGGGGAGTCCCTACACTAGGCATGGTGATTATAGGGACCAAAACCCCTACAGTGACTACCGTGAGGAAAGACAAAGCAGCCCATTTGGAACAAATGGTGAAATTCAGCTTCAGCAAGAAAGGCCAGGGAAAGAGGAGTTGCAGCCGAGCGCCTTGGAAGGTGTCAACACCCGGCTCAGTGAGGTTTCATTGGCTGGTGAGTCCAGTTTGCTCCAACAGTATAAGGAGTCGGGTCTTACCTCCAGCAGCTATGAGCTCAGCCAGTACATGTTGGATTCTTCTGATCAGTTTGACTCTACCCCTTTGAAGACCTGGAATCCTATTCAGACAAAAGATGTATCTGTTGGTCCTGTGGATCCCATGAAGTTCTTCGTCGCTCACACGCCGGTGTGCTTTGGGCCAGGAAGTCAGCTGATACTAGTGTGCCCCAACCATCCAGCGCTTGTGGAAGTACATAGTTTGGAGGTTTTCCTTAATGACACTGAGGAACAAGAAGAGCTAAGAGCTTTCTCAGGAGCTCTGATCAGGGAAGATGTGCACTTTGAGTTCCAAGGCCGAGACACCAAGAGGTAGAGACTTGTCCCTGCTCTGGAAGCTGCTGGTCCTCCTTTGTCAGCAGAATGGATCAATGGTGGGGTTGGATGTAGCTGAGCTGTTGATGCAAGACTGCAAGAAGGTGGAGAAATATAAAAGACAAACCCCTGTAGCTAACCTGATCAACTTGACTGATGATGATTGGCCAGTACAAAGCTCTGGGAGACCCAACTTGCTCACTGGTGAGATTCCACCCACTGTAGAGACACCAGCGCAGATTATTGAGAAGTTCACTAGACTTCTCTTCTATGGAAGAAAGAAGGAAGCCCTGGAATGGGCCATGAGGAACCATTTGTGGGGCTACACACTCTTCTTGTCCAGCAAGATAGACCGGAGGACCTACAGCTGGGTCATGAGTAGCTTCATTAATTCTCTAGCTCTCAATGATCCCCTGCAGACTCTCTTCCAGTTCATATCCAGGAGGATCCCCCAGGCAGCCACGTGCTGTGGGGACAAGCATTGGGGAGACTGGAGGCCACACCTGGCAGTAATGCTGTCTAATCAGGCTGGAGACCCTGAATTGCATCAGCAAGCCATTGTTACTATGGGTGATACCCTGGCCGGGAAAAGGCTATTGGAGGCAGCTCACTTCTGCTACCTGATAGCCCATATGCCTTTTCGTCACTACACTGTGAAGACAGACCACCTGGTTTTGCTGGGCAGTAGCCACAGTCAGGAGTTTTTGAAATTTGCAAGCACTGAGGCCATCCAAAGGATGGAAATCTTCGAATACTATCAGATGTTGGGACGGCCCAAATCCTTCATCCCTTCTTTCCAGGTATACAAACTGCTTTATGCTTCCCATCTGGCAGATTATGGTCTCACATCCCAGGCCTTGCATTACTGTGAGGGTATCAACAGTGCTATTAGCAGAACTCATCAAGTTATCAGAAAAACTGAAGCTGTCAGACCCTGTGCTCTTGGAAAGACATTATCGAGGAAAAGAGCAAGAACCTGAGTGGTTGGTAAAGCTTCGGGAACGACAAAGGGAACTCAAGTTTGCGAAAAAGGCAGAAGACAACGTTGGAGATCCTGATTTTGTTTACACAGATATTTTAAAAGCCAGACAGTCAACAGCAGAGAACACCCTCTACCAAGATCCCAGTCAGGGTCAGGGCTACGCAGAATCCCTCAGGTACCCTTCATCCATGCAGCTTCCACCTGAGGGAACAGGTCTGAGCCAGCCAGATCTGCAACAGCACCCTCCCTTCCAGCTAGGCCAGAGTCCTGCTGGGGAAGGACCAGGGCATCCAGGCACAGCAGTGCCACTTCATGCCAGGCCAGAGACGGCAATGACAGTATCCTCTGGAATGACACAGCCAGAGGAAGATCAGCAGGCATACCTACCCCGTGAGGAGATCCCAGAATCTCAAAAGTCATACCAGCACCAATCCCCTGAGATTCAAAAGGACTCAGTGGCTCCTAGAGCACGCAGCCTTTCTGAGAGTTCTACCATTTCTTTAGAAGATGAAAAAGAAGACTCCTCAGATGATGACGATGAAAAAAAAGTTGTCTAAGACAATGTAAAGAGCCAGAAGGAACCAGAAAAGAGTGCAAAGGGCTCCAGGTTTGGATGGTTTGGTTGGTTTCGATCCAAACCTGCTAAAACGCCTTCTGCAGAAGAGGACTCCTCCCACAGCTCCGACTCTGAGGAGACGCCAACCGAAGCTCAGCCTCCCTTGGCTAGCACAACCCCCTCCACATCATCTCCTTCCTTTTTCCTGCCTCACCCAGGTACCAACACTGTCTCTGTAAGTGCAGGTGAAGGTGAAAGAAGAGGATCCATGATTAATAAAAATCTGCCTGCAACAGAGGGTGCCCCCCACGAATTTCATTTCAATCCCAGTGGCCTACCTCCTACTCCTAACTTTGGAAATGCTGTCCCTCTCTACAACCCATCCCAGGTGCCTTATCTCTCCATGACTACGACTGTGAATCGGCCAAATTGCCTTGCTCAGTGGCGCTATCCAACCCAGTCATGACAAGAATAACTTAGAACATCCTTCCTGGACTTCAGGTTTTTCTCCCCCACAGCTAGGACACAGGACAACGGTGCTGCCTTTATATCTGGCTTGTTTTCTTAACCTCCTAATGCCTTGTTCTGTCCTCTTGGGAAGCAAAAGGGGTCCTTATTACCAGATCATTATCTCCACAAAAGACACTGGAAGGCCAGGAGAGTGGCTTGGTTCATTATTTGTAGAACTTCTTCAGACAAATAGGAGGGTATTGCTTCAAAGGGTGTGTGTGACACTCTTGGTGTAAAAGCACACTGTTAGTGCACTGAAAGCTCTCTGTGATAGTGATGACTTTCTCAAGAAAACAAGGATCCACAGAACCTTTGCTAGAATCACTTTTAACACCATTTGGCACAGTTAGGAAATTCACTATGGGGAGAAAGATGGGCATGTTATAGAATAACGTTTTCCTTAAGTCCCAGGAGTAACTTCTTAAGCTTCCGTGTAATAGAGGCAGCTAGGTGGTGAAGCAGATACAGTACTGGTCCTAGAGTCAGGAGGACCTGGGTTCAAATGTGGCCTCAGACACGTACTAGCTGTGTGACCCTGGACAAGTCACTTAACCCCAATTGCTTCCCCTCCCCCCTCAAAAAAAGATGCTATGTGGAATAGTGGATAGAGAGCCAGCCCTGGAGTCATAAAGCCATGGGTTTGAGTCCTATCTCTGACACTTATTATCTGGGTGACCTTTTGCAAGTCACCTAATCTCTCAGTGCTCCAATCAACAGACAAAGACAATAAGTAATAGATGAAATGCTGATCTACATTGGTGGATGGGATTTTCATACGTGGAGTTCTTCACCACAAGTCTAAGATTCCCCCCCCCGCCCCCCAAAAATCCTGACATAGGCTTAGATCAGGTATATGCAGAGTAATGCAAGATAAAGGCTTTATGCAGAAGCCTTTATGGTATTTCATTTCCTGTTTCCCCAACCAGCATTGCTTGGGGGATTTTCTTTTTTTTTTTTTTTAATTTTTTTATTATTTAATATATTGAGTTTTCAGCGTTGATTTTCACAAGATTTTGAAATACAGATTTTCTCCCCATTTCTACCCTCACCCCCACTCCAAGATGGCGTATATTCTGGTTGTCCTGTTCCCCAGTCAGCCCTCACTTCTGTCACCCCACTCCCCTCCCATCCCCTTTTCCCTTTCTTGTAGGGCAAGATAAATTTCTATTCCCCATTGCCTGTGTATCTTATTTTGTAGTTGCATGCAAAAACTTTTTTGTTTTTGCTTTTGAACATCTATTTTTTAAAACTTTGAGTTCCAAATTCTCTCCCCTCTTCCCTTCCCACCCACCCTCCCTAAGAAGTCCAGCAATTCAACATGGGCCACATG
>CM053623.1:206271578-206283540 GCA_028646595.1 Phalanger gymnotis | reverse complement strand
TCATCCTCTTTGCCTTACAAACAGGTTAACTTATAAATCAACTGTTTAGAAATCAGATCACATTTTTTCCACAGAAACAATGTTATAAATGGAGGTCAAGTTCCATGACTACACACACACACACACACACACACACACACACACACACATTTACTCACTCACTCACTCTGTCTCTCTCTCTCTCTCAAAACATAGTTTAAGCAGTCACTTCCTGCTCAAAAATCAAGGCCTTACCAAATCTGGCCTCAATCTTCCTTTCTACTCCTATCTCCTACTACTCTTTCTTACATACTCAACACTCCCCTCAAGTTGGATGACTTGCTGTTACCTAAATACACCATGTGCTTCTCTGTCTCTATACTTTTACTTATACTGTTCCCTTTGCTGAAAATGTCCTTCCTTTCCATTTCTATCTATGAAAATCCTATCCAAGTTCCAAGGTCTATATCAAATGTCACCTTCATGAATTTTTCTCGAAGTCTTCCCTTCCAAACAATCCTTTCCTTGATTTCCCTAATGTACTTTATAGCACTTACCACATACCACTTTGTGTTGTATTTATTTGAAAAAAGAGAAACAATTTCTACTGAAATATTTCTGTAAAACTTTTAAAGGCCCTTTCCTTATGCGATGCTGCAAGGTACTAGGTGGATCAAGTATTACTAATCTTCCTTTTACAGATGGCCAGTGTATGGAGAAAGGAGGAAATTCAGAAGCAGCAGCAGTGTGGCTCAAACAGCAGGAGCAGAACAGGGTTTCATTTCCATTATCTAGCCCAGCTTACAGAAGAATAACCAAGCCAGGAATCTCAGACCAAATGGGAACCTACAAATCTGCCACTTTGAACCAAAAGAACTTTCCAGTTGACTGACAGGAGCTCTTGCTCAGATCCAAATCAAAACCAGGAACTTACAAAGCTAAGACTAAGGGAGGTTGGGGGTGAATGATAAGGACATCAATCACACTTTGTCTTAAATCAGACTACTTAAGGACCACTGAAACTTTGCAGGATCATTGGCCTGCCCCTGAATCCTGGAATAACATAACTCAACAAGAACAATTCTACCATCTTAACAACATGACAAAAAAAAAAAAAGAGCCTACTTCAAGAAATCAGAAAAGAAAACTGCCCAGATCACTTAAGGCCAGAAGGCAAAATATAGAAAGAATCCGCCAGTCACCTCCTGAAAGAAACCTCAAAATGAAAACTCTCAGGAACATCAAAGCCAAAATTCAGTTTCCAGGTTAAATAAAAAAAATACTGCAAGCAGACAGAAAGAAAGAATCAAGTACTAAGGAGTCACAGTAAGGATCACATATGATTTAGCAGCCCATATATTTTAATTGCCCACACTTGATTGTAATGGGGAAGGAAGAGTGATAAAGCAGATAGATTAAAATATTCAATAAAAAAAATAAAATAAACATGTCCTCTAATTCAAACTACCGCACTAAAATTAGGTAAATATTCTTCCAAGTTACCATCACCTTGAATCAGTCTGGCATACTCTCATGATGACATCTACTTTTCTAAAAAGTCCTAGATGAATCTATTTCACTAAATACAAGCTTTAAAATCTTCTTTTCAATGTGCTTCCTTATTAGCAATGTATTTTAAACACAATCTATTAAGATTATAATCAGCTGTTTAAAAGGAAAATCCTTTAACAATTTGTGACGTGCCATATATTTGAAATATATAAATACATAGTTAAGGTATTTGCAAGAATTTTGTCTTACAATTTGCACTTACAAGAGCAATAGTTCCTTTGAGATGACTGAGAATGACTATTATCTTCAGGTAGTCTGACAAAAATAAACCTCTTATTTTGATTTGGGATTGAGTTGGCCTGACCATCAGAAATTGTCAACTCTGCATCAAACTTTGGAAACTGTCGCCTAGAGATTCTTGAACAAAAACATAAACAAGCATAACAAGAATGTTAATATTTTAAAAAAGGATATTTTCTTGTGACTAGGATCAGTCTGATTTATCCTTTATTATCTTTTATTTTTTTAAACAGAGAATAATTAAGGATAAATTACCTGAATTTGCATTATAAACAATAACTGAATTCCACAATTAAGAGCTAACAGTATTCTAGAATAACATACACAGTAACATTAGTCAAATATTTATTAGTAACCAATTCTAGGTTAAACTAAGTGAACGCATGAGAAAGAATTACTAAGTATCTTAGAAACAAAAATTCTTGCTAATAACTACGCTATTTTCCTATATCCTACAACCTGTTCTTTTCCCTCTTTTCTCTTTAAAAATCACATATATCCTCTGCTTCCCCATTACAATCAAATATGTTTCATTCTATTCGTTTCTTTCCATTCTTTTTTTCCTTTTCATTCTAAGACCAGAGCTCCATTTCAGAAAATTGAAAAGATATACGGTGAAGCCTAGGCTCTAAGGAACTTCTCCCAAGTTTAAAAGTGCCTGACTCAGTCCTATACACCATCTGGGAAAACACAAATGCAGAGCTGTCTCTTGCTTGCCACCAACTAAGTAAGGAGTAGTCAAACCAGTACCTGGGAAGAAGGCTGTCCATGGCTGGGGCAGACTAAAGCCCTCTGGGCCTCAGGGTTTAGGACTGACAGCCATCATAGAGTTCACTATTTTGTACCTGACCTCTATAGGCCATGATCCCATCCCTCTGCTTCCCTTCATGTTTTACCATATTTCAAATATTTGCTGTTCTCAATCTTAAAGTGAAATCAGACAATGATTTTAAGAGTTAAATCACTCAACCCAAAAAGGAACCAAACAGATATCTAATCTGAAAAGAAACTTAGAGATCATGTAGTCAATTAAAAATCTAAATCTAAAGTAAATATGCACCTCTTTTATTTTTAAACAGGTCAAAATAAAATTGCAAAATTTAAATAACCTTAACCAAAATACTTCGTGTTGATTTGTACTTATTCTATTTTTGTTTATTCTGTATATACATAGATTTATACCTGAATCCCCACTAGAATGTAAGCTCCATGCAAGTAGAGACTGTTTCTCTTTTTATGCCTGTATCCTCAGCACCTCACACAGTGCCTGGCACATGTTGGTTGACTGATGATTAAATTTTATACCAGTTACAAATACGAAAATCTCAAATGCAATACATGGTATGGCCTTAACAGCCTATGTTTTTTCTGATGAGTGGATGACAAATGCTACATGGAGTATAACAGCTTTTCAGAGATACACAGAACTCATACCTTGCTGCATTGTCTACGATAAGCTGAGATTCGGCTCTATGATTCGTTTTTAGCTCCACAGCACAGTGTCTTAATTTGAGAGTCTCAAACAGGTCCATTAGCAAGTTACCAGGCTCAATGCTGGGTAACTGTCTGATATCACCTGAAAGGGAAAAAAAAGAGGGAAATTTTAACGCTATGCATTGGTATATGGGTTCCTGAAACAGTTTATAAAAACTTGACTTGCCATCAAGTCATTTTTCCTATTGAACAACACTATAACTTTAGATGTACATTCCCTGGAAAATAACCAAAGATTAAGCACGAGGGACTCAAAAAGGAAAGACTCTTTACTTTTTACATGTGGTAAAACATAAAAAGTACGTCTAAGATTGTTATTAGTAATTGGGTAGTTCATAAGAAAGATTGGGATAGAGCGGAGTATGATATGACTTTAAAAAGTAAAACCATTTAGGAACAGCTAAAAAGAGTAACTATCTTATACAAATGAGGTGGGAGAGGAAGAATGGACACAGAAGAATTAGATGGGGGAGGAGGGCTGGTAGTTCTAGAAACCTACTTTCATCGGGAATGAGTTTAAAAGGGAACAATACATGCATATTTAGAAGAGTACAAAAGTCTTCTAAATTCAGAAAGAAATAAAATGCTAAGGAGATAGGGAAGGGGAGAGGATAACGAAGGGATCTCTAGAGGGAATAGGTCAAAGGAGGAATACAGAAGAGTGTTTAGATTAATGGGAATGGGAGGATAAGGGAGGAATCCTTGGAGTGGGGGTAGGTTAAGTAAGAGGAGGACAAGGTAGTGGATAGAAGTAAAGTAGAGGAGTTAGGAGGGAAAGGAAATAAGATATGAACAAACATAAAAACAAAGACCAAAAGTAGAATTTGTTAGGGAAAGCATATGTCTATAAATGTATGTAGGTAGGCATATATGTGTATATATGTATCTGTGTATCTATATATCTATATGTAAATATTTCTGTACTTAATTGCAGCCTTCCTGGGTAGGGAGTGAGAGCAGGGGAAAAAAGAACAAAGTAAAAAGTGCACAGCAGAGAAAAAAACAACAAGGAACAAGGAAGCAAAGAAAAGGTGGTCAGCTCTCAACACAACATGGAGTATTTATTATAAAGGGTTTCTTGAAATGGAAATTTATTGTTATATATTTTGAATTCTCTCTTACGTTCTGCTGTGCACAAACATGCTTTTCTTCTTATTTTGTATTTAAGTTTATACTGTTTCTTATTTAAGTTTTAGTAATTAAAAAGATAAAAAAAGTACATTCCTGAGGGGGAAAAGTTGGCTGAAATAGATTAAAAAACTCAGCAAGCCTTTTGTTTAAAATCTTACTTCAAAGAAAAACAAACCCCTCTAAAGACACCCTTGGTCTCATTACATCTTGTCTTCTCCAGCAAACTGTCTCCTCCACCATCTTTCACTCTCTCACAAATCCTCAGTCTCTCCCTCTCTACTGGCTACTTTCTTGCTGCCCATAAACATGCTGTCCACCCCATCCTTCAAAATACCTCTTTTGACTCCTCCATCCCCACTACCTATCATCCTGTAACTTTCCTCTCTTTTGTGGTTAAACTCCTTGGGAAAGAAGAGAGAATAAGCCTTTATGTAGCATCTACTATGTGCCAGGCCCTGCTTTACAAATACATGTCTTTCGATCCCACAACCACCCTGGGAAGTAGGTGCTATTTATTATTATCCCCATTTTACAGTTGGTTAAGTGACTCACCCGGGGTCAGAGCTCGTTTATCCCACCACCAGCTTCACCTGAAGCTATTGACTACTAGTACTACCACATCCTCTCCTCTACTCTTAATTCTCTACAGGCTGGCTTCTAATCTCAGCTTAGCTAAAACTACTCTCTCTATTGTTTTCAATGATCTCTTAATTGTCAAATCTCAGGGCCTTTTCTTGATTCTCATCTTTTTTTTTTCAACCTCTCTCCAGCCTTCAAAACTATTGATCACCCTTTTCTCCCAGATACTCTCTCCTCTTTAGGTTTAGGTTTTTTCATGACACTATTCTCTCCCACTCCTCAGTCTTCTTTATTGGATCTTCATCCAGGCCATACCCACTAACCATGAGTATTCTCCAAGAGTCTGCCCTGGACCCTCTTCTCTTATCCCTCTGTACTCTCTCACCAGACGAAATCATCAACTCCAATTATCATCATCATAGAGATCGGGGCTGTCCAAAATGCAGCCCACGGGCCACACGGGGCCTACAATGCAATTTACGTGGCCTGTCTACAAGCATAGAAATTTACATAAATGCTTTAGTAAATGAAGCCGAGCTACCAGAGAACTCTCACTAAAATGGCAAATCAAAATACATTGTCTATTGTTTCGATAAAAACCTAAGGTTGGACAGCCCTGATATAGATGATTCTCAGGTCTATACCTAACTTCTGCTGACCTCTATTCTCACATCACCAACCACCTATTGGACATCTTGAACTAGACACCTCCAAAACATCTCAAACTCAACATATCCAAAATGGAATTATCAAAATTCCTAAGCACTGCCCACCCACCCCCATCCCAGCCTTAACCACAGATCCCAGTCACTCAAACTCACAACTGAGGTATCATCCTCCACTCTCACCTGCGCTCACCACACGCATCAAATTTGTTGCCAAGTTCTGTTGTTTCTACCTTCACAACAGCTATTGTAGGTAAGTCCCCTTTACTCCACTGACACAGTCACCATCCTAGTACAGGCCTCTTTCCCTCATGCCTGAACTATTACAACAGCCTTCTGGTTTGTCTCTTTACCTCAAGTTTCTTCCCAGTCCAGTCCAGCCCAGGGTACCCTCTAGTCAGCTGCCAAAGTGATCTTCCTTAAATTAAGTACAGGTATGACAATGTCACACATCCCCTCCAATACTCAACAAACTCCAGCAATCCCTATTATTTTGCGAGTCAAACATAAAATCCTGTTTGGTCTTTAAGTCTTTCAAAAACTGGCCTCTTCCTAGCTTACCAGCCTTCTTACACTTTAGTGCCCTCCACATACTCTACAATCTAGAAACACTGGCCTGCTTACTGTTCCTCACACATACCATATCCCATCTCCTGTTTCAGCCTTTGCACAGGCTCATTCTTGGGCCTGAAATACTCTCCTCTGCTCATCTTCACCTCCTGGCTTCTTTGAAATTTCAGCTTAATTCTCCAGGAGGCCTTTCCTAGTTGTCTCCTCCTCCTCTGCCCCCCTCCCCACTCCCTCACTAGTGCCTTCCTTCTGAGATTACCTTCCATTTAAACAGTATGTATGTATACATATGTGTGTATATGTGTATGTAAACACACATTGTATGTGTATACATTTATTTTGTATATATGGAGTTGTTTCCCTCATTAAACTATGAACTCCTTGAGGGAGGACAAAGACCATGCATCTAGTTCAAAGCCCTAAGGCTTAACTCACCTCCTGGCACCTAGTATGCACTTACACTGTCCTCACTACCAGGAGAATGTTTAAACTACTCACAGGACAAATCTCTTTGGTATAATTGTGAATTTACTTTTAGACTGGACTTTGCTCACAGCCATTTTAACTTTCAAGACCCTATTTCCATACAAAATAGTATGCTAATTATGAAATGTTTATTTGTCAAAGTAGATTTCCTACAAACATCTGATATGAACATAAAATTGACAAAAGAAAAACTAATAGTGTGTAAACATACAGATAGTTATCACTGAGGGTGCACTGAAGAAATGCATAGAGGTGCCATTGTTTGCCCAAGTTCCCCAAATTACAGTTAAGATAGTAAATTCCAGTGCTAGCAGTCTACAGAGAAACTGGCATTCTTACATGGCTGGCAAAAAGTCTAATGGGACCATTTCTCTTTACGGTTCAACAAACCTGTGTCAAACGCCTAGCATGCACAGATAGCTGGAATATGAAGGGAGCCCAGTTCCTGCCTTCTTGGAGCACAAAAATTAGTAGAGGAATGAGATACATACATAAATTATAATACAAAAGGATACATGAGAAGTTCATGAGAGATTAAAAAATGCTCCTGCAACCTCTGAGTGGAAGGTTGGTCATCACTGCTAGTGGGCAGAAGGAGCTAAAACTGACCTGGACTTTAATGGATGGCTATCAAAGAATTACAGGCCTTTAAAACATTCAAAGTGCCTCAGAGGCCATCTAGTCCAACCCATATCTGAACAAGAATTCCCTCAACTCTATTCCCAACAAGTGAGAATCATCATCAGATATTTGTGTGACGACATTTTGGAAAGGGGAACCTACTATCCCTCACTCTATGGCCAAGGAAAGTCCAATCTCTCTTCTGCATGGGCAGACCTTCAAATATTTGAGGAAAACTATCTTTTTCCCTTCTTTCTCCCTCCGCCCCCTCCAGTCTTCTTCAGGCCAAACATCCCCAGTTCCTTCAAAAGATCCTCACACAATATGAGGTTTTTCACTATTTCACTCCATGGCCCTCCTCTGGATGTTTTCCTTTCTAAAATATATCACCTAGAATTCAACAGGGTACTCTAGATGTGGCCTGATAATGGCCACATCTAGTTCGTATTGGAACAATCATTTCATTCCTGGAGGCTATGCCTGTCTTAATGGACCCTAAGATCCATTCGCCTTCTTGTCTGCCAAGGCATACTGTTTGACTTATACTGAGCTTACAGTTTACTTAAAAAAAAGATATTTTTTCAGACAGCTTTCTTGACAGGCCTCTCGGACATCAACAGGGTATATGTAATGCTCTCTCTGACGAGCAGACACAGAAACACACACACAAATATATATACTCAGTAGGGAGAGAGTGATTGAAATTTTAGTAACTGGAAAGAGCCATAAAGAAATTATGATGCAACAGGTAATAGAGTTTTGCTGCACAGCACACATGTAGCATAATTGTGAAAAGGCTAAAAGAAGAGCAGAACAAAAATAAACCAGAATTTATCAGATTAATAAGTCTGAATGGAATTTTATTTGACATAGGCCTCCGAAGGTTTTGAACAGAAGTGATAGAGTGAAATCTGTTCACAAGGGAGGTTATTAAAACAGCAGTATCAAAAATGAGTTGAAACAGGTAATAAAAGAGGCAGGAAGACCTCTTAGGAGGTTACTATAACTACTTAGAGACGTTAACAATAGATGGCTGATGTGTGAATAAACAGAAGATGGAGTCAAGGAGGCAGAATCAGCAGATTTTGAAAATGGATTGGATATGAGAGGTGAGGAAAGTCAAACATCACTGTCAAACAGAAAAATCAAAAGAGAGGAGCAGTCTGGAGGAACAAACATTGAACTCAGCTTTGGATACACGTAATTTCAAATGTTAGTGTAACATTCAAGGACAGAGGCTTGTTTTGATATGCAGCTCTCAAACTCAGAAAACAAATCAGGTATAGAGAGACAAGGAGAGGTGTATTATATTCCCTTATGAGAATGTAAGCTCCTTAAGGGGATTATTTCAATTTTTGTGTGTATCCCCAGTACTCAGCACACACTTGGCCTATAGCAAGTGATTAATAAGTGTCTTTTTATTCATTTATTGACAGAGATGATTAATAGTTGAAGCCACGGATACAAATAAGACTTTTAAGAAAGAGAAGAAACATGGAGAAAGCTAAGAACATAACATTAAGAATTACCAATAAAAGAAAAATAAATCAACAAGAGAAACACAGAAAAGATTACAAGTAGGAACATCAGAAGTATGTTCTCAAAAGCCAAAAGAATATGTGATAAGAGCAGTGCTGTAGTCTATGAATAGGGCTCTGGTGCCATTTGTTGAAAGGAACGGCAACACTGAGAGCAAAAACATACCTCCTTCTTTCCCTTTTACTCCTGCCCCCTCCACTTCCCTTCTGCTTCCAGTATGCTACATTATCTGGAGGAGGATCTTACAGCATGTGTTGGGTTAGTTTTTGAAGGTGATGAGATAGAAGTCTTTTGGCCTCCTTGTAATCAAAGGCACTGAAATAGTCAAGTGGGAAGCAGGGCCAGTGATTGGCCCCCCAAATACTTGATTTCCCACTGCCTGCAGGTCGTTCCTGAATTCCTGACCTAAAATGACTACTACATTTCTACAGTAAATGTAGATGTGAAAGGGAACGACATTTCATATTCTTGTAACTTTGGAAGTTGAATTCTTTTAATTTTGTTATTAGTAAGGCTATTTTTGTCGCATTTTATAATCCATGAATGCCTTCATTGCATTTTAATTCCTAAAGTTGCATCACTCATAGTCCTAACTTGGGCCTGGCCTAATACAACCGGCAAGATGGTGGAGTAGTGGACTAGTTGCTTTCCAAATAATTCCCCAAGCCCAATTTCTTTCTTTTAGGATATATGCACCAGATTCATAGTAATAAAAGCTAAACCAAGAAGATAACATGACAGAAATACCCCCAGAAGCTTTATAAAAACCTCTTGGAACAACATCAAAGAACTGAAATAACTGAAAATCCCATTCATTCACAGGCTTCTATTTCAAGGTATGGTAAACAGGGATTGGATCCTGCCTGGCCTGTTCGTGGCAGTGACTGCACATCAGCTCAAGAAGAAAAAAACATTGATTCTCCTAGATACAAAAAAAGAAAAGACTTCAACTGTGTGATAAGGGTAAGGTGAGGTGCAGGGGTGAGTGGAAGGCAAATTGTAAAGCTAATTAACAGAGGGAGACACTTTAGTACCCAGGGGAAAGAAGAATAGAAATCTGGCTGGCGTTAGTTCTTTGGCCATGGACTTTACTCTAGATGGGAAACTAACCTGGCCCCCATGATCTTCCTACTCAAGGAAGCCAAGGATACCCTTTTCTTCCTAAACACAAACTACTCTAATTCACATGCCTTTTAGTTCAACTGATCTGGTCTACTTGCTGTTTCTTAAACCCACCTCACATTATCCTGCCTCCATGTCCCCGTTTCAACTCTTCCCTATGCCTAGACCAGTCCCCAAATCACCCCCACCCCTACCCAAATCTCTACTACTTAAAATCTTATCCACCTTTCAGAATCCATCTTAAATATCATCATGATCTATACAGACTAATCAAATCCCTAATCATCCAACCACTCTAAGAACTATTGTAACAATGAGATATTATTTTAGTATTTTGTACCCCTCATTCCATTTTTCACATTACAAGTTTCATAGGATCATACATTTTGAGCTAGAAGGAAAGTCCAAACTCTCCAATTTAAAGATAAAGAAAATGAAGTTAAATAAGGCTATGACTTGCCCAAGGTCATACATACAGTAGTGCCAGAGCAGGGATTCAAACCCAGGACCTCAAGCACCAAATGCAGTGCTCTCTCCACTGTATTTCCTCCCCTCTGCTTAACCTATACACACCTTCTAGAGAGCAAGGATCATACCATATGTATCACTGTAACCTCTTTAGCATCTATTACAATGATGTTTTCTACATAGCAGAAACTCAATAAAAGGTCACTGAATTGTATTAACCAATGTAGCTGTCACATGACCCCCTTAGATTCTACTAGCACTGTAGCTTCTGGACATGGCACTAGCATACTGGTAGCTTGCAGTTTTGAGTTGGATTAGAATTAGAGTACTGTAGTCAATTTACAAAACTACAACTCCATTAAAAGTGCATTTCAGACTCTATAACCACTTTTAACTTACCAAGGATAATCAGCTTCACAAGTCTGGCATGTTTACGCAACAAATTTAAAACTGATCTGAAGATTGCTATGCAGACTAAGCTCCCTTCATCCACAACAAGAACTTTCACTGAAGAAAACTTCCATGGAATTTTGTCCTCCAATTTCTGATTTGTTCTCTGCCATGAATAGAAGCTGTACTTTACCTACAAATAAAGCATACAATGCCAAATTTAACACAAACTTAAAAATCACTTTTAAAATTTTTACATAGGCTGTCCACCTCACACGGCCACAAAAATAAGCAGCAAGAGCTGTACCACATCTAAAACTGTATGAGAAAGCAGCAGTCATCAAAACTACTTGGTACTGGCTAAGAAACAGAGTAGGGGATCAGTGAAAACAGCTTAGGTACACAAGGCACAGTAGTCAATGACTATAGTAATCTATTCCAAAGACTCCAGCTTCTGGGATAAAAACTCACTATTTGACAAAAATTGCTCAGAAAACTGGAAAACATCATAGCAGAAACTGGGCGCAGACTAACATCTTAGCCCATATACCAAGGTAAGGTCAAAATGGGTACACGATTTGGACATAAAGGGTAATACTATCAGCAAATTAGGAGAGCAAGGAGTAGTTTACCTGTCAGATCTCTGGGAGAAGGAAGAATTTATGACCAAACAAGAGAAAGAGAATATTAAGAAATGCAAAATGGATCATTTTGATTATGTTAAATTAAAAAAGTTTGCCCAAACAAAGCCAATGCAACCAAGATTAGAAGGGAAACAGAAAGCTGGGAAGCAATTCTTACAGCCATGTCTCTGATAAATACATAAAGACTGAGTCAAATTTATAAGAATACAAGTCATTCCCCAATTGATAAATGGTCAAAGGATAAGAACAGGCAATTTTTGGATGAAGAAATTCAAGCTTTCTATAGTGATATGAAAAAATGCTCTAAATCACTACTGATTAAAGAAATGCAAATTAAAACAACTCTGAGGTACCACATCACATCTATCAGATTGGCTAACATGACAAAACAGGAAAATGATAAATGTTGGAGATGTGGGAAGATTGGAACACTAATGCATTGTTGGTGGAGTTGTGAACAGA
>CM053623.1:206245096-206265265 GCA_028646595.1 Phalanger gymnotis | reverse complement strand
ACCATGTTGCATTTTTTTAATAGAAATTTATTTTTCAGAGTTTCTTTTTCCTTTCTGCTTTCTTCTCAATATAAATGATTGAGACCTAACTGCAGCTAATTCATTTAAAAGATTCAAACATAATTTCTATCTGATTTGGGCATTTAACTCCACAAAGATTAAAAAAAAAAACTTTCAGGTAACTATTAATTTAAATCTATACATGACTTTTTATCATCTACTTGGGCAGTTGAATAGCAATGAGCAAAAAAGCTTATTTCTAGGTCTGATATAGCTGATGTTGCTAACTAAATGGTTTTTGATTATGAAGTTTTACTGTAATGAGGTTACACTTATTACATTTAACTACATCCATTTTTCATTGAAATTTACTTTCCCTTTTCACATAACTGGACTCTAGATCATGTCCCCACTCTGCCCCAGTGTGTGGAAAACCACACTAATTTATACATGCTGTCTTTCCAAAAGGAATGCTGTATTTTAGATTATGCTAATAAAAGCTGAAACATTCTAGTCCTCAATTGCTGTAATGGCATGACTTGAATCTGATGTTAAATTTACACTTACTTGGATTTCTACTTAATAAACTTTGTTTTTTTTTCTCCTGTGAAGAATTTCCATCTTTTCCTCCTGAAGACTCTTTTTGCCATCCTTCAAAATCTTTCAGAGCTTCTTGAAGATTTGCAAAGCTCAAGTTGCAATAACTTGATCTTTCATATACCCATTTTAAAAAGTTCGATTTAAAATCATCCGGAAAGTCACAGGCCTTAAGAAAAAGTGAACAAATATCTTCGTGTTTAGATGATAAGTCTGTCTCCAAAAAGTAAGACGGCAATCCATCCGCAAAGTACCGGGATCCCACACGTTTTACTTTTACTTTGACTTTCCACCAAGGACCAACCAATGGAAACCGTCCAAACACTCGAATATTCTCTGTGGTGTTTTCATCTTCAATTACAACTTTTAAAATAACAAACATAATAATTTATCAGCTAATTTAAGACATATAACTAAACTTTCCTCAAATATTAATTTTTTAATTGACTTTACAATTCCAATGTGATGAACTTTAAGGTCCAGGGAATTATATGCAGCAAAATAACAACATAGAAAATTAGTCATTGTATTAATTTTTTATCAGATACCATATTCATACTGTATTCAACTTCTCCAATAAGTAAAACAATTTTTAAAAAACAGCTTTTCATAGGAAAATAAGAATATGAACACATAAATATACACATATATATGTGGAAGTGAGAATATAAAATGCTGTTTATAGAATCATGGTTTTAGAGTTAGAAAGAACCTTTACAAGTCTCATCCAATCCCCTCATTTTACAGATGAGGAAATGGACCCAGGGAGGTTTAAGTAACTTGGTCCTAGCCCAAGAATATTCAGATAGGTAGAGACAGGGTTCCAACTCAAATCCTTTAAATCCATTACTCTTTCCCTTGGACCATAAACTAGATATTCTCTCCAGCTCTAAATCTATGATGTTTAACTAGAACTCAGTTTACAAATGGAGAAACTAAGGATCAGTCAAATTAATTAACCGTTCCCAAATCCACTCTTCTCCCTAACTTCCCTGTTTGTTCTTCCTCAAAATAGAAGTCATTCTTGGTGATCCACTTTCCCACACCTCCATTATACCCCCGGCCAAATTTGGTGGCTACCACTGCAGTAACTTTCCTAGTCATCCTCTTTTTTCTATCCTCACTACAACCACCTGAGGTCCTCATCACATGGATGATTTTACCAGCTTCCTCATTAGTTCCCTCATACTATATCCACTCTCCAGTCTACTCTCCAGTCCGTCCTTCCAACAGCTGCTAAAATAATTATCTATAAGAATCATGTCTAACCACATCACTCTTTTGCTCAAGAAACTTGACTAGCTATCCACCGACATTAGTAGAAAATAGGAACCTATGTTCAATTTGCATATGCTTATTTCTATGGGTTTCTTTTCGAGTCATTTTTTTCAGTCATGTCCAATTTTCTTGACGGAAAATACTGGAGTAGTTTGCCATTTCGTTCTCCAGCTCATTTTACAGATTGAAGAACCGAGGCACAGGGTTAAATGACTTGCCCAGAGTCACATACCTAGTGTCTGAGGCTGATTTTGAACTCAGGTCTTCCTGATTGCAGGCCCAACACACTGGCCACCTAGTTGCCAATTTCTAAGGATACTCATAGTTTTCTGCCACAGAATCAGAATTTCTTGAGGGCAGAAACCATTTCCTTTTATCTTTCTACCCTCAGGGCCTAGCAATGCAGCTGGCACATACAAGTGCTTGAATAAATGTTTGCCGATTGACTGATGCTTGCTTTGCTTAAAGCCAGAGCCCAAAGTAACAGTTATGGGATTCAAACCTAGGCCTTTATCTCTCACTACACCAAATTAACCCAAAAGCGTCCATTTCCTCATCTGTAAATGAGAGAGTTAGAAGGGACCTTTAAGGTTGTATCCAATTTCACAAGACTTCACCCAGAAAGGCCAGTTGGTTTAATTAATTGTTTAATTAGCATTCCTTTACAATCTAATCAGAGAGGCAGATATACCTACGAATGAATGGACAGAAGGCTGGGTGAATGAAAAGCATTGGTCAAATGCTTACTATTAACTGCCGGAAACCTGGCTTATTGAGCTCTCCGGAGAGAATAAAAGAGCCATTCCCTGCCCTCAGGGAGTATACTTTCCAATGGAAACAACAAGTACAGAAGGTCTCAAAAGTAGCTTTAAACTGCTCCAAGACTTTGGGACACCCAGTCTATGGTAATGGTGGCCAGGGAAAGGAGAGTTTTCAGGATCATCACGAGTAAAATCCATAGGGCAGACAAATGATATAGTTGTTTCTAGGGGTACTACTGGCCATCTCCCCACCAAGTCGTCCACACTCTGGCAGTCATCCTCATTCCCATCCTCCAACTTGGACTTGACCCTCGGCTCTCCCCGGCCCTGGTAAGTGAAGTTTCTTTTTATCTTTGCCCAGGACCAGGTCTCCCCTTTGGTGCTTCTGAGCATCCTCCCCCAAAGCCCCTTTCCCAGCTCTCCTTTTGCGTTGCTTGCCTGTATATTTTATTTATTAAGTGCATACAGTAAAAACATAATAATTGCTTTATCCTTCAGTGGTAATGTTTGTATGTATTTCACAAAAATAAGGGGACTCATTGGCACAGGGTGTAAGATTCTTAGCTGGCTGGGGCTTTATCGTGCCAAATGAGATTCCTAGATATACTTCACAGGGTCATAGCTGTAGGGCAGGAAGGGAACCTCAGGGATCATGCATTCCAGCCTCCCCCCACCTCCCTTGTTTTACGGATGAGGAAACTGAGGCCCAGAATGGTTAAGGGTCATTCGGGGGCACAGACCACTACTAAATGTCAGAGTTTGAACTCGGGTGCTCTTGACTCGGAGCTCCATCCTCGGCTGCCCCCACCCGCTCTCCACCTTTCAAGACCCCAAGTCCTCCGGTCTTTCCCGTCTGCTTTACCCGGGAAGCGTGAGGGGAGGCTGCCCGACCTCAACCCTCCATTACACAGCTCCTCGGCCTCCACGAAGAGCGGCTCGTCCTCCTCGTCCTCCTCCACTACCGCCTCCTCGCCTTCGTCCTCCTCTTTCTGCGGGTTTTTGTCCGGCAACAAACGCCCCAGTAACACCAGAGGGGTCCCCATCTTCTGGGGAGCTAAGCCCAAACCTAAGGGCTGGCCCGAAGCCCGTGGCGCCGGAACCAAAACAGCTTCGGAGCGAGCCAAGGCGCCGAGACTGCTGACCAATTAGCGAGAGCGCCAAGACACCCGGCCAATCAGAGAGCGCGTCTTGGCCCCGCCCTCTTCTCCCGGAAAAAAAGCAATCCCACCCGCGGCACTGAGAGAGTCTCTGAGCCTCGATGTTTGCGGGGGGAGAGGGAGGGGATTGGTTCTCTGTGATCACGTGGTCCTTGCTTTCCACCACTCAGAAACGCCCTCCCGCTGTGATTCCTCTACCTTTAGACTCCGCCCTGCTGGTGGATCGCGGAAATGCAGGGGGAGGGTGTAGGCAAGAGGCTCCGCCCCAACCAGGGAGCTGTGGGGCGGGGCTAGCTTTGGCTGGGGATACAAATGAAACAATCCTACCAGCAACTAGCTACTGTAATGGTGGAGACATAGTGTCAGTGGAGTGAATGGACAAATCCAAGGTTGGGCAATAATAAAGAGGAAAACATTCTCTTTCCTGGTCTTCAGTTCATTGCCTAAGATTCTCATAATCTTTGGCAGTTTATTTCCTAAGACTTTCATAATGTTTGGCAACCCCTTTTAGGTTCTTTTTGACAGTGTGATGTAGTGATGGAAAGCCAGACTCAGGACACCAAAGGCAAATTCAAGGCTGCCCACTATCACATAAAGGTTGTGTGATCCTGGGCAAATCGCTTAATCTCTCAGTGCTCCCAGACTATTCTTTAAAACAATAAAATGCACAGAAATTGCAGTCCCACATTGGTCGGAATCCCCTATATCAGGGAAATTAACCGGGTCTAACTCCTGTCTGACCACAAATCATTGCTCATATTGTTATGTGTGAAGTACTTCATAAGGACCTACAAATTGCGTCACCATATACCTTGATATTTGTGAACGTCGGTATGAAGGTACTCACAACAAAGGATGATGAAAAGCAATTTGTTTGCTATGGATGACTACACAAGATAGCAACACCTCTCCCCCAACCCGTAAGTAGGGAGCCTGTGAACTACAGTTTTAGAAGTGCAAACTCAGACAGTACATTGAACAAGGGGTAGTTCTCCTCCAGGGGGAAACCAAACTGCAAGATCAAACTAGCTAGAATAAAGGTGGTAGTGACCCTTGCCAGAGCCACCATAACTTACTGTAGAACCAGTTAGAACTCTTTGTGGGCCAGCAGTGGAATGACTTGCCTCAGGAATATGACTCTCGAGGAGTTAATTTGTAAAAATGTTACACTGTAAAAGTACATTTCCTAAAGCAAGTGTTTGCTTCTGAAGCTTCACAAATACAAAGAAATGTCTTTAAATTATGTTTTGATGATGTTAAGCACTATTAGAAAGCCCTCTTTCTTCTCAGACAACATCCCACTAGTACTTTTTTTGGACTTGGACATTTTCAAAATCTATCCAGATTTGAGTAAGGGACACCAAAAAAACTCTGGTATCTTCTTTTCCTGAAAGAAAAGAATAACCTGAATGCCGATTGTGTCTTTCTTCATATTCTCCAAAGGCCCATCACACCCAAGGTAGCTGCAATTCTCCCCCCTCTAATGAGGCAAAGGATACCTCATTTTGCTAATAAACAGTCATCCTCTATTAAATCACAGCCTGGATGTTTCTAATTTGAATTCTCACCCCCCTGAAATTTTGTCCTGAATTGCCCTGAAAATTCCCTTAGGGTAAAAGGCCCTTCTATAGCAACAGGTATTATCACAGGAGTAATGGCTGCAGTCTAAGGACCCTGCCCAGTCAGTCCTCCACTAGGGTGTTGAGAGTACACATAATGGTTTATTGACTACTTATTCCTTCCTCTCCTACCAGGAGTGAGTCCCCTTACAACTTACAGTTCTCTTAAATTATAAAGCCACAAGACTGACACAATTATATTCTTCGCATTTACAATGATTAACAAAATTGTCACTAGCATTCAAAAACTGTGTTAATCTGATGGGTACAATATAAACATATTATCCCATTCCATAATGAATTATAACCTATAGTCTTGGGAATTTTCTATACCTGAAGATTTTTAGCTAAGCAAATTGATATAAACATGTTGCCTTCTAAATGTTCCCAAATTCCCCTTTTCAATGGGTCAGATGTCTCATATGGACTTTGTCTCATACTTCTGATTTCCTACTCTCATTATGGATAATTTCCAGAGCATCCGTTTTCCATATATGCTTTCCAGATAATTGAATAATTATGGACAAATCTGTAACTAACACCCCCAACAATTTTGATACCAGACCTCCAGCATCTACCCCATGTCATATCCTCTCCATCCCCACCCCACCCCCTGCATTTAACTCTTCATCTTGGGCAAATTTAACCCAAACTATTATTTCTTGCAAGGTTTTTTTCCTCAGAGAAGTTCCCCCGATATCATATAAAGAATATTTCCCTACACTCCTTATTTCCCTACACTCACAAAGCACTTTGGATGCTGCTGCACATCCCTAAACCATCCAAGTGACTAAAAATAAATTCCCATAACATTTTTCACACAGTCAGCTAAAATATTTCACTTTCCCTTTGATGAGATGCCTAGCAAGATTGCAGATAGATGGTTTGCATGCCTCTGAGCTAGCTTTTACTGGCCCAAGTTACCGTGGATCAACTGGTAAAAGATGGCATTACTTAAAAAGCTAAATACAATCTCATAGAGAAAAATGCAAAGGTATTTTATTGTCCTAGTTCCATGTTTTAACCCTAGGAATTCTAATTCTAAATGTCATTTTTAAAAATCTATAGCATTCTTACCCTTCAATTTTCTGCCCTGGAGAAATGTTGAAATAGATGGGTGAGCAAAGGTCTCAAGGTCAACTGTTTCCATTCTGTCCTCTTCAGTCCAAGTTCACAGCTCCAAAACGGTTATTGCAACAATTGGGCTAGCAGCTGCTGTGGGGGTGAAAGACAAACACAAGCCCAACAACAAGAATGCTGCCAGCACAGATTCTTTCGATCTGCTTTACTAAGGAAAGTAACGTTAGGGGGCTAACAATCTTACTTGAATCTGACATACATATACATATACATATACATATACATATACATATACATATACATATACATATACATATACATATACATATATGTGTGTGTGTGTGTATATATATATATATATATAATTCACTTAGTTCAGGGGGAAAAAGCCAGCACCCTGAACTTCAGAGCAAATACAAACAAATTACAAAGATACATTGTAAACAGACCAAATGCAATTCATAGTTACCAAGAAGGCATCAACATCTGGGTTCACAAGCTGGAGGGCTCTTAACTCCAGCTGCCCAGAGTCTCCACATCAACACTCCTCCAAGATTGAGAACCCTAAGCAAATAGCTCTGTTCTCTCTTTTTATACAGTCTTTGGACGTCATCAAGCGTCATTTGAGTGACCAGAACTTAGGTGCTTACTGTTGGCTCTGGTCTTAGCAACTCCCCTTAGGACTCTGAGGGCTTCATGCCCACATTGACTTAGCACCTAGAAATTAGGGGTTTGGGCCTGGGGCTTTGTACCTAGTAATGAAAGGGTGTGGGCCTGGGGTTTAGCACCTAGTAAGACTCAATCAAAGAGACTTAATTAATTTATCATTCTAAAACAGTAACAAAGTCCCACCTTAGTTACCAATGCAAAGGTCCACAACCTCTATAACTGCTTTGCAAGGGTGCATTCAGGAGTTGGGGGAAATGGCTTCATTCTGCTCAAATTTAGTTGAAAAAAAAGCTACTTTATTTCTAAATCAACATCCTCCTCCCCTTAGAAGTTTATTAGGAAAATTACTATAAAGATTAGATGTTTCCTTAGACAGTACATGGTGTTAGAGTAAGGTCTGGCTGTCAAAAGTGTCACCTAAGACAACCTCTTGCTAGTCAGTATTAGAAACAAACTTCCCCAAACCAATGCTTATATAGACAAAATAGGCCTCGTTTAACTCCTGTATTGGTCTCATTTTGATGAATAAAACTTCTCATAAAATCATATAATCTTAGAGATCTAAAAGCCCAACCTCTTCACCCAGTGAAAGCATTCTCTCTACATCTATGTGGCTGCTTTAAATACGAATTGTGAGTTACTTGCTACCTAAGTTGATCTTCAGCCCTTTCCTCCTGTCCTCCATTCCTTGAGCCAACCGATCCAAACCCAGTTCAGTACTTTTTTCCATTATGAAAAAAATACTGATTTCCATTAGTATGGATAACTGAGCTAACTGGCTTAAATCAATTAAACAAAATGTCTTCACTGAAGAGGATTCCAAAGTTATTGCTTTTAATTTTTATTTAAATGTGCCAGAATCATATATTATGTATAAAGCAGCACGATCACATGAATCTCAGGATTCTTTTATTGCCTACAACCAACATCCAAAACTCAGACCTACCCTTCTTGCAACCACAACCTCTCCCATGACCTCAACCTATTAAACTTGTTCTTTGCTTTCGTTATTAACTCCTTCCTCTTTTCTCAATTCATTAGTCCCTATTCTGGCTTCACATGCTCTCCTAATCCTTCCTGCATCTCATCATCTATTTTAGTGATGGCCTCCTTAGAATCTAGAATCTCTTGGTCTTTTTCCTCCCCCATGGTTGGCACTCTCCCACTATGAGTTGCTTTTACTGTTTGCTTTTTTCTCTTCCCAGACTGGCCGATACTAGTATTAAAAGGAAGTAATGAAAATATGCTAGTAGGTCCATTATAAAACCATGCAATTTAACATCAACTGAGCTCAATAATTCTTTTATTCACTTCTTATGCATTGTCAAATTCCCCACAGAAGCCATTTCAAGCTTTTTCTAACCTCAAACTTCCAATATCACCACCAATTACCCAAAGGCCCTTCATATTCCCCTATTTCTTTTGAAAAACAGATGTCCCTGCTCCTTTCCAAGACAAACCCACCTATTTTCATTCCTATTTCTTCTAGGATACTGTTCTATCACCATCTCTTTTTTTTTTTAACATTTTCATCTTTTCTCTCTTTACTAACATATTCTTCATACACACACACACATCTTATGATTATATTCAATTATTCTTTATATTAATCTTTTTGTTTTAAATTTAAAAGTTTTTCTTCAACTTTATCTGCTAAAAATTGGGTTCTTAATCTGGGATCCATGAAATCATTTTTTCAAATTATTACTTTGATAATTGTATTTCAATATAATTTGCTTCATTTGTAATATATTATATTATATTATAATTTTATATATAATAATTATATTTCATAGATTTGAAAAAATTATTCTGAGAAGGGGTCTCTAGTCTTCAACAAGAAAGTATAGGCATTGTAACCTTCACAAAAAAGGTTAAGGACCTCTTTCCTGAAGCTACTATGCCAATTTCTTTTTCAACTTCCTTCTTTAAAAACAATATTATATCCTCTTCTTCTCTACTCCCTTAATTTTTAGCCTCCTGAAATGTGACTTCCACTTCTGCCACCTGGATTTTTTAAAGGCTTTACAAGTACCCACTGTGTACAAAGTATTGTACTAAATGTTGGAAACCTAATGACAAAAGTCATTTTTGGCAGGGTCTGGCAAACCAAGCCATGTCCTAGAGGCTTACACATTGACAGGGGTGGGTTGGAATGGAGGTAGCACATAATACAGAAGTAAATAAAAGATAATTTATGGATGGATGAGGCACTGATAATTCAGGGGAATCAGGAAAATTTTCCTGTGGATTCACCTAATGTGAACCTTGAAAGAAGCTAAGGTTTCTATTGATTAGGTGGTAAGAAGGGGTTGCATTCCAAGTGGGATAAGAACCAAACTGTGTTAAGGCCCAGAGGTGGTAGATAAAGTTCAGGGAATTTCAGGGAAGAACAAGCCATGTTTTGGAGGGTTTGAAGAGAAATGGTTAAAAATTCTGGAAGGCAAGGCAGCACCTTATTTTGAAGCATAAATAGCAATGTGAGTTTACATTTTTTCCTGCAGGTAGTAGGAATCATTGAAGAGTCTGAGCAGGAAAATCACTTGTCCAAACCTATGCTTTAAGTTTTTTTATATTGGGTGCAGTACATAGGATCGATTGGAAAGGGCGGGGGAGTAATTTGAGTTAGGATAATCAACTATAAGGCTATTACAATAGTGCACGTAGGAGGTGATAAAGGCCTGAACTGGGGTGATGGCCATTTGAGTAGAGAAGGGTCTGGATGGGAGAGATTGTATGGGGGTAGAATCCACAGAATTTGGTAATGTTTGGATATGGAGGGCAAAGAAGGGAAGAAGAGTTGAGGTTGTGAACTTTGTTAACAGGAAGAATGATGGTGTCATTAACAGAAGTCAAGAAATTTGGAAGAGGGGCAGGAAGATAATGAATTCTGTTGTAGACCTTTTGAGTACAAAATACCTATCAAACATCTGGATGGAAAAGTTTAATACACAATTGAGGATGAAGGATTGGCATTCAGGGGAGTAATAAGTGCTGAAATGGTGGTTTAGGGGAATCATCGACATAGAAATTATTGAACCCATGAGAGCTAATAAATCAAGAGAGAAGTTACAGGGAGGAAAGAGGTTCCAGGACAGTCATGGAAAGCAGTCACAGTTACACAGGTTGGGACATGGATGAGGATCCAGCTAAGAAGACCAAGAGGGAGCAAGCAACAGGTAGGAGAAAAAGAAAACAGCAGTATCACATAAAACCAATAGAGAAGTATCCTGGAAAAAAGGAATAGTCAAACAGTCCATCAATTAACAAATAGTACATGCCAATTATCAACCAGGAACTGTGCTAGGGGGTAGGGCTACAAGTAAAGAGACTGAAATTCACAATGAGCTTGATACATACTGCATAAATATAAAGTTAATAAATACACACACTAAATACAAAGTAATTTGAAGGGAAGTCATTAGTAGTCAGGAGGGGATCAGGAAGGGAAGGCTTCACACAGGAGATGGTCTGAGCTACATCTGAAAGGAAGAGCTCTGAGAAACAAGTAAGAAGGGAATGCATTCCAGGAAGGAGGGATGGCCAGTAGCAAGCCATGGAGACAGGAGCCAAAGGGAGCAGGAAGAGAGAGAAGGCCAGTTTGTCTAGATCACTGTGATGTATCCAGAGTTAAAAGCTGATGAGATCAAACAGGATGAGGACTGAGAAACAACTACTAGACTTAACAATTAAGGCATTGTTAATCCCTTGGAGAGATGTACTTACCATGCCTATGATACCCTCTGTCTTCACACTTTCACCTCTTTCTGTATCCATTCCACTGTACGACATCCTCTTTCTTCTGTCTCCACTGCTTTTTAAAATAACTTCTGGTTTCACCTCAAGGTTGTATATTTGGGGTTCAACTGCGTTGCCTTATGACTCAAACGATAAGGCCAAAATGACAGAATGACCCTTCTTGACCTGAAAGGTTAACCACATCCGTACAAGAGACTTTGACTGCTGCCTCGTTGTACCCCTCATAGCAGAATCTGGCAATAAATTGGACCTTGTTATTAGCAGAAACCCTCTGGCTTCTCAGAAGGTGGTCCCAGATCAGCAACATACTTTACCTGGTGGAGAATGGGGTGACCAGAACAGAGCTTTCTTTCAATAAACTGGATGAGGCGATAGTCTGGAAACATGAGGACCCATTAATAACGTTATAGCAAATTTTTTTTATTGAGACACAGATCAATCATGTGACATTAATTGTAAAGCACAGGGGCTTTTAAACATGTCTCATGGCTTATGTTCACTATTCTTTTAAAATTGGAAGTTTTTCTGGTGACCACTATGATACATGGCAGGCCAAGCCCAGTGACACAACAAAAAAGATAGCAAAAGTAGGTAGATCTTTTTTTTCCCCTCCTATTAATAAACAGAAGGATCTTTTTTAAAAATCAGTTTCATCCTTTCATCTTAATATAACTAGTTTTGAGAAAGAAAAAAAAATCTTGTTTTCTAAAATCTTCATGATACTATCATGTAATTAAGTTTTAAAAACAACTAATTACTGGGTCATAATATAACACTAAGCTGTTTGAATAAAGCTCTTTGTAAATTTAGCTTTATTATGGGTAGTGTTTTATGAACTCTTGGTCTACTGCAGAGGCAAGGGTAAGATATAAAAATAAGTTATGTTAAAGTACTTCCATAAATATATACAAGAAGCTGTGGTAGGTGGTGATGAAATGTATTGCCCAGATATAAGAACAACTTTACTAGGATGTATATTATACCCTGTGCAAGAAAATACTAAACAGATTATGTCTTAAGACCTTCAACTTTTTTCAAATTTTTTAAAGAATGGGGATTATTTCTTAAGTAGATAAAAATTTCTGAAAATGGATTAAAGTGCTTTTGAAAACTCAATCTGAGGATTTTTGTTCTTAAGTTATTTTTTTGTTCGTTTGTTTAAAGACTTAAATACCTGTAACAAAGAACAAGATCTATTTAATTGAGGCTAACTTAATGCCAGGCAAAGCAAATTCATATCACTGCATATGCTGTTTTGACAGATTGAGGGATATACTGTACATGTATTTAGAAATTCCACTGCAATATATTTGTTTCTAAGCCACATCACTTCAAGAGACTGTAAATGAATTTTATAAAATGCATTGCCAATTTCTAGTGCTCCTCAAAGCAATAAATGGGGTCAGTTGCTTCTTATCTTCACAAGCAGCTTTTTTCAGTTGTTCAGATGTTTCGAGTAGTCATGATAACAGCTGTCTTCTGTTGAATACTTTAAACTATATCTATATATTGACTCTAGAACCTTCATTTGTAGTCATTTTCTAACCATTTTGGTTTATGTTAAAAATTCAAACAGCACTTACACAGAGCATCACTATCTTCTTTACCCTTATTTCATGAAAAAGTTCACCTTCCTTTTATGCACGTGCAAATGTTTCCTTCCTTCTTCAACGCTTCTGGAACAAAAAAAGAAAATTTAAAACAGGATCGCATTTAAAAGAATCATAAGTCACTTAAATACGTATTTTTGCTTGTAACAAGTGTCAAGTTCTAAAGTATTTTGGAAATTTAATACTTTAATAGCATGATATTTATCATCTATGAATGATTTTTGGGAGTTCAGAATCATTGTAGATTTGTATACAAAAATCAAATTGTAGACAATGCAATAAAGAATAATTTTAAAAAGACAAAGTATTACATTGAAATCTGAGGCCTATAAAACCACTGTGGCCGGACGTGCAGGAGTGCAAATAGAATATAATACAAGACAGCTTCATTTAAGTGTATGAAATTAAAAACAGAAGTCTTAAAAATGCAGGACTTCCAAAAATCTAGTCTATAAAATGTTTTATATGATCCATATACCTGTGGTAAACCATCAAGGTGACAGAAAATTGGACAAATATTGAGCCTTATTTCTTCAACAAGGATGATTATTTTGACCCTGGAAGATTAAGGTTATTTTTCCACTTTCAATTCAATCCAACGATTAATCACCTAGTATTTGGAACACTCTGTTTTTAATTATTGTTGCATGGAAATATCTAATTACCTAGTCAAATCCTATTAAAATGAATGCTAAAACTGTCCACATCCTTGACTTTCTAGAATATTATTTGTAAATATTACATTGAATTTCTGTTGTTGGAATTTAATTTGTCATCCAACCAGCAAATGTATCAAAACCAACAAGATAAAATTGAAGAAGGATAAGTGCAAAGACTTGCATTTTAAGTTTCTAAAGGCAATTAAGTTAGTAAAGAATGGAGATGGGATTTGAAGATCATTCATGCGAGGAAAAAAGAGAAGCTAGGCAAACGAGATGTTGAAGAATTTTGATGCCATATAAGGATAGCAAAAAGAACTGGGGAAAAAATAAAGATAAAAGGAACTAGGTACTTCAATTCAACAAACATTTAGCCTGATGGAGAAAATGTTTAGAGAAGACATGAAAGCTAATACCAAAGGTAGTTGTGTGGATGAGGGGTTACAGAATTAGCAGGAGATAGGAGTTGAAGAGAGGTGTATTTAGACTTTGACATGTAATTGGGGAAACAATAAAATACTATTTTAAAAACAAACCATTGCAAAAAAAAATGAAAGGTGGGAAGAAAAAAAAGTCAAAAAACATCTTAATAATTAGTTATGCAAAAGTGCAATGGGCTACCTTGGGAGGTATGGAGTGGGTTTCCCCTCACTGAAGGTCTTTAAGCAAGAACAACATGACTACCTTTCAGGTATGTTCTAGGGGAGATTCCTCGTTCAGGTACAGGCTAGACTTGATGGCCTCTTTGTGGGTGGAGGTCTCTTCCAACTCAGATTCTATAAATCAGTGTGAGATGGCTGCTAAAATGCTAATGTCATTTTGGACTGAATTTACAGAAGGAAAATTATGAGAACAAGAAGGGTAAATGGACTTTGTTTGGCCACAGATATAGATCTAGGAATGATGGAGGCTTGATGTAAAAGAAAACTTTCATAACAACTAGAACTATCCCAAATTGGAATTGGGCCATCTTGGCCTAATTAGGCTGTCTTGGCATCCCTTACTAGAGGCTTTCAAGCAAAGATTTGATGATAATTACCACTTGGGGGAATGCAACAGAGAGATTTTCTGTTCAGATATGGTTTGGACTAGAACTTACTAAAATTAGATCTGGTCAACAGTGGAATCGGTTGCCTTGCAAAGCAGCAACTTGTCCCTTTAAAAATGTCATTCTGCAGTTATATGATGGAAAAGATCCTTGCACTGAGGCAGAAGTTGGTGTAGATGACTAAGTTCCCATCTAACAAGATTCATTTATTTTAAACCGTTTAAAATACAAATATCATTTCTCTTAAGCATCTTTAACTATCTTGCAATAAGATACAATATTACCAAATAAGTCACATTCCCTAAAAATATGAAAAAGTCCAAGCAAAGCTAAAAGTTTGCTTTTTACACTGTATTTTAATTTTTTAAAAATCAGTGCTTGGTTCTGCATTGTTTTTTATACCAACAAAAGGCATCTAAATCTTTATGGTTTGGCTTTAAAAGATCTGCTAACATTGTACAATGATCAACTGTGAATGACTTAGCTCTTCTCAGCAATGCAATGATGGAGACAATTCCAAGGGGTTCATGATGGAAATTGCTATCCACATCCAGAGAAAGAACTGATGAAATTTGAATGCAGATTGAAGCATGCTATTTTCACTATCTTTATTTGTTTTATTTTTTTCCCTTTTGGTTTGTTCTTTCACAACATATCTAATATGGAAATATGTTTCACATGATTGAACATATATAATCTATCTCAAATTACTTACCATTTTAGGGATAGAGGAGAAAAGGGAGGGAGGGAGAAAATTTGGAACTCAAAATATTTTTAAATGAATATTAAAAATTGTCTTTACATGTAATTGGGGGAAAATGTTATTTTTTTTTAAAAAATCTACTAAAAGCAGATCTCGGAAAAATAAAAAAATTCACCTTAAAACAATCTCATTTCACTTTCATAGCTTGAAGAGAGTATTCTATATTTTTCTCATCAAAGACAAAAATGAAACAATAATTTTGTTCAAATAGATTTTAAATTAAATAGATAGATAGATAAATAAATAAATGAATGAATGAATGAATGAATGAATGAATGGATACATAGATAAATAGATAGATAGATAGATAGATAAATAAATAAATAAATAAATGAAATTGCCCTATATGTAATAAGCCTATAGTTTTGGATAACTGCTTAAGACTGAAGATATTCAGGGTCATTTTATGAAGTCTGGCAGATAGATTCTAGTGGCAATCTCTGTTCTATCTGTCAGAGTAAAAATAAAATAATGTTAATGTCACAAAAGTCAAACCAACTTACCATTTTTACTAACTTAGAAGATTGGGAGTTTTGATTTTTCCTTCTTCAAGAAATTTCTCTCCCAGCAGCCTGAAGTTGACAAAATCAACAATCCTGAACCTCCAAAGCTGTGGAGTAAAATAACTAATTGCTGTAAACCAAGATTAAAGTTTTGTAGAGCCTAATAGAATGGCACCATGGATGTATTAGCTGCCATAATCTTGCCACTTTTTTTCTATGGACTCCTATAAGTAATTTTTGAGTCTATACCTCTAGTGTGTATATGTGTGTGTGTGTGTGTTTATTTATAAACAAAATGCATGTATTACTATATTTACGTCATGTGCCTTATAACATATACCCTCCCAAAATGAAAATGGTTGTGATAAATACAAAATTTATATATATATATATATATGTATATGTGTGCATATATATGTATTTCATTTATTAATGGCACGAAAACCTTTATGAGATGACTAAAATATTAATAATGTTTTAAGAAAAGCAATGTGAATTATATACTTAATTATTTTAGAAAAAACCCATATCCTGAAATATAGAGTATACTTATGAATAGTAATTACTTATTTTGCTAGTTAGCCAGAGAGGTGAATTTCTTTGTTTATTTTTTTAGATACTTCACTACTGAAAGATAAACAATACAACGGAGAAGGAAATGGCAAACTACTCCAGTGTCTTTACCAAGAAAAGATGCCAAGAAAGCATCAGACACAAATGAAACAGCTCAGCAACCATAACCACAGCAACAACAACAAATTTGCAGAAGGCCATAACAATCAATGAACATAACAGTCAAGCAGCAGGAAGTCGTGTTTCTGTGCATGGATGTTCACCAGACATAATGCAGAAGCAATGCGTAAAAGTGCATGGTCTCAATTTGACTTCAACTCAGCAGAAAGTTTTCGATGCTGAGCTATTTCTCTTTTCTTGTGTGGTTCTGCTTATTGAATGGTATAGCATCTTAATTTCCCATTCAGGTCTGGATGATTTAGTTGTGCTTTCACACCCTAAATCTGGTTATCCCCACAGACCTCTGTCTTAGTCCTATCAACCCAGTCCCCTTAAAGCTACCTGTTTCTTCCACTGTGCTCTGTGAAATGCCTGCTCAATAGATAACAACCTAGTTTTCATAATAATCCTTTTCCTTTCCTGCTCCTCCCATTTTCTTGCACTGAAAACTGATTTCCTCCTCATTATACAATTTCCCTGGCCACCCTTTCCATAACTAGTTGTACTTTCATACTCATATCCTCTTCCCATGATGGGGAGGTTGGAATATTCCTTGCTTCTCATCGCCACTTCCAGGCTCTCCCTCTACCACCATCACTCAGGAACCTCTCTTTCTTTGAGGTTCATTCAATCCATATCTTTCATCCAATCAAGATTCTAGAGCAGGGGTGGGGAATCTTTTTGTGTTGGAAGGCTGCATTAATATTTAGCTATAATAAAATAAAATAAAAATATAAAATATGAACAAAAATATATTAATAAAAATTAAAAGATTTATTCTATAAAATTTGGATTAAGTCAAAAGGCTGCACTTAAAGGACCCAGAAAGCCACAGATTTCCCACCTTTGTTCTAGAGGTTGGTGTCTACCGAACTCCAGAATATTCTCCCCTTCTTTCCTCAGTGAGTTCAGTTCCTGGCTTGTAGTTTCTCTTCTCCCCAACTCCTACCCTCATACTTGGAGACTTCAACATACATACTGATATTCCCTCCTCAAACACCCTAATCTCCCAATTCCTCAAATAATTTCATGACCTATTCCTCCACCCCATGTCAGCTACACAGAGATGCTCATACCTTTGATTTTTGCCATCATCCACAAATGCACCATTTCCATGTTCATGAACTCTGAAATTATTTTATTTGATAAATATCTGTTGTTCATACCACCTGTCCCTCTGCCTTGAAACCTCAAAACCTGGCCTTCATCCTCCCCATAACCTCTCACCCCTCCATCGCTCAGTCCTTTCCCAGGACATCACCACTACACTAGCTACATTCTCTTCCCTTCCCCATCCTGAACCTTCAGTGAACCACGACACCATCCCCTTCTCTTGGTCCCCTTGTCTCCTCATCAGGTTGAAGATTTGCCCTGCCAACCCTCAGGCCTAGATTATTCCCACCATCTGCTGTTTTCACTCTTACTCACATGCCACTGAATGAAAATGGAGAAAAATCACAAAACTGAATTTTGTGCTGGCTGGATCCATTGCAAATTCATGTAACATAATCTCAACTGGGCGCTCACACTGGCAAGCCACTCTTTTTATACCTCACTAATTGAATCTTTATCCCATTCATCATGGCAGCATTTCTAAACCTTTTCATCCCTCTTCGAACCTCCCCTAGCTCATCCTCCCCCAATCCTTCCCACTGAGAACCTTGCCTCATATTTCGCTGAAAAAAATTGAGGCCACTCCCAAGAAGTGCCCTCTCTTCCTCATCTCACAACTCAGATGCCTTCTGCAACTTTGTTGTTGTTGCTGTGGTTATGGTTGCTGAGTTGTTTCAGTTGCGTCTGATGCTTTCTTGGTGTCTTTTCTTGGCAAAGATACTAGAGTAGTTTGCCATTTCTTTCTCCAGCTCATTTTTAGAAATGAGAAACTGAGGCAAACACTTAAGTGACTTGCCCAGGGTCACACAGCTAGTAAGTTTCTGAGGCTGGATTTGAATTCAGGAACATCAGTCTTTTTGATTCCAAACCCGGTACTTTATCCACTGTGCCACCTAGCTGCCTTCTGCAAATATCTCCTCCTTTACCTTTGTCTCATTTGAGGTGGCCTTTCTCTTTGCCAAGGCAAACCCCTGTACATGTTCAAGTGATATTCCACCCATCTTCTCCAGCAGAATGCCCCACCTATTATCCCCGCTCTCACTTACTTTCAATTTCTCCCAGTCTATTGGCCACTTCCTTACTGCCTACAAATATGTTCATGTCTCCTCCATCCTCAAAATTCTCCTTTCAGTCCAGTCCTCACATGATCCATCCAACTCCACTGTTTAACATCTTACATTTCTTCTCCCATTTGTGGTTAAAATTTTTTAACTTTGTCAAATACCTGAACCCCTTTTTACATATGAAGTATGATATAATATAATGAGAATTATTCAATCAATTTTAAAATAACGTAAGTTGAATACAAAAATAATAGCTAATAATGATCTGTAATTTAAGAAGATTTCCAAAAGGCTTTATGAATATGTATATTACACCATTTGATCTTCATAAATGTGTGAGGTACTTGCAAATGTTCCCATTTTACAGATGAAGAAACTCTAAACTCAGAATGCTTAAATGACTTCTCCAGGGTCACACAGCTATTAAGTTGCTGAATGAGGATGTAGCTTCTATCCACTATGAGCCACCTATTCGTAAATCAAAACAATTCAAAGAATTAAAAAGAAAAAGAAGAAATGGACTTAGATTTGACTGGAGGGCCCTGAAGACAATATTTCATCAATAGAGTTATGAAAATGAAACCCAGAATGAAGAGGGAAGTCATAGTAGCAAAAAAAGGGGCAGCTTGGTGGCATAGTGGATAAATTATTGGGCCTGAAGGCAGGAAGACTCATCTTCCTGAGTTCAAATCTGACCTCAGACACTTCCTAGCGGTAAGACCCTGGGCAAGTTATTTAACCCTGTTTACCTCAGTTTCCTCATCTGTAAAAGGAACTGGATAAGGAAATGACAAATCACTCCAGTATCTTTACCAAGAAAACCCCAACTGGAGTCCCAAAGATTCAGACACAACTAAACAACAACAACAAAATAGTAAGAAAACAGAAGCTTAGGCTGGCCATTACTCATCTGGGAAGTATGACTGTAAAAAGAAGTTGAGAGAACATTTATAACCTATGTCAAATTACTTACTGTTCTAAGAGGAGAGGAGGGGAGGGGACAGAGAAAATTTTGGGACTCAAAATTTTGTAAAAATAAATTCTAAAAATTGTCTTTACATATAATCGGAAAAAGTAAAATACTATTAAAAATAAAAGAAGTCAAGAGAGGCAGATAATGTAGAGCAGTAGCATCAAAAGACAATATAAACAGTTGCTACTAATCAATACCTAAGGACTTGTCTGCAGCATACTGACGGGTTTAAAATGTCATGTTATCTATATTTTACTGTATTTGTATTTACCTTGTTAAATATTTCTCAATTACATTTTAATCTGGTTCGGGCCTCCCTATGGAGTTTTGCTGTGGGCTATGTGCTTGATGCCTCTGTAGTGGACAGAGAGCTGGACTTGGGTCTAAGAAGAGCTGTGTTCAGATCCTGCTCCTGGAACACCCCTGCTGGGTGATCCTGGGAAACACAGAAGACTCCAACAGGCAACTCTCTAGGACTAGAAACTACAGAGCAGTTGCCAATCTGCTTTGTTAGAGGGAGTTTCCTCGTTGGAAGCATCTCACTCTAATGAGGTTACAGGTATGTACTCAACAACAACAACAACAACAACGAACAAACAAAACAACCAAAGCAATAAAAAAAAAAAAAGCAAAGAGAGAGCACACCTTCCTTCTCTTTTTCTTTTTTATTCCAGTCCTATAATATTGCTGATATAGGTAACTCCCTACTGTGGGAATTTCCACTCTCAGTGGTATTTGGCAACTCGTCTGGAATTTATAGTCTCAGAGAGCTCATCCCATTTAG
>CM053623.1:206218525-206244596 GCA_028646595.1 Phalanger gymnotis | reverse complement strand
TTTTTTTTTTAAATCGTTAAGGGCCTAGGTAAGTTTTTGGCCAGCCAACCAGTAGCTACCCTCTAATTCTCTCCTCATTTCTACCTACTGCTTCTTTGGCTTTCTTTAAGTCCCAACTACAATTTCATCTTCTATAGGAAGTGCTTCCCAACCCCTCTTACTTCAAGTGGCTTTCCCCTCTTAATTATTTCCTATTTATCCTGTATGTGGCTTATTCATGTTTGTATATTTTTGTTTACTTGTCACCCCTATTAGATTGTGAGCTCCTTGAAGGCTGAGACTGTCTGTGGCCTCTTTATGTATCCCCAGCGTTTTGCAAAGTCCTTGGCGCATAGTAGGCACTAAATAAATGTTTACCGACCAATTCCCTCAAACTTGCCTGAGAAACTTCTTCACATTTCATTTACTATTTTAACATCTCTTAGTCTCTGTTACTCGCCCGTTGATATCTTGTGATTTTACCAGCTGAGCTGGAGGAGAAGTCAGGTGATCAGTAATCCCCAGTTCAACTCTCCCCAGTACAATACAGTTTCGTTGAATGATTCATCTCGTACATTTGAATTCATTCTCCTGGTTTGGGCAATTGGAGCTCTGGGGAGAAATGCTTCCAAGTATCTGAAGAGCAAATAGTCTTGTCCTGCTTGGGCCCAAAAGGCATAACAAAGATCAATGGTAGAAGTTTCAAAGCTGCCTTAATGAGAAGGCAGCTTTCCTAACAAGTAGAGTTATTCAAAAGTAGAGTGAGTCACCTAAGCATGTAGTGTCACCCTCATTGGAGGTCTTCAAGCAATGATTGGACAGCCCCTTGTCCGGTGTGTCATAAGAGGATATTTGATGAGCATTTGCCAGAAATGTGATGAAAGCATATTCTTGTAGAGTTGGGTAGGATTAGATAGCTTCTGAGGTCCTCCCTGCCTTTGAAATTGCGCAATTTTGTCTAGATAGAGATTGGAGATGCTGCGTTTCGAAAATAAGCTGAAGAACGTTTCCTGCTAAGTAGCCTGATGAACAGAAGTTTTAGTGGAGATAGCATTGTTAATGGCACCCCTGAATTTGTCTTCTTGAGTTGCCATATTTTCCAGATACATTGGACTCAGAGCATGCATGGTCAACACCATATTGTAAGTTAGAGTAAAAGAGGCCTTAGAGGTAAGCTAAGTTCAACCCCCTCATTTTATAGATAAAGAAACTGAAGGCCAGAGAAGTCCAATGATTTCTAAGGTCACTAAAGTAGCAAGTGGTAGTGGAGGTGAGATTGGAGCTGGGTCCTCTCACTCCAAACCCAATAGACTTGCCACTACCCCCAACATATTGTTGTCTTCAAGTTTTGGAAGCATCATCACATGCAAGAGGAACCAGCCTTGTTCTGCTTTGTGCCAGTAGAAAGAAATAGGTGGAAGTTGCAGAGAAGGAGATTTTCTCTTAAAATCAAGAAAAAACTTCTCACACATAAAAAAATGCTAAGGGTTGGCTCAGGAGAATGTAAGTTCCATATGTGCCATAGTCCAGAGTGTCCTCCTTTTCTAGTTGAGATTTAGTCAACTTCCTGAGAGTTAGAGCAAAGTAATCAAAAAAAATCTCTCTGGCTTGGGTGGGAGTAGTGGGGGGCGGGGGGGGGGGGACTCTCTGAGCAGCCCACCACTTCTCTTTGCCTTTTCTGGAAACAAACATACCTCATGCTGGAAATGCTATGTTTTGTGCATATATGGATAAGACCATGACCACCATTTCTTAGAGTTTCTCTGCCTAGGACGTTAGGAATGGGAAACCAGTAATGTGGTCCTGAGCAAGAACCAGTCCTCTCTTGATAAAACACATGGCCTTGTCTACCTCAGTGAATTTCCCTGACTTAAAGGCAAGAAATCTCCCAGGCACCCTATATACATTCACTAAGGGAAGACATCAGAACATAGCAGAAGCTGAGCGTGCCAATTCTGAGAGCAGCCTATCACAGGACTGCGGCTGATTCCCTGCCTCCACATACCCAGATATGTTATGGCCTGAAGACCCGAGCCTCCTACATTCTAGCAACCTTCTTGGTAGTGGCCAATATAACCCCTATCTTCTTCCCCACTCTCCAATAAATCTTGGACCTTCTCTTGAATGTGTTAATGAATTGAGGAAGAAATGGCTGTTGCTTTGTACGTGGTTTAGCCATTTTGTGAAAAGTTGCTTTCAGCTCCTAAATGGATCTAACCAACTGGAATACCGTCACTAAAAATCTTCAAATAGAGATTGGATGATTACTTTGAGGGAATGTGGTAGAGGAGATTCCTGTTCATGTACAAGATGACCCCCGAGATCCCTTGCAGTCCTAGATTCCCAAAACTGATACGGGTTGCCCCTGGCTTTCCTCTCTTGATATCTTGCTCCTTTGCTTGGTAGCCCTATGAGAAAATAAAAGAGCCCACTTGATGCAATGGTACTTCCCTTTTTCCAGCTACTCTGTATCTGCCCATGGAGGCTAAGATCAGGTACCCCTTCTATAATACCTGCCCTAAAGAGAGAAGCAGGGGCTGACATTCCAGGAGACTCAAACTTGGCCTGCAGGGAGGAAGTTGGAGAGGGGCCTTGTAGTATAGGAAAATAGAATGCGTGAAGTTCACTGCCTTTAATACTGAGGAGGACTAAAGAGGGAGTGGAGATATTATTGGAGAAAAAAACGAACAATCATAATAAGATTAAAGTTTAAAGTTCATCTTTTGCTTTTTGATGCCTTCTGAATACCAAGGCTTTGTTCACTGAATAAATTATACAGAAAAAAGCCTTTGTCAAAACATTTGAGCTGTTATTTGGATGATTTTTTTAAATTATTTTTTATGTAAATAGTATTTTATTTTTTCCAATTACATGTAAAGGTAGCTTTTAACATTCATTTTTTCAAAATTTTGAGTTGCGAATTTTCTCCCTCATACCTTCACCTCCCCTCCCTCTTCCCCAAGATGGCAAACAATCTGATCTAGGTTACATATGTGCAGTCATGTTATACACGTTTCCATATTAGTCATTTTGTAAAAGAAAAAACAGAACAAAAGAAAAAACACTAAAAAAAAAACCCAAAGAAAGTGAAAATAATATGCTCCAATCTGTGTTCAGACTCCATCTGTTCTGTCTCTGGATGTGGAAGCATTTTCTATCATGAGTCCTTTGGAATTGTCTTGGATCATTATGTTGATGAGAAGAGCTAAGTCTATCACCGTTGACATTCACGCAATGTTGCTGTTACTGTGTACTCAATTCTCCTGGTTCTGCTCACTCCATCCAGCATCAGTTCATGTAAGTCTTCTCAGGTTTTTCTGAAATCCGCCTGCTCATCATTTCTTATAGAACAATAGTATTCCATTACATTCATATACCACAACTTGTTCAGCCATTCCCCTGTTGATAGGCATTCTCTCAATTTTATTTGGATGCCAAATCCTATTTATTCTTAACAGCATTTGGTCTTTGCCCCTTTTAGAGGTGCTGGGGCCAATCGGTGTTAGCCACGATTTAATCAATACAGGAAACTCTCAGTTTGGAAAATCCTTTTACCCATGGAGATTGTCGAATTATCTGTAACACGGTGTGTTTAGGAGTTACCTTGGGGAACTGAGAGGCTAAATTATATGGGCACAATGATCACCTAGTTAGTAAATGTCAGTGGCAAGATTTGAACTCAAGTGTTCCTAGCTCTAAGGCAGACCCCATCCACTATACCACACCATCTCTCAGGTCTTTATCATAGTCTGCTATTCTGGTGGTATAGTAGCATAATAATTTTGTAGAAAGAGCACCGTTCTAGAGTCAGATAAGCAGTGTTCAAATCCCGCTTTTGGTACTAACTGGGTGATCCTGGGCAAATATCTTAACTTCCCTGGACTCAGTTTCTTCATCTGAAAAATGAGATTAGACTAGAGGAGAAGTGTCAAACATGCAGTCTGTATGAAAGTCACAACACTCCCCAGCTTGTCTCAAACAATATTAAAATGTATTTGGGAAATATTTTAAAAAAATAAAGAAAAGTGCAATAAAAGATAAAAAATGTTAGTATGTAGTTTTCTAAGTCAGTATGCAGCCTAGAACATGGCCCATAGATCTTTATATATAATTCGTTGTTGTTCAGTTGTGTCTGATTCTTCATGACCCCATGGACCATATCACACCAATACTGTTCATGGTTGTTTTTTTGGCAAAGATACTAGAATGGTTTGGCATTTCCTTCTCCAGTGGATTAAGGCAAACAGAGGGTAGGTGACTTGTCCAGGGTCACACAGCTAGTAAGTATCTGAGGTCAGATTTGAACTCAAGTCCTCCTGACTGTAGGCCTAGCACTCTATCCACTGAGCCATCTGGCTGCCTTATGTATGGTTTAGTGGCCCCCTTTTCTATTTTACTTTTTCACCACTGAACTAAAGGACCTCTGAGGTTCCTTTCAGCTTGAAATCTTGAAATCTGTGACCCTACAATCTTTTTTTTTTTGGGAGGGGAAGGCAAGGCAATTGGGGTTAAATGACTTGCCCAAAGTCACACAGCTAGTGTGTCAAGTGTCTGAGGCCAGATTTGAACTCAGGTCCTCCTGGCTCCAAGGCCAGTGCTCTACTCACTGCACCACCTAGCTGATCTTACAATCTTCAAAACATTGTACAGAAGTGAACCTTCTAATCAGTCTTGTGAAACAGAGTCCTTTACCCAGGGCAAATGTCAAAATTCATCCCTTCTGAGGGTGTTGCGGTAAAATCGAAAACTACAAATAAGCAAATGTTCTTTAACTTGAAACACCTTTACAGATGTAATGAAGCATTGTAGGAAAATCAGTCTCAAGCCCTATTCAGTGATCTTACAATAGACTGATGTTTGAGCAACATTGCAAGTTTTAGCTAAAATTGTTCAAATAGTCAATGATATATTTACCTCTATACTAATATACTTCTTTCTTCCATGTATTGCATAACAATTTGTATTTAATTTTCTTCTTCGCTACAAATTGAGTGATTGTGTTTTCATCAATACCATGAAATTGGGCCTCAGACACTTAGTAGCTGTGGGTCTGTGGACAAGTCATTTACCATCAGTTTCCTATTCTGTAAAATGGGGGTAATAATAAAGGCACCTACCTTGCAGGGTTGTTATGAGGATCAAATGAGATGGTATTTGTAAATCACTTAGCATAGCGCTGACATGTAGAAGGTACTTAATCAGTGCTTGTCTCCCCCGCCCTTAAGAATTTCTACTTCAGTTACCCATAAAGATAAAAAGCAAAGAATTTCCTTTAATATTTTGGCCTATGTGTCTCCCCACCCCAGTTGATATAGTCATCTAGCTTAGAAAGTAATCAGAATGTATTAAGGAGATGTTAAGGAGTTTTCCCATAACCTTACAATAATGTTTGAATAAGTATTTAAGCCATTTGAGAGGATTAGAGATCCCTGGCCATTGTATAAAGGCAACTGACACCCCACAGAAAATGTCTTAGAGAATTAGCAAATACTTAGAGAATCAGTCATGTCCCTTGGAGATTGTGTGTGTGTGTGTGTGTGTGTGTGTGTGTGTGTGTGTATATACACACACATATATATGAAAATATATAATATAAAATTATATATACATATATTCAGCACTTGGAGAGTCTAGGCTGGGGTGTGCTTTGTGGAGCAGACCCTCGGGACTTTATCTCCTCCCTATCTTTTCCGATTAATCATGTCATCTAAGCTCCTGGACCACTAAGAGACAATGCCTCCAGCCAAGAGTAGAGACAGGCACTCAAGAATAGACCCTCCCATAGACAGATGGACCCCCAGGGGAAGAAGCAGATTTAGGGAGCATGACCCCTTGTGGCAGAGAGTGGGGCCAGCTATGGACTCAAGAAAGAAGTCAACCCATGAACCCAAGAGACATGTTGCACCCAAGAGGCTATGCGAGCACCCAATGAAGATAGAAGACATTTCCAGGATCTATGAGAATAGTTTTGTGGTTTGTTCTTTGTTCTTTTTCTTTTCTTTTCTTTTTCTTTTGGGAGAGGGGAAGGCAGGGCAATTGGGGTTAAGTGACTTGCCCAAGTCACACAGCTAGTAAATGTGTCAAGTGTCTGAGGCCGGATTTGAACTCAGGTCCTCCTGACTCCAGGACCCACTGGGCTACCTAGCTGCCCTTAGTTCTTCGTTCTTGAAGAGAACCACGACTTCAGGAAGGTGATGCCATGACTTGTAAGAGAATTGGATTTAAGTGAGGCAGGGCTGGGCAAAGTCACCAGCCTCACTTTTTCCTCTGGGTCCAGTAGCCATATATAGATCAGGATGAATGGAGATGGCCCCCTGAGAATAGCTAGCATTCTATAGGAATAGAAGTTATAAATTAACCTTTGTTATATGTGTTTCCTACAAATGTACCTTGTTGCCGTTGTGCTCTAACTTGGAGCCACTTTTTTCCATGGATGCTCTTCGTATTTGTAGGAGAGTAAGCCCCAGATTTGTAATAGAAATACACACACACACATACCTATATAATACACACACACACACACACACACACACACACACACACACACACACACACACACACACACACACACACACCTGTTCTTATTTTGCCTTTGCTAAGAGCTAATCAGGTTGGCAGTTGTAGTGTTAGAAGTACTTCCTCAAAGGATTACCTGTAGAATGCAATATAGCACCCACTATCTGGGGACCTACCCCTCAAAGTGGGAATGAAAGTTGGGAAAGTCTCTGAAGGGGTGACACATTGTATACTTACGTATTATTTCAATAGAAGAAAAATATTGTTATTTGGTTTTGGTGTTATTGCTTGGCATAAGCAATACGGCTGAGTTGTGGTTATTAATTTTTCTGCTTTTTCTGCAATTAAAAACTTTAATTGGAAAAATAGGATTGTTAATTTTCTTTTTTTATTTTGTTTTGTTTTTTTCTCCGTGTATGCTTTGGAGAAAAAAAAAAAGAGAAATCATTAGCTTATCATAAGACAAACAGTAAAAATATTATCTTAACTTCTTAGGGAATTTTGCCTGGGGTTGTATGCAAAAACACACATACCAAATAAGGGTGTATTACATTATTCTAAAAATCCCCTTCAGACATTTATTTGCATACACAGGCATGTGACTTATTGAACTTAAGTCCCCAGTGGTTAACACTACCTAGGAAAGTACACAGTTTACATATGATAGCTTTGATTTCCTTCCTGAATATTGAATGATTTTGAACCATTTGAGATCATTAGATGAAATATTTCTAAGCTAGCTCTAACTTAAATTCACAGTTTGTTGAGAGGGGATAAATAAGCTTGTACTTCCAGCAAAAACCTTCTCTTTCCAGGAAATGCTATGAATATCATCAAAACCTTTTCTCTGACTTTGACTCCCGCCCCCAAGAAATATGCTCAGTTTTCCTAGGAGGCATCCTGTCCTGAATTTGTCTTTGAATATTGACTCCAGATATTAATTATTCTCAACTTTATTATTTATTTTTATCTGTTTTGTATTAAGAACATACCCAATTAATCATGTGCAAGCCCAGGCTGAAACACTAGTAGAGAAAGTTATATATGTCAAAGAACATACCCTCAGGATTATCTTGGTCAAGAGGCTGTAGCATAAATCACTATGTTGAATGGTTTATTTTCCAGTATTGAAATTAAAAACATGACAATGTTTTTATGAATGAAATATGAAATATGAATGAAAAATACAATGAAATATGACTAAATGGGGTGGGGAGAGAGTTGAATCATCTCACTAAGAATCAGGAGACCTGGATTTTAGTTCTGGCTTTGCCTTTAACTTGTTTTGTGACTGTGGGCAACTTACTTAACCTCTCTGTGCCTCAGTTTCTTTAACTGTAAAATGAGACAGCTAAACTAGATGGTCTCTAAGCACCCTATGGTCTCTAAGCACCCTTCAAACTCTTTCATTCTAAGATTATTTTAAGTGAATTGGATACTTTCAACATACTAATTCTATCTCTAAGAGTCTTTTACCATCGAGGAATAAATTACCTCTGTGAATGATATAATAGACCTTAATTGTTATTTGAGGCTCAGCTCGGTGGTATAATAGATAGATTGCCGGCCTGAAGTCCAGAAGACTCATCTTTGTGAGTTGAAATCTAGACTCAGACACTTACTAGCTACGTGACCTTGGGCAGGTCACTTAACCCTGTTTGCTTCAGTTCCTCATCCGTAAAATGAGCTGGAGAAGGAAATGGCAAATCACTTCAGTGTCTTTGCCAAGAAAACCCCAAATGGGGTCACAAAGAGTCAGATACAACTGAAATGACTGAACAACAGCATCATTAGGGAAAACAGAAAACCTATTAGAATATTGGAGGGTGAGCCATCAGAGAAAGGGAGCACAAAATCTCAGTTCTGGAGTGGTGCCTTTTAAATCGAGCTTATTTCATGGAATCATGGATTTAAAAATGAAAGAGACCTTTGGGGTTGTCTAACACCCCCCACCCCTTAAGGATATGGAGGCCTGGAGAGATTAAGCGACTTGTCGAAGTCTCAGAGGTCATAGATGGCAGAGCCATGATTTTCTGGCTCCAATGCTTTTTCCACAGTCTCTTCTTTAAAAGAAGTCCAACCCAGAGACTTTTGTGGATTTTGTGCAACACATAATTTCACTCCTCTTTGAGAGAGTTAGTTAATACATGCAACGTGGTGCAGTAGAAAAAGCATTGGATTTGATTAGTGGACCTAGGTTCAAATCCTGGCCCTGATGCTTACCAGCTGGGTGACCTTCGGCAATTCACTTGACATCTCTTGGTTCCAGTTTCCTCATCTAAAAATGAGGAGTTTGATGACTTCTGAGCTCTAAATCTATAAAGGTCATGTCACATGCTAAGCTTTGGGGACAGCTATATAATTAATAAAGGAATCCCTATTCATAAAGAGCCAGTATCCCATTAGGGGAGATAAGGACATATAGAAGTATAAATAGAACAAATATAGGCAATAAATGCAGAGTAGTTAAATGAGTGGTGGTTTGGGAAGGAGGGCCCTAGCAGTTGAGGAGGTCAGGAAAGGCTTCATGTAGAAAACAGTACTTGAGCTGAATTGTGAAGGGAGAAAGATTCATTGAGGCAGAGGTGAGAAGGAGCTTGGGGATCAATGATAGAGCAGGTGGCCCCTGAACAAGAAGATAGTAGGTCGAAAGGTCGGAGTGGAATAGGCTTTAGAATACCTCCAACAAAGGTAGTAATGTGGGGGTCAGCATCCAGCTGATAGTGGACATACTCTGTCTGGTGAGAACTGGGCAGTAGGGCTATGCAGTTTGGTTGGGGAAAGGAGAAGTTCATGACTCCCTTCAGTGGTGGCTAGTGGTGCTGGTCTGTCTTCTAGCAACCTCTCAGTAGGCTGGGTAGGGGAGGGAAATGTCCCTAGTCACCACTTCGGCGGCACTTTTGGAGAGTAAACCAGTATCAATGAGTTTGCAGGTCCATTGACCTATGTATACTGTGAAAGGTTCTATATATCACCAGAATTTTTCTAAAATAGAGCTTTCATGATATCATTCTTATGCTCAAAAACCTTCAATGGCTTCCTATTGTTTATGGAATAAACCAAATTCATTGGTCCAACATTCAAAGCTCTCCACATTCTGGCTTTGCATTACATTTCCTTTTTTTTTTTAATTTAAATTTTATTTTTCTCCAATTGCATGTAAAAACAATTTTTAACATTTGTTTTTTTTTTAATTTTTGAGGACCAGATTATTTTCCTCCCTTCCTTCCTTCCCCGCCCCCCCCCCCACATTGAGAAGATAAGCAATTTGACGTAGGTTATAAATGCACAGTCATGTAAAACATATTTCCATGTTCGTCACTTTACATGACATTTCTAATCCTATCTACTAAGATTACTTTACATGAATTCTTTTCTCTAAGCAAATTGTTCTAATTTCTGGTCCTTTGAATATACTACGCTCATTGCTACCTTTGTTGCTCAAATGATAACCTGCCTTCTCTCTCTCCAACCCCTCTTTTCTTCTCATGGAATGTCATCTTCTTCCCTTTCCATCGTTCCAGATTTTATCTTTTCTGTAAGACCAGACTAAGTTTTCTGAAGGCTATTCTGCCTTTACTGTTTCTCTTCTAATTCATTTGTAAGGGTGAGGGTTGATTGAGTCAATCTCACCCAAATTATAAAAACCTCCATTGAATCAGTCAGTCAAAAGCAATTCAACAAAGTGTTAACAAGAAATCTGTTTTGATTGGTAGAGTGACTTGGTAATGATCTGTGGGGCCTTTATAAAAGCGCAAAACTCGTTTAGAATTTGGATTCAAGTTTCTGGCAGTTTAGTGGGTAGCAACCTCCAGCCAAGACTTTGAGAAGAAATCTTTGGGGGAAGGGAAGGAAAAGATCTCCAGCTTCATCTCCACCCCACTCCCATCTTATTTGACCAGAGGAAGACCTTGGGAACTTTGGAAGACCAGAAGAATTGGACTGATTGTTGTCTGAGGAGTATCTCTAAGACAGAAGCAGCTGATGACGATGTGTGCATTGGCAACCAATGACAACGTAGAGACACCAAAGAAGAGCACCTTCAAAACTCTACAAGGAGAAAAGCTATGCCATGCCTAAAGATAACTTGATGAGTGCCCCAAACCCAAGAGAAAAGGACTTCCAGCAACTAGGAGCTGTGAATTACCCCTTTGCCATTTCCCCGCTAAACTTGAGCCAACTTGGACTCAGTATTCACTTGTGGGAGGGTGTGTTACAGACTTTTTGGAGGAGGAATAGAGGAAGTTTTGTTCTGTCATTACTATACCATCTTAGTAAATACCCAAAAGCTATCTGGGTGGCTAATTGATATTAAGTCATAATCAATTGAAATTAAGTCATAATCAATTGGGGTAGCATACCAGTGAGGGCTTATGAGCTGTAGCATTAAAAAACCACTTCAAAGTCCTCAGGGTCCCTGAGGGGATTAAGTAGCCAGTTGCCCCCTGAGAGACAGTTCAGTGCTAGGAGGGGATAAGAAAAAAATCCCAGAGCATGTGCTGTACATTGTTCATACTAGTGCCAGAATAAAATTCCCTGTTATGTCAATTGGGTCATGTCAGTCCTCTGCTCCGAAGTCTTTAGTGGTTCCCCTTTTTCTTCTTACTGAGTAAATTCAGACTCTTCTGCCTGGCATTCAAGGCCTTCTGCAATCTTGTGCTGAGGTTTATCTTTGCTTATATATTGTGCTGTAGCTTGGAAAACTAACTCGCTTTGCCCTAAAATTAGTGAACTAGATTCTTCTGCCTCTGTGCTTGTGTTCACGTTGTTTCTTGCGCCTAGAGTGTTTCTTCCTTCCTTGAATTCCTGTCCATTCTTTAAATTTTACCTAACTATCAATGCCTCCATTGCATGGCATTGTAACTAGCTAAGATTACACATGAAGCAAGAATGTAGTTACAACTCCGTCTTCTAATGTCATGATGTGATATTGGCTGGGCAATCAGAAGCATGCATCCTCCTCCCCCTTCAGCTTTGTGTGGGCCAAAGGCAAGTACTTCAATTGTCTCACCTTTTGGGGGGTTTGTTCTGCCTCGCATATGGTATTATCCTCCTGGTTCATAACAGCTTCCTCTTTAGACCTCACATCTATAATATTGTAAAGTGTGTATTTTAATTATTTGGGTGTGCATATTTTCCTCCTCTTAAAATGTATCATGAGCTCAGGGACCATGTCTTATCTAAATTTTGTGCCTAGTGTGATGCTCTTCAAAGAATGGACATTTTATAAATATTTGTTGAGTGAATAGACATTTTAATTCAAATTTACTCTAAGTCAAAATATGGAGTCTGTATTGCTTTCATTGAGATTTTACTATATGGCTCAAGGAATCTAGATATTGTGGAATATGTATATACATGTATATGCCATATGGTGAAGCCCATATCTGTCCATTTATTGGAGATGGTGAACACAAATTTAGCATTTTGTTTCAGAAGATATGTGCTGTTCAAGTGTTTAACCATGTGTTTTCTAAGATAGCCTTTAATGGATAAAGATACAGAGACTGTTAAGGTTAAGTGACTTGTTCACACTTCACCATAACATCTGGGGCACAGGTCATTAAGTCTCTTAATGTATATGTGGGTGTGTGTGTTTGCACATACGTGCTGTTTGCCTCTAGAGAAAGAATTGTCAAACCACTCCAGGATCTTTGCCAAGAAAACCCCAAATGGAGTAATGGAAGAGGCTGGGCAACAAATATATATACTATACTATACTCACACATATGTACCATATGATACGATGCGATGCAATGTGATGTGATATAATATGATACTATAATATACACACTTATACTATATAATATGTATACATATTTACTGTACTATTTTATACTAACATATATATATACACTACACACATATATACTATACTATACACATGTGCTATATACACATATAGACTATACTATACACACATATACTATGTTGTATAATATACACACATATAGTATATAATATGTATACATATTTACTGTACTATTTTATACTAACATATATATACACTACACACATATATACTATACTATATACATGTGCTATATACACATATGGACTATACTATACACACATATACTATGTTGTGCTATGCACACATATATACTAAACTATATACACATTCTATACAATATATACATATATACTGTACTATACTAAATACACAAATACTATATTATACACATACTATACATACATATATATACTATATTATACACACATATACTATGCTATATTATACAATATGCACACGTATACTAAACTATATATATACCTACTATACAATGCATGAATATATACTATAGTATACCATATACACATATACTATACTATACACACATACTACACTACTATGCACACATATACCATGATGTACTTATACACACACATATATATACACTAAACTATACACACATATATACTATACATGCATATATACATGCATACTGTACTATACATGCATATATACTATACTATACATACTATACTGTACACACATATATGCTGTAATATACATATACTCATATACTATGCATATACATACTATACTGTATGTATACTATACTATACACATAGTATACTATACACACATATGTACTGTACTCTACACAATATACTATACTATACATACACAAATACCTACACTATACTATACATACATATACTATACATATACATATAGTATACATCTATACTATACTATACGTACACATCTATACTACACACACATACTATACTATACATATACACATATACTATATTATAATATGCATATACTGTACTATAGATACACATATATACTATACTATGCTAACACATATATGCTAGACTAGACCATACCATACACATCTGTACTATGCACACATATATTATACATACACACATATGATTATACACACATATCTATACTATACTATACATACACATACATCTATACTATACATACATGTCTATACTATACTGCACCATACTATACTGTGAGTGTGTGTGTGTGCATGTGTACACAGAGCTTCTCTGGTGCTTCTTCTGACAATTCTCTCGAGAAGATGCTATGCTCTAAGGGCTAATTGTTTACTGCATTTTTTTTCTCAAACTGAGACTTTTCATTAAATCATGCTAAGTACACTAGAGGCAGTGCAGAGACAGTGCACCAAGGAGCCAGAAAACCCCATATTTAAGTTCTTCCTTTGACAGATATTGATTGTGTGACTTAATTTCTCAGTGCCCTAGGCAATTCTCTAAGAGTATAAGTTGTTGATCTACCTTCTTAGAGGGAGCTACCTCATCTGGGAGTTCCCTAGACCAATGAAATCACTGGCCAGTCCCTTATTACTACCCAATATTTAGGGTAACTTTTGCCCCCAAACTAATCTATCTCCTGCAATGTTTGCCTCATCCACAGACAGAAAAGATTTAGCTTCTTTGTAAAATGAACCTTAACCAAACAGGCCAGTCAATGGGTCAGAAAGAAATCTGTTTGGAAGAAAAGCCATATATCTCCAATCTTACTTGCTTCAAATGCCATTTTTTCAATACACCTAGAAATGTATAGATATTCATCAATGATTTGTGATTTCATAAGTGCTAATCTTCAATTTAGGACATATTTCTGCTAGGACTTAGAAAGTCTTCTGGCACTGTTTTGGCCAAAAAAATATATGGCTGTGTGGATGATTTGGTGCTCAAAGCTTTTCCTCATTGGTAGTGATGTGGTTTGAGAGGTTAAGGGACCCCCCAAAGACTGGAGTACTGGACAGGGTTGTCTGGAATAAATTCACGGACTCAAGCAGTCTTTAAGTCTTTAAGTCAAGTTGGCAAAAGTTTATTGTTACACTATACATCAGGCAAAAGTTCTTAAGGCACCTGTGATCTAAAAGGTATACAGTTAAAGTTTATATAGGATTTTCTATAATAGAATATGTGCCAAATATGCTAACTAGGTGATTCATGGCAGGATTAGGGAGTGGTTAAGGAGTGGTCAGTTCTTAAAGGAACATGTACTTTTAGTATCTACTGCACAGGCATTTTACCCAGAGTTCACCGGGAAAAATCTCAAGGGGGGATACATGGAGGTGTGGGTTTAGGCCTGCAATATCACTAAATCAACTAGTAGTCAGGGCTGATTGAGGGATGCCCAGTCTGCCACCCATCAATGTCTTATTAGACGAGATAGGAGTATACATACATCTAAAGCCTAAGGTATACATAATGAGGAGTACATGTATGTAGCGAGGTAGGGATGTGATATAGATAATCCAGTGGAGTTCTGGCAGGTACCACTTGTTACTATATCAGGGAGGGAGATAAGTATTTAGCTGGGGACCACTCATGAGTAATTGCTAGGCATGATGTTCTTGGGCTGGCGAGAAGCTTTTAGGGAAACAATGTGATTTTGAAATTGGGTTCTGAGTATAGGCACTCAAGCACCCCATCATTAGGGCTTGTCAGAGGTAAGGCTCCAATCAATGGGTTAATCTTCAAGAATTCAGGATCACTTGCAGGTCAGGAGGAGGTCAGGAAGCAGGACTTTGATGGAGCACTGTATTGGTAAGTATCCTAAAAATCTCCAGATGTTTGATATGCCTTGTAGTCTCCTGGGTTAAAAAAAGGAGATGAATACAAAGATATTCAGGGAGATAGAAGAAAGCATAAAATTTTATCAGTCAATCCTTATAATCAATAAATGAGGATTTTTTCCTTTTTTATAATTTAATATTTTATTTTTCCCCAATTATATGTAAAAATCATTTTTAACATTTATTTTTAAATTTTTTTTTAATTTTAAAATCCTCTTCCTCCCTTCTTCCCTTCCTCCCCCTCATTAAGAAGGCAAGCAAGCAGTCTGATATAAGTTATACATGTGCAGTCATGCAAAACATATTTCCATGTTAGTCATCTTGTGAATGAAAACATAGATAAAAAAACAAGAAAAATGAAGAAAGTAAGAAAAGGTATGCTTTAATCTGCATTCAGACTCCATCCATTCTTTCTCTGGAGATAGATAGCATTTTTCATCATCAGTCTTTCAGAGGTATCTTGAATCATTGTATAGCTGAGAACAACTAAGTCTGAATGAGCATTTATTAAGTGCTTACCACTAGCCTGGCACAATGCTAAGCCAGAAGGGAGGGGAGGAGGAGAAAAATAATCCCTGCCCTCAAGGAGCTTCCATTTTAGTATGGGAGACTTGAACATAAATACAAGATGCATATGGAGTAGATATGATATAACTTTAGAAGGGAAGGCTCTCTGCAACTGCTCTCTTGAGCTGAGTTGGGAAGGAAGCCAGAGATTCTAAGAGGCAGAGGTGAAAAAGGAGGTCATTCTTGGCGTGGAGGACAGCCAGTACCAAGGTACCAAGATAGGAGATGGAGTACTGTCTATGAGGAATGGCAAGTAGGCCAGTATCCTTGAACTGTTGAGTTTGTGAAGGAGAGTAATATGGAAGGAATATGGAATATGGAAGAATACAAGAAAGGAGAAGGAGAAGAAGAAGGAGGAGGAGGAGGAAGAGAAGAAGAAGAAGAAGAAGAAGAAGAAGAAGAAAAAGGAGGGGGGGGGAGGGACAATACTAGAAAGACAGAAGGAGCCAAGTTGTGAAGGACTTTACATGCTGAATGGGCATTTATATTTGATCCTAGAGGTAACAAATAGGGGAGAGAGAAAGAGGGAGAGAGAGAGGAAGAGAGCAAGAGAATGTATAGTGGGATGTTATAGTTAAATCTTCACTTTACTTACTTTGGCAACCATTTGGAGGATGTTTTGGAGTGAGGAGGGACTTGAGGCAAGGTGACCTAGTAGAAGGTTATTGCAATAGCCCAGGTAACAGGTGATGGAGGGCCTGAATTGGGATGATAGTGGTAGAGGGAGGTCTCCAAGGTGGAGAGAAAGGAAGAGTGCCAGAGATGATATAGAGATAAAAACAAGATTGGCAACTGATTGGATAGATATGTGGAGGGAGTGAAAGTCAGAAGAAGGTAGTGACCTAACTAAGCTGGTGGTGCTTTGACAGTAATAGAGTTCAGAAGAGGGATGAGTTTTAGGGCAAAGATAATGAATTCCATTTTAGATTTGTTGAATTTGAGATGCTTGTGGGGCCTCCAGGCAGTGAGTGATGTGGCCTTGGAGCTCAAGAGACTAGAGCTGGAAATATAGCTCTGCAGAGAGGTGATGACTGAACCCATAGGAGCTGATGGGATCACTCTGAGTGTATGGAAAGAAAAGAGAAAAGGGCCCAGAATGAGGCCTTGAGGTACGAAATTACTAGGGATGACATGGATAAAAACAGAGCAGAGGAGACTGAGAAGGAATGGTCAGGCAAATAGGAGGAAGACGTAGAGAGCAATGTCGCAGAAGTCCCAAGAGGAGAGAGTTTTCAGGGGGAGAAATTGGTCAACACTTATTGCAGAAAGATCAAGAAAGATAAGAATTGAGAAAAAAATAGACTTAGCAACTAAGAGATTATTTATAACTTTGGAAAGAGTGGAATTGAATGATGAAGTCAGAAGCCAATTTATAGAGGGTTTGGAAGGATAGAGACATTCTAATTCACTGACATGAAATACTTAGTGGTAGCTATTATTTTGCAGCCTAACCATGCATTTGAATCGAATCCATCATCCTCACTTAATGTGTGTATGTTTCATTTTTAATAAAGAGAGCTGCCACTCAAAGTTAGATTAGTTATTGGTTCCCAATTTTTTTTCTGCCCAGCACCCCCTTTTGTGCATGACTACATTTTTCATTTCCACCTTTCAATTTTGTTTGCACGATATTTGGCAGCAATCACAATGAAAACATGTAAAGCATAATGTGGTTTTTCAGTTTACAAGGAAAAGCAGGACAGGACTGTTTTGTAATGGAAAATTACTTTAAAGCAAGGAAACTTGTCTATTGCAATCTATGTATTGTTTGCTTGGAGTTTAAGCAAATCAAATTACTCATAAGTAGAACTGATAATGTGAAGATGCTATATCAATTCAATTTAATTTAATTCTACAACCATTTATTCAGGGCCTACTATGTGCAAGGCATTGTGCTTTTCCCAAGGCATTTCATTGCAGATAGTATACTTGTTGAGGGTCAGGTTGTGATGTGACAGCACGTCTCAAAGAATTTCAAAGACTCGGGCTGACTCCAAGCCAGTTAGAGAAATTTATTGTGGATTTGTGGTTTCATGCTCTGGTGAGTGGGTAAGTTCCTAATAGGAACTTGCAATTTCAGTAAAGTAAGATGGATATTTTATAGAGTATGTGATGCTGATTACACAATCAAAATTTACATAAAATATAGGAATATGATCGATATCAGAAAAACAGGAGGGGTTTGTTAAGGGATTAGGTAATAGGGGAAAGGGTCCCTTCTGTGGTTCAGTGGTCAAACATCCTGGTCATGCTACTTTCTGATTAGCTAGCTATTGTGGTCCTGTCTGGTCAAGATGGATAGTTAGATGTTGTGGTCCTGTCTTGGGCTAAATGGATGATGTAATTGTGGTTGGGTACAAGAACACACCTGTTCAAATATGTGGATTGGATCTGGGGGGCAGTGTCTAGCCTGGGGCAGTGGGCATGCTGTTCAGTGTGGCCCATAAGGAAGTTAGGATATTTGGGCTGGGACAACTTTAGGATTCTATCCTACTTAATCCATCAATCAATAAACATCTATTAAACACCTACTATGTACCAGAACATTCTGCTAAGCTCAGTATAGACATATCTCTAGAGATCAATGAAACTGAAGACTCAGACCTCTGATGACCCCCCCACCCTTACTCATCACTGGAGAAGGCATAGAAAAGAGACAGATGCAGAGAAGTCTGGGGAACCCTCAAGAGATAGAGATCACAATGTTCATTCCTTTCTGGGCCTCATTCTAGATTTTGTCTACCATGCTCCAGAAACCTCATCTTCCTGGAAACGCACTGCAGCCCTGAAATTCACATATGAGAAGTCCGATCTGAGACTATGACCTTTTATTGGAGGGCTCCTCCCAGGACCAGTACTTAAGGAAGGCCCCCAGGCCAGCCATATCTCATCCATTTTCCTACGGTACTTACTCCCTTTAATTTCCCATTCCCCTTTTCCCTTTTTCTTTTTGGCTTCCTTTTAAGGATTATCTTTCCCCATCAGAATGTAAGCTTTTTATGCGTAGGAACTGTCTTTGTTCCACTTGTATTTGTATTTGTGGAACTTAGCACAGTAAAGTGCTTAATAAATGTTTATTGACTGATTTCTTTAGGGACTGCCAATGGCCATCAGGAGGTAGTTTCCCAAAGAACTTTTTGTCAGGGACAGGGATTTCCAAGTGTTTCTCATCGGTCCTACCACCTAGGACTGTGGAATTTGGGAATTTCCTATGTCTTAATATGACTTCTAACAGTGGTGGTTCTTAGGACCCTCCCGGTTATGAGTTTGAGAACACAGCAATTGCCTGGTGGGCAGACAACAAACCTTTTCTTCAAATTGAGATTGGTTTCAGTACCTGATCCTGGAGCTTCTTGTCTTATGGCATTATTGAAAGTCCTATAGTTTTGATACAAAACACAAGACTGACTCTCTGTAGTACATAGGCAGAGGGGGAGGGATGATGACATCTAATATTGACCAGCATAAATCCTTTATTAAAATCATGCCAAATTCCACAAACATACTCAAGGATTTGGTTGTTTTCTTTGTCCCCTCCACTCTCCTTTAAAATACACTTAAGATTTGAAACTCATGCTGAAAAGCTATAAACTATCATGGTAGCTAGGTGGTGGAGTGGACAGCATACTGGACTTGGAGTGAAGAAGATTTGAGTGTGAATCCTGCTTCAGATACTTTCTAGCTGTGTGATCCTGGATAAGTCCCCTTATCTGTTATTGTTGAGTCGTTTCAGTCATATCTGACTCTTTGTGACCCCATTTGGGGTTTTCTTGGCAGAGATACTGGAGAAGTTTGCCATTTCCTTACCCAAATCATTTTACAGATGAGGAAACTGAGGGAAACAAGGTTAAGTGATTTGCTCAGGGTGACAGTGGAAGAGGCTGGATTTGAACTCAAATCTTCCTGACCCCTAGCACTCTATCCACTACACCACCTAGCCACCCTTTATCTCTATGAGCCTCAGTTTCCTCCTCTTTAAAATGGTGAAAATAATAACAGTGTACCTCAAAGGATTGGGGTGTTGTTTTTGTTGCTTTTTATTTCATCATCAGTGGTATTTTTTTTCCTGAATTAAACACCAAATAAGGTGAGGATTTCCATATACAAAGTAGAACATAAAAAATAGAATTGTACATAAAGCTGTGAATCTATTACTTATAGCATGTTTTTATTTTTAAGTGTATAATAAAAATCAGAATGCTGTATTTAAAGCTGTCTTGATTGTCTTTCTTTCCTATTGGTTTTCCTTCTGTTCTTTTCTGTGCATTTAGAAAAGGTGCTTCAATGGCCCTCTTATTTTTCTTAATTTTTTTCTATTTTAGTATTTTTTTTCCTTCTTTGCTTCCTCCAAAACCCTTTCCCAACCTGAAAGGAAAGAAAAAACAAACCCTTTATATCAGATATTGACAATCAAATAATACAAGACCCCTCACTCCCACCCCCATTGACCATGTCTGAGGGTAAATAGCCCATCCTGCACCTTAAGTTCGTTCCTTCTTTGTCAGGTAATAAGTGTCATGTCCTCTGAAATCATGGTTAGTCACTGCTTTCTTCATTTTTCTTAGATTAGTTGTTGCTTGTTGTTTTTTGCAATGCCGCTGTATAAATTGTTCGCCTTAAACATACCACACCATCTCTCAGCATTTTCACTGGCTGTACTCCATACCTGCAATGCTCTCCCTCCCCATCTCTGCATCCTGTCTTCTCTGCTCTCTTCAATTCCCAGCAAAAAAAAAAAAATCCTACCTTCTATAGGAAGCCTTCCCCAATCCTTCTTAATTCTATGGGCCTTCCCTCTGTTGGTAATTTTTAACATTTTTCTTTTATGTAACTTGTTTGTACTTAGCTTTTTGCATGTTATCTTCTCTATTAGATTGTGAGTTCCTTGAGTGTTGGAACGTCTTTTGCCTTTCTTTGTATCCCATGTACTTAACACAGTGCCTGGCACATCATAGACATTTAATAAATGTGTATTGATTGACCGACTGGTTCTTATCACTTCACTCTGAATCATTTCATGTAAAGTTTGTCTGAAGTCATCTCATAGGGTAGTTGTGAGAATCAGAGGAAATAATATATGTAAACCTTAGAATCATATATATATATATATATATATATATACACATTTGCATATATATGTATATATATTATATATGGTAAATACCACATATATACCACATGTACACATATACCACATATATACACATACACATATAGGCATATGCCACATATACCACATACACATATATACCACATATACTACAGTAGTATATACAGTATATACTACTGTATCTTTTAATTCATGACAGTACATAAACTCCTCACCATTCAGTTCAGCATTAGAATTTTAAACATAAATTTTAGTTCAATTGAAGGAACACTTATTAAGCATCTACTGTTTAAAAAGCATCATGAATATATATTTAAATCTTGCTCTCAAGGAGGTTATACCTAAATGAGTAGAAATGACCAGTACCCAGATAACTATGATACAATGAAAACAATGCTAAATCAGGCTGGCACAACATACAGCCTGAGGACTGCTTGTGGCCGGCCAAAGGATTTTGGGTGGCCTGCAAAAAATGTAGAAGATGTAAAAGAAAGTAAAGATGTAGCGAGTGCTTTGCCTGTGCCCTGCTTAACCCACCTTCCACTAGTCACTCTTGTGCCCATCATATAACTTGGCGAGTGGGTTGCCACTGCCGCAGTCTCTCCTGTTTGTCACATGACCCACAACAACCAAGCAGTGTCACTCTGTCTCTAGTGACTAGACTCTCTGCGGCCCAAAGAAGTTTAGCCTACATTAATTTTGGCCCCTACCTACTGCCAAGTTGTGCAGGTCTGTGGTAGATGATCTCCCAAGTCCCATCTACCTTTCTGAATCCTGTAATCTTTTGATCCTAAGTATGAGGAAAGGTCCAGGGTAAGTATTTTGAGATATTTAGGAAGGAAAGGACCAGAGAGGGCTTCATGGAGAAAGCCCCTACATGAGACGGGCCTTGAAAGACAAGAAGGACTTACACAGATGATGGGGTTTGGTCATTTCAGCCATGGAGGAACTTTAACAAAGATGTGTAAATGGAAAAGATCAGGACAACAACAGGAGATTCATAGTAGACCAGTTTGGCTAAAGTATAAAAGAAACAGAGAGTATTATGAAATAAGACTGGACAGGTAGGCTGGAGGCCAACTGAAGAGGCTATTTTTAAGTAGTTAGATCTGTCAAAAATTGTCAATGGTTCTCCATTGCCTCCTTACTGATTAAGGTCCTCCATAGCTCAATGCCAGTTCTACCTACTGCAGAATCAAATATGACCTCAGTTTACATTTTCTTTAGTAGATAATGGGGAGCCATTGACAGTGTTTGAGTAGAAGTAATGATCAGGGCAGCAAGGTGGTGCAGTGGATAGAACACCAGGCTTAGGAAGACTCATCTTTCTGAGTTCAAATGTGGCCTCAGACACTTACTAGCTTTGGGACCCTGGGCAAATCACATAGCTCTGTTTGCCTCAGTTTCCTCATCTGTAAAATGACCTGAAGAAGGAAATGGAAAACCACTCCAGTATCTTTGCCAAGAAAACCCCAAATGGGGTCATGAAAAGTTGGACATGACTGCAAACAACTGAACAACAAATAATGTGGTCAGAGTAGAGTGCTAGTAGTATGGAGAGAGGATTTTTGTAGCTCTAAAGTAAAATTATCTCTCTATCTATAAATTGTTTTCCATTTACATATTTATATAGATACCACCTATCTCAGTTGAACATTTCCCTCTTTTCCCTCCAATATTATTTTTTTACTTCCTCAAAGGTTTTTATGGACAGTCACTCAGTGACTTTTCTTCTTGGCTTGGTATTGAATGGGACGGATAATTGTGAAGACTTCACAGGGTATGTCTAAGGGAGTAGGAGAGGTTTGGGATTTAGCCTTGTGATTCTGGAAGGTTAGGGCCTGGAGCTGTGGGCATGCCCTTCCCCCTCTCTCTGAGATGTTAGAAGATAATGAACTTTCTGTGAGCTATTTGTTCTCTGCTCCAGGAAGGTCTCTCCTACCCCCCTCCCCCCACCCCATTTCTTCTCCTAGACTTTCAGACGCCACCCCGGCAGTTGAGTTCAATAGGGAAAACCTGAATGGACAGGATCAACCTTGGTCTTCTGTCTAGTTTTCATGCCTAGAGTGTAAGCCCACCTCCCAGCCAATGGTGAGAAGGGATAGAGGTAGGTGGGAATCTTTTCATTAAGAGTATAAATTAAGGCAGGTTCCCTTTTACCTCGCTTCCTCCATTATGGAGGTGTGCCCAAATCTCGCAAGGTTTGTAAAATAAATTTACTTTGTTGCTCCTAAGGATGTCTCTCCTGTTATTTGAAAATCACGTCCCACACAATATGAAAATGATATGTTATCTTCTCTTTCTTCTCTCCCCTCCCCTTCTCCCTCTCCCACCCAATTCCACAGCTGAACGCCTTTCCAGCAGTTGGCTGGAAGTCCGACACATTGAAAAGTATGTTGAACAAGGTAAAAGTGGAACAAGGGAATTACTCTGGTCTTGGGCACAGAAAAACAAGACTATCGGTGATCTTTTGCAAGTACTAGAGGAAATGGGCCATGAACGAGCAATTAATTTAATTTTGAATCATGGTAAGTTCTTATTCTGATTATATTAATGTCATTGATGTTAAATATTGCTGTATTTGTGACCAGTGTGGGGAGACAAGGTAGCATAGTGGAGGGTAGTCTTGGTGTTGGGAAGACCTAGGTTTAAATTCTGTATGACCCTGGGCAAATCACTTAACCTGTCAGTGCCCCAAGGCAACTCTAAGGCTATACCTTATAGATGAGTTGCCTATCTGCAGGCATAGAGCACAGAGTCTGGGGTCTCGAAGACGTGAATTCAAATCTGGCCTCAGCCACTCACTACCTGAGTGACCCTGGGCAAGTCACTCAACCCCTGTTTGCCTCGGTTTCTTTATCTTTAAAATAAGGATGATAGTAATGTCTAGGTAGTCCCAAGGTAGTAGGAGGATAAAAATGAGGTCATTTTTGTAACGCAATTTGCAAATCTTCAAGTACTATATAAATGCCAGTTGTTACTGTTATTGGTGGTGGTGGTGTTTCTAATCTACTAGGTGAGCTCCATGCCCTGATGAAATCCCATGTTGAGACCAAAAAAAAAAAAAAGAGAAAGAAAGTAGCCACGTATTCCTTTTGAAATATTAAACATTTCCTCAAACAACATTGACTTGTTCTTTTGTGTCAGAATCCACTCCTCACCCAGTAATTCTATTGAGAGAGATAACAATGTGTCTTCTTTGACCATATTCCTCCTTCCTCAGTCCACAATAACCTGGTCTCTGTTCTTTCCCTGGCTTTATTTTTCTCTAATGCACCTAATACAAGTCTGATTTTTAGTAAAACAATTCAGCTACCTGTCCAATAAGCATCCGAGAATGCCTGAGGTCTACACATAAGATGAAATGGAACACATCGTTAATTTCTAGATAATTTTATGCCACGATTTATCATATAATTAAATGTTAAGACTATAATGGGATTTCTTCCTGCAGTCCAAATGAGGAAGCTGGAACAATTCACTGGCTTTTCTTTCATCTTTACTCTTTGGATTCTGTTACACCCCGCACTCTCCCTTTCTCTGTAGCAGTCTTTCTGGTAGGCTGCTAATTATTCCCTTTTTCTCTTCTGCTTCTGATAGCATATAAGCTGGAATGATATAATAGTAAATGCACGTACTATCTCTCCAGTCCCTTCAAATCCTGTGGCTTCTACCACTGAGGGGCCCCAGCTGTGGACTCATGCTGGCTCGGTTTAGGCCTGGAGGAGCCTGATTCCAAAGCTGTGTTTGTGGAGATATTCTTGCATCCTTATTAAAGCTCATTACACCCCCACCCAAGACCTGAAGGGAAAAGTTTTCAAGCTTAAGCTTAGCTCATGTCTAGGGTCTTCTCCAAAGGAATTAACTGAGTCCCTTCTAGAAAAGCACCTCTAGGCAAGAAGTCATAGAGGAAAATAACTCCCCCAGAGACACTCCAGCAGCTACCTCAAAAAGGAATGAGACCAGGAGGGCCAAGGATCCAGAAGACCAAAGAGAAACAGCAATGAGGTTTTCCATCCAGTTCAAGGCTGCACAAGAAGATAGTCAGGAGCCTACAGGTACTCAGACAAGAATGTGACTCAGAAGGCAGAACCAGAATGAACTCCAGGAAACAGCTTCCGCGTTCAGGGTTCTCTGAGCAGGGATGGAATGGGGGATGCTGCCAAAGCCAGCAGAGGACAAACTCTAAACAGGGATATTCCTGCTGAATGGGAAGCCAGAGAGAGAGCTGGTTATGGGGACATGTTGGAGAAGCAGCAGGGGATAGAGAACCAGCTCCTATTGGTCACTGAGCAGTGACCAATCACCATTCCAGAAGACTGATGAAGGATACTTCTAGCCTCTTGGCATAGAGATGAAGGAATAGAGGCGAAGAATGAAACATATAGAGACAGGTAGGATGGTGCAGTGGATAGTACGCTGGGCCTGGAATCTGGAAGACCTGAGCTTGGATGTGGCCTCAGATACCTACTAGGTGTGTGACCTTGGGCAAATCACTTAATCTCTGTTTGCCTCAGTTTCCTTCTCTGCTAATTTGGGAAATAATGTGAGAGTGATCATAATAAATAGCACCTACCTCCCAGAGTTGTTGTGAGGATCAAATGAGATAATATTGGGGCAGCTAGGTTATGCAATGAGCAGAGCACCAGCCCTGAAGTCAGGAGGACCTGAGTTCAAATCCAGCCTCAGACATCTGGCACACTTACTAGCTGTGTGACGTTGGGCAAGTCACTTAACCGCAATCGCCCTGCCTTCCCCCCTCAAAAAAATGAGGTAATATTTATAAAGTGCTTAATACAGCACTTTGCACATAGTGAGTGCTATGTAAATGTTAGCTCTTATTATTTAATCTCTGTTTGCCTCAGTTACCTCATCTATGAAATGGTGATAATGATAAATAGCACCTTGTTTCCACAATTTGGCTAGCAGTTCCTGTGGGCGTGTAAGACCCACCCACAGCCAGCACCCAGAAAGCTGCCAGCACCCAGAAAGCACAAGTTCTTTTGATCTGCTTAACTAAGAAAAGCAAGGTTAAGGGGTTGGCAAGCTTACTTTAATTCAGCACGCAAATATCATTCACTTAGTTCAGGGGAAAGAGCCAGCACCCTGAACTTCAGAGCAAAATACAAGCAAATTAAATCATCAACAGACAGACCCAATACAATTCATAGTTACCAACATCTAGGTTCAGCCAGGGAGCTCAGAACAAGGGCTGGCCCAGAGTCACATGCACCACCACTGCTGCGGGAATGAGCTCCAAAGAAGAGGAGGCCAACCCCTAGTTTTTATATCTTTGTCAGCATCAGGGGTGAGTCACACACGC
>CM053623.1:206150631-206218025 GCA_028646595.1 Phalanger gymnotis | reverse complement strand
ATACAGAAATAGAAAGTGGAGAGGTTCAAAATATTCGATGAAGTCTTGGGGGAAAAAAAGATAATTTCTGATTGGGGTATCAGGCAAGGTTACCTAGAGGAAGAATCATTTGAGATGTGTCTCAAAAGCTCAGTAAGATTTAAACAAGTGGAAATCAGAGCTATGGGGGAAGCAGGGCGTGAAGACCAGTATTCCAGGTGTTAAGAACCATGTAAGCAAAGACACAGAAGTAAGAAGACATGAAAGGGTGTATTAAGTACAGTCTTTCAGAGTTGGGGCTTGCAGTTATTAAAGTCATTACCATGACATTTCCTTTTTTTTCTCCTTAGTTTTCCTGTATATTTATTTCTTCTGACTTTTAGTTCCTGGAATTAGCCTCCGATTTGTAGTCTCTGCCAGGCACCCTTGGCTGCAGTCTCTACCACTCCTAGCTTTTGACTTAACTAAAACCCTTGGCTACTTCTTCCTCAGGGAAGAATGGGAGCATCCATGTTTTTTAAACTTAAAGCCTGTAGACTTTCCCCAGATATTTTGGAAAAAAGCAAAAACCCTTGCTTTAGAATTGGTAAAAAAGCCTCACCTGTCCTGTTCCAACAAAATCTTTCCACTAATCTTCTCAACAGGTGTTTCAGTCCCAGGTACTAAGCTCTTTAGAGTAAAGAAATGGGGACCCCCCCCAACCAGCTATTTCCCTTATGCTTAGTCTTTGAATGAATGAAGAGCATTTATTAACCATCTTACTATATGCTGGGCACTGTATTAGGCTTTGGGGATAGAAATACTACTTTTGTAGCTACTTTTAGATAGAAATAGCTACTTTTGCTGTTTATGTGCTTAGGGGGTTTCTGTTTTAATAGGGGAAGACTACACACATAGGGGTTTGGTAGTTAAGGAGGGGTATTTAGGTCTAGAGAGTTACAGGGATGGGGAGTGCCACAAAAGGAGAGTTGATGGGCACAACTTTGCAGAGGCAGTGGTAACATTGATATTTGATGACTCTCCCCAGAGCAAAAGGGGAAAAATTGGCCTGAGGTAGTAGCGACCTTATGAAGGTGATCTTCTGTGAAAAGGTTCCTCTCTTAGTGAGACTTTTGATGTTCATAATGAGGTTTGTCTCCAGGGTTAAAAGACTGAATTATTGTAATATATTTTCTTTCAGGTAACAACTGACAACACAATTGATAACATAGGACATATGCCTGAATATCAGAAAGGTGAAAAAGAACTTTTTGAAAGAGTATATCTACCTTTTTTGAAAGGGCTTGGGGAGGGGATAACATTTTTCTTTTTTAAAGTCTAATCAGTATATGTATGTAAGTTCGTTAACATTCATTAACATAGGAAAGACAAGGTAAGGGGCTTGAAATTTTGACTTACACTTAAGATGATAATAAAAATTATTCAGCTAATATTAATGTCTCACCAGCCTTTGTAAAGTCCAAACATGGGCTTTTTAGCTAAGAGGATTTTCTATTATTTTTGCTTTTGAAATTTGCTATTTTTTTTTTGTATAGTGGAGAAACAGTTTTGAAATAACACTTGCAAATTATTTCACTTTTTTGGTCCTTATGGCTCCCTTGGATGATAGTAGACTAGTTTTGGGGCCAATGTGTACATCTGGTTATTCCCCATATCAGTCTTCACTTTATAGTTTCATTAGCAGAGAGAATAATTTCCTACTACTGGAATCCATTGCATGGTATAGTCGATACAACATTGGATTTGGAGCTGAGCAAGACCTGCGTTCAGATCTCATCTTGTGTAGTTACTAACTGAGTTTCGTTAGCAGGGAGAATAATTTCCTACCACTGGAATCCATTGCATGGTATAGTCAATAGGACATTGGATTTGGAGCTGAGCAAGACCTGTGTTCAGATCTCATCTTGTATAGTTACTAACTGAGTAATGGTGGGTGAAGAACCTACCTCCTCTAAGCCTCACCTTCTTGCAGGATGGAGATAATAATACTTACTCCACAGGGTCATTATGAAGACCAGATGAGAAAATGTTTCTAGAACATGGCAAAACTTAAAGGACTGTTAAAATATCAGTTATCAATGACCTTAAAAGATTATTATTGTCACATATCATATTGGTCCTCCATCATCCTGTGTATTTCACTCTTGCTTTTATCTTATTTTTCCTCCAAAGTTTAATTAGAAAAATTATTAAAGAAAAATTCCTCTATTTTCAGCTCTATTGATATATTAAATGTTCATAGCCAGACAACTCTCCTTTTTGCTTGAGTTGTTGGTGAGAAGAATTTGATTGTGAAGAATTTAACCACTTACATGGAAGATTGTTTTCTAACTAGTTGACTCAGAGAGTTTAATTTGGGTTTTCCAAGATTTCAGTTTACATATTTTAGTGTTAGTTTCAGTATAAGTTTTATGTTTAGTGTAAATCAGCAAATAAATCAGTTGTCTCAGTGTCAGGAAAATAGAAATCGAATAATCTCAACACAGAATCTTTGTAAATTCCCTTTGGTAAGGCTAATCAATTTCTTTCCTTTAAAAAAAAAATCAGTATTTTTTTAGAAACAAGATCAATTCTGAACAAACGTCCAAACAAAACCCCATATGAGTACATTCCTCAAAAACAAGTTTCTCCATTGTTAAAAGATATAAAGCTATGTATACCCATCAGCTTTATCAATATGTACTCAACTCCACACAAAGGCTGCTGTATTTGAGCAGAGTTCTGTGGTTTTGCCATTTTGGCTTTATTTGAGCAGCCGTAGCCATTGTGAACATTGTCCTTTTAATTCTGCTTTCTTTCCCCTGCTTCACTACATACTCATGTTTCCCTGAATTCTTCATATTTGTCATCCTTATGGTGCAGTAATATCCCAGTAGATTCATATGCAATATTTTGTTCACTTATTCTCCAAGTATTGGGCACATATTTTCTTCCCAGCTTTTTGTTATCACAAATAGTACTGCTATGAATATTTTTGCATATGGAAGCCTTTTCTTGCTGTCAGTCACCTCCTTTGGATGTAGTTTCAATAATGGAATCTCTGGACCAAAGGGTATGAATGATTTAGTAAATTTTCTTGCATAATTCTAAATTATTTTCAAGAGCAGTCAGACTGATTCCAGCATTATCAGCAATGAATTAGTATTCCTGTGTTTCTACAGTCTCTCCACTAATAACTTTTCTCATTGTTTACTCTCTTTGTTAGCCTGGTGGGTGTGAGGTAATCCATTAGGATTACCTTAATTTGCACTTAATTATTTTTTAATATTAGGTAGTTATTGATAGCTTATATTCTTTTGAAACCTGTTTATGACCTTTGACCATTTGTCTATTGGGAAATGACTCTTGATTATAGTGATCTGCTTGATTTTTGTGGAGTGGGAGAGGAATGGTGAGGATGTCATCATTCTACTTGTCATAATTAGCCAGATTGTTTGTTTGTTTTTTTTTGCTTTATGGCATATTGGGAACCAAAAGTCCGTTATGTATGTAGAGAATACGTGTGTAGTTTGCCTTCCAGGTATTGCTTTCCTGACCTGAGTTCAGATCCAATATATTAATGTAGATTGTAATAATGGTATGGGTCATCTCATAGAGAAAAAGTGACTTAACTTTTCCTCCCTCTGTCTTAAGGAATAAGCCCAAAACCTTCCTTCAACTTTAAAAACATCATAGAAGCAACCAAAAACTTCCATAAAGATTTGCTAATTGGAGAAGGAGAGCTCTTCAAAGTATTCAAAGTGGAACTTCAAAATAGAACATATGCCATTAAGTTATTTAAACAGGTATGGAATATAATTATCATAAGAATCACGTAGCTTTTATAATTGTTACAACATAAAATTGGTTCAGTTTACATGCTCATGTTTCATGCTACAATGCCACATTTGTCTTCCTTTGCTCAAATTTTTTAAAAAAATTTAATTTCAAAAACAAAGGAACATTTTAGCACATGCTTAGTCTCCCAACCCCGCCTCCTCTTGTAAGTCAGGTCCCTACAGTGAAGCTATTATTTACCCACTTAGGGCTCTAGGGTTAGCCTTGAAGGATTGGAGGATCTTTTCTAATGCTATAGCTCACTAGCCTCCCCTGTTGTGCTTCTCTCCATCTTTATCAGTTGATATCAATCGATCGGCCACACTGAATTAGTTTTTAGAAAAGGGCATTTACTAAGGTGGGCTGCTAGGTGGTGCAGTGTACAGAGCACCAGCAAGACACATCAGTCTGAGTACAAACCTGGCTTCAGTCGCTTACTATCTGTATGACCCTGGACAAGTCACTTAACCCTCTTGGCCCCAGCTTCCTCATCTGTAAAATGATCTGAAGAAGGAAATGGCAAACTATTCCAGTACCTTTGCCAAGAAAACCCCAAATGGGGTCACGACCGAAACAACTCAACAACAACAAAATTTACTAGGGTGGTACAATTCAAACAGTTAATATAAAACATCCTCGCACAAAATTCTGTGACATGCTCCTACTAGTACCTACAGATTCCAGGGGAAAGTAGGGGTCAATCTCAGAGCAAATATGGCAAAGGGGACTGCTTATAGTTCCTGGAAGTTGTTTTTGCTGGAGTCCTCAAGATTTCCTCCATGGATATGGCATTGTTTTTCTGCCGGCTCCTTCTAGGGCCCTGCTTCTGCCTTTTCTCACCATATCCAGACTATCATTGCCTTTTGAGCATTGTCCTGGGGATACTGCTAAGATGCTGATGAAAAAATCCTGATCCTCTGGCCTCCTAGAGTTCATGAGGAGTGACCAGAGGACTTGGACCAGAGGATCATCTTCTGGGGGGAAGGAGAAGGGAGGAAGAGACCAAGGCTGAGGTGCTCGAATCTTTCCCAAGTGACTTTTTTTCCCTCAAGAACTGCTCTCTCTTGGCTCACTACTCACTCTAATTTTTTAATCCAACTACCTCACTGCCAGACTTCTTATTCAACTTCACTCCAGTTCTTTCAGTGGCTCTCAAAGTCATCTCCATTGTTAAGGGACCTCTCACGCTTGTCTAAGGTCTATGGTCAATTGAAGTGCCAAGCCTTGTTCATACCTAGAGAACCAGCTGTATTTTTACAGGGTTAAGGTATCAGTAACATCTTGTCACTTTCTTTTTTTCTTTCAGACGGGGAAGGCAGGTCAATTGGGGTGAAGTGACTTGCCCAAGGTCACACAGCTAGTAAGTGTGTCAAGTGTGTGAGGCTGGACTTGAACTCAGGTCCTCCTGACTCCAAGGCCAGCGCTCTACTCACTGCACCACCTAGCTGCCCCTTTATAGGACAGCTCAGAGAGTGGCAGAACAGACCTGTGTTCTGGAAGAAAGAAGAGGGGCTTTTATGAAGTCTCTTCCCCCTGGAAACCATTAATGGTGGCATCAGGACAGCAAACGGCAATTAATATGTTCATTGATAGCATTCTGAGTCCAGTCCATAGACTGAGGGCCTGATAGTGGATTCTAGCATGCCAAAAGATGTCAGAAGCCAGGGCAATGATAGAGTTCTTTTAGAAGCCCATGACAGAAGCAGATGTGCATGCCTACTTGTAATGGTAATCAGGGCAGGATTTTTTGCTGTTCTTCCCTTAAGTGCCTATTTCTTCCCCATTATTTTAGGGGACTTAAATTGAGTGGGATCTTATGAGACCTTGGGTGAATGTGGAGAAAGAATTAAGAGTGGATAGGAATTAGGAAGCTGGTAGGAAATGTGGGATGGCCTCAGTAACTTTATTTTTGCTTAAATCTGCAGCATTAACAGTGCTAATGACAATAATAGCTTACATTCTCATAGTGCTTTATAATTTACCAAGTTTGTAACATACATTATCTCATTTGAGTTTTTTGACCATCCTGGTGTAACAACAGTTTTGCTAGCAGCTACTGTGGCTGCGTAAAACCAACGACAACCAGCCCACAGAAGGCCGCTAACACAAGGCTTTTGATCTGCTTTACTAAGGAAAGTAACTTTAAGGGGTTAACAATCTCACTTTCCAACATACAAATATCATTCACTTAGTTCAGTGTTCCTTAATGAAAACAAAATTCCCACTTAATATCAACCCTAATTTCAGTTCCTTTTGAGGGAAACTGGTATGAATGTTTTATGTATCTATTCAAAAGCTCTTGTAAATCTTTTACATCTTCTGTTTCTAGTGGGGTGAAATAAAGGCTGTCCTCTATTCATAAATAAAAAGAAATAGGCAGTCATAGAACAAAGCAGTGTACACCTAAAGAAGACACCTAAGTGGGGAAGGGGCCCCATAAATTGTCATGATGCAGAAACAGGGGAATCAAAGTCCAGAAATTAGTGAGAGAGAGATTAAGTTAGAGGCACCAAGACTATTGCTTTGTTTATTGTGTATATACTAATTTCCCCACATAGAATTTTGTAGTCAGGTTTAAACAAATAAAGTGGGTTCAGGAGACTGTCATCCCAAGCTTTTGGAGCTGAACAGTTTAAGAAAGTAATACTTTTCCTTAGAGGATGCCAGGTGGTTCAGGGGATAAAGCACATGGTCTGGAGGCAGGAAGATCTGAGTTCAAATCGAGATTCAGACACTTAACTAGCTGTGTGACCCTGGGCAAGTCACCTAAATCTGTCTGCCTCAGCTTCCTCATCTATACAATGGGGATAATAATACTACTGACCTTTTGGGGTTGTTCTGAGGATCAAATGAGATAATATTTGTGAAGTCCCTGACATATAATAAGCACTTAATAAATACTTGTTTGCTTCCTTCCTTTACAAAGAGAGGAAATTTCTTCCCCCTAGAATTACCTGTACGAATGAATGGATAAGTCCAGTCCTGAGATAGATCGATAGATTGATAGATGATAGACAGATACACATACATACATGTACACATACACATACACACATATATGTGTATACTTCTATCTCTATGTACTCATGTGTGTGTTAATATCTCTCTCTCTCTCTCTCTCTCTCTTTCTCTACCTACCTATCATATAACCCAGAGCTCATCATTAAAGATGCATACGTATCATATAATAAAGGGAGGGGAGAATCTAAGAATCTTTTTTTTTTAAGTAAGCTTTATTGTTGACTTTTGTCATTACATCGCAGTTATTCTGGAGGAAAAAAAAATACTCTCTCCCTGCCCACATTTGACCCCCCTCCATTGTAATACAAAGAAAAACAATTAAATGAAATCCCAAGACATGATGACTGTATTTGACAATGTATGTGAGCTTGTGCCATAGCTGCATGCTCCTCCTCTGTGACAAATATGTATTTTATATGTGTGTGCATGAATATAATGTTATATGCGTTAATGTCAAATATATAATAAAGGTTAAATATTTGCACACATATGTTAAATTTAGCAAAGCAGTAACAGAATTGCTCTGTTTCTCTGCATTTTTTTGTTTGTTTTTTTCTGTGCATTAAAGTGCTGGGCAGCAGGGGGGGTCTCATCTACCATTCTACATTGTTGTTGTTCATGCATTTTCAGTTATAGCCGGCTCTTTGGGATTCCAAACGTTGTTGTTGTTGTGGAGTCATTTTCAGTCACGCCCAACTCATCTTAATTTCCTTTGGGCTTTCCTTGGCCAAGATCCTAAAGCGGTTTGCCATTTCCTTCTCCAGCTCATTTTTTACAAATGAGGAACTGAGACCAGCAGAGTTAAGTGACTTGCCTAGGGTCACACAATTAGGAAGTGTCTGAAGCTAGATTAAAACTCAGGACAATGAGGTTTTTTGACTCCAGGCCTAGCACTGTATCCACTATGCTACCTATATACTTTGTATTTATTCTTTTTATATTTATTCTATATGTACTTATATATATAATATTATATATGTATTTATATATGTACTTAACTGTATCTCTCCACCTTACAAGCAAGAATTACTTAATTCTTTTGTTTGCATACCCCACACCTAGCAAGTGCCAGGCACATAGTAGGCACTTAATACTTATTGATCGAATTGGCTGTTTGTGATGCAGCATTTGAGTCTAGGTCTTCCTTACTTCGATGGTGACTTCTAACTGCTACAACATGCTACCTTCGTACATATCACTGTATGAGGTGAATCAAGTTGCTTGATGTTTTTGCTAAGCCAAGAACAAATTCACCTGTATTGTTGGAGTGGTTAGCTCCCAATTCTGGAGCTCTCAGAACCTGACCCTCAGTTATTCCTTAGAGTTAGTGTGTCATGCGGTCCACATGTTGTTTTGACTCGCACTAAGAAACTCAATCAAAGAAATCTTGCAATCCAGGTAAACCCCATAATGGGGGTCACTGCTACAAGCCCCTGAGGTCCAAGCTCACATTATATGCATCCTACCAAGGAGTGACCCAGAAGAGTTTGTCATTGCAACTGAAATCAACACACAATTTGTTCTTTTTTTTTTCCCGATTTGCTCTGATCAGAGGGGGATTTTTGGTATTTGAAGCATTGTGCTAATTCTCATAACAAAGCAGTTTGAACGTTAAATTTGTCAATGGGTTCATGACACTGAAGCGTTTTCAGATTTGTACTTTATAATTATACCCAGTTTTTTGTTTTATTTTTTTTATAATATTTAGGAGAAAGCTACACAGGATAACAAAAATTGGAAGATGTTTTTCTCAGAACTTAAAGTTTTGAATTTGTGAGTATATTTTCCATCTTTAATTTCTCTAATTTCTACTCCCTTGCTGTTATGATATCTAAGATATTGGTTAGTATTTGGCAGAGTACACTCCATAAGTTAATTTTTAAAATAGACTATTTACATTACTAATACAAATGTATTTTGACTAGGGCATTAATTCTCCACCATAGGGCAGGCAGCTAGGTGGTACCATCGTGCACAGAGTGCTGGACCTGGAATCAGGAAGACCTGAATTCAAATCCAGCCTCAGACACTTACTAGCTGTGTGCTCTAGGCAAATCACTGAACCTCTTCTTACCTCAGTTTCCCCATCTGCAAAATAGGGATAATAATAGCACATACCTCCCTGGGTTGTTGTGAGGATCGAGTAAGATAATAATTAGAAAGCAATTAGCACAATGCCTGGCACATAGTAAATACTATGTAAATGATAACTATTACTATTGTAGGATGTCAAATATTTTATAAAACACTGTATTGTGATGTGTTGTGTATAGCATTAGGGTTTCTTTATCTTCTTCATTAGACACATACCAGTATGAATTATTACATTTATTTTTCCAACCTCACTTTTACTTTAAAAATTGAATTTTAGGCAAAAGGATCAAGTGAAATTGAAGTATATATTATTTTCTGGGAATTCATTCCTGAATCTGGATGTCTTTGGAGACAAACTCCAGTGACTTCATTTTTATAGAAAAGCAGTTGCATAGCCTGGTTTGAAAAGTACCACTCATCACCTTTTATGTATAGACAATATTTTTCGCAGATGTTTTCAAAACCAACAGATAGTGGGAACAAAAACCTCAGGCCTACTTCTTGACTTTAGTGCCCTGACCAACAATCAGAATACCAGAAGTTCATCATTAAAGATTCACGTGTATGGTATAAAAAGGGAAGAAAAAGTTTGAGAATCGGTTTTTTTTTTAAATAAGCCTAATTGTTGCCTTCTATCATTACATCATAATTATTTTGGAGAAAAAAAAATCCTGTCCCTGGCCACATTGACCCTTTCCCTTTGTAATACCAACCAACCAACAAACAAAAAAGCCCCAAATCTCCAATGATTGCATCAGACAGTGTATAACCTTGTGCTCTAGTTGTATTCTGCTTTTCTGTGGTAAAAAGGAAGGAATTTTTCATTATCTGTTCTCCATAGCATCAATTTTAAGGATAAATTTTTTAATTTTGTTTTTAAATGTGCTATCCCATCATATTTTTTTCTCCACTCAATGGTGTTTTATTTTTTCTAATTACATGTAAAGATAATTTTCAACATTCACTTTTATGAGATTTTGAGTTCCAATTTTTTTTCTCCCTCCTTCCCCTCCTCTCCACCAAGATGGCAAGCAATCTGATATAGGCCATACATGTACAATCATATTAGACATATTTCCACATTAGTCATGTTGTGAAAGAAGAATTAGAGCAAAAGAAAAAACCATGAGAAAAAAAAAGAGAGAGAAAGTAATCTGCTTCGATCTGCATTCAGATGCCATAGTTCTTTCTCTGGGTGTGGATAGCATTTTCTATCATGAGCCTTTTGGACTTGTCTTAGATCATTGCATTGCTGAAAAGAGCTAAATCTATCAAAGTTGGTCATCCCATAATGTTGCTGTTACTGTGTGCATTGTTCTCCTTGGTTCTGCTCACTTCACTCAGCATCAGTTCATATAAGTCTTTCCAGGTTTTTCTGAAATCCTCCTGCTCATCATTTCTTATAGCACAATAGTATTGCATTACATTCATATACCACAACTTGTTCAGCCATTCCCCAATTGATGGGCATCTTTTTCAATTTCCAGTTCCTTGCCACCACAAAACGAGCTGCTATAAATATTTTTGTACACATGGGTGGGTCCCTTTCCCTTTTTTATGATCTCTTTGGGAAACAGACTTAGCAGTGGTATTGCTGGATCAAAGTATTCCATCATGTTTCAGTTCCTTCCTCCTGCTCCCTTTCTCGGTTGTCTACATAAATCCTGCTTGTCTTTCAAAATCTAGCTGGAATTCTAGTTCATTTATTTCTTTATTTGTAGCAGGGTTTTAGGGTTAACCTTCACATAAAACTTAGGTGCTTACTTGCTACTTCTCGCTTCTCCTTAATTCTGGAAGCACAGTTCCACCATTCAGTTCTCTCATTACGGGAGACAATTTTTTTTTTTTAAAGAATTCTCTTCATAGTACCTTTTTACAAGATAAGATCCAAAAGAGTTTCCTTAGGAAAGAAGTTTTCTTTAACCTCCTTATCTTTGTACCTCAATCGGTCTCTCTTCAGTCATGACAGTTAAATGCCACTCTCTCGAGATTGTATTCCTTCTTTGAGTAATTAAATTGCAAAATCACATCTTTCCACTTACGGGAAAAACAATCAGCAAATTAATTATTTTGAACTTCTTTATATTCATCTGTTACTGTAATCACTTGTTTCTACATATGATACAAGGTCTTCAATAAAGCTTTTCATAGCTAGGAATGAATAAATGAAAAATACTTAAGTTTCACAAGGGCATGTATATCTGAGTTTCATCTGCACTGTCTGGTAATAACATTTGTGAGAAAGACTTAGCTAATTTACCTAAACTAAGAAATGATTATTCTTCATGGTAAAAGTATAAACAGGACACTTTTTTTTCCTTCTCTGCTTTGCATTATTAGTTTCTGAATTACAGTGTCTAGAATATGCGTGTATATAGAGATACATATATTCAGATAAGTACTTTCATAGCTATAGCGATCTTTGCATATGTTAATATATGCTCACATATGTGAGGCAACATGGCACAGTGGAAAAAGCACTCAATATGGAGTCTGACATAATGGATTCAAATCCTGATTGTGCCGCTTAGTATCTATGTGACCTTGAATAAATTTTTTTTGTTGACGTCATATTGTATTTTTATTTATTTTGTTAAACATTTCCCAATTACATTTTAATCTGGATCTGGGCAGCACTCAGGGCTATATCTTTCTCTACACTAGAAGATCATAAGGATGTTATCACCAAGAGGTGGGAGTAATGACCTAACCACTTTACCCATGGAAGTTAGGTCAAATTTTCCTTAACATAGTATATAAAATTTTTTCCCAATTACATGTTAAAACAAATTTTAACATTTTTTAAAAAAAAGTTTTGATTTCCAAATTCTATCCCTTTCTCCCCTCTCCTTCCCTAGGATGGTAAGCAATCAGATATGACTTTGAATAAATTACTTTACCTTTCTAGGCCTGTTTCCTCATCTACAAAATGAAGGGATTAGACCATTTTTTAAAATACAATATGGTCCCATCCACTTCTAAACCTAAAATCATGGTAACAGATTGTTGTCGTTCCAAATGGGTCATGTAGGTCAATCGGTTATTAATGGGCAAGTATTTATTAAGTGCCTACTGTTTGCTAGGCACTGGGGCACCCAGAACAAATAAAAGCATCTCTTCCCTTAAGGAGCCTACATTCTATCAGGGGACAAAATATTTACAAAAACGTATACAGTGTAATTACAAAATAAAAATGAGGTAAGTTAGGGGTGAGGAAGATTAGGAAAAGCTTGATGCAGAAGGTGGTGCTTGTGCTTAGTCTTTTAGGATACATGGTATTCTAAGAGGTGGAAATAAGACATGAGAGACAGCTATAGCAAATACATAGGTGTGAGATGGAGTGATGTTTGTCTACCAGCAAGAGGGACAGCTTGGCTGAAACATGAATACAAAAAAGGAAGCAATATATAATTAGGTGGATACAGCTCATTGGTTGTAGAGGGCTTTAAATGCCAAACTAGATTTCCTATCTAGAAATAAGAGGGATATGGGAGATACCTCTCTGCTCTTTTTGCAGAGGCGAGAGACTCTGGGTATGGAAAATTTCCCATTTTCTTAAATGTTTTTGATGTACTTGTTAGCTTTGCTGACCTCATATTTTTCCTCATTTTTATTCTTTATTATAAGATATGGTTCCCTTACAATAGGAGAAGCTAGGAGAGTTATATTAGAAAATACAAGTGATATGACAACAAAAGCAGGTAGGGTTGGGCAGTGGATAGAGCACTGGGCTTAGGATCAGGGAGAGTCATCTTCATAAGTCGAAATCTGCCCTAATGGCACTTACTAGTTGTGTGATTCTGGTCAAGCCACTTAACCCTGAGTTCCTCGTCTGTAAGATGAGCTGGAAAAGAAAATGGCAAACCATTCCAGTATCTTTGCCAAGAAAACCTCAGAATGGCATCACAGAGACTCAGACATGACTGAACAATAATCACAAAAGATATCCAAAAATTTTTTTAAAGATAGAAATGCTGCCCTACTATACTTTGGTGTAATGGACAGAGCTATAACTGACTTGGCAAATATCTAGCTAGTAATATTTTCTTTTGGTGGGGGGGGAGGCAGGGCAATTAGGGTTAAGTGACTTGCCCAAGGTCACACAGCTAGTAAGTGTGTCAAGTGTCTGAGGCCAGATTTGAATTCAGGTCTTCCCGACTCTAGGGCTGGTGCTCTACTCACTGCTCCATTTAGCCGTCCCCTATTTTCACCTTTATACACAAGATTATAGGATACAGACCTAGGAGAGACCTTCAGCATTATCAATAGTCCAAGTCCCTAATTTCACAGATAAAGCCCAGAAAGGATACAGCTTGCTTTAGGCCTCTGCCCCCTGGCAGTAGAACACAAACTTCAATATACATCAGAATATGGGACTCTTTCCACTACACCCCCTCCCCCCCCCCGCCCTGATTGCCTCTCCAGAGACAGGTACTTAATATTTGTTCCACGTCTTCCTTTTTCATATCTTTTTCTGAAAGTCTCACAGGAACCTGAATCATTATGCTTCTGAGTAGGCACAAGGACAAGATGCTGCAAATATAATCAACACCAGATAGCAACATTAACTCTGTGATTTACATTGATAGAAACCTTTTTTTTGGCATCAAACTTTACTAGTCGTGTGCATATTCTCTTATATTTTCAATATCTCTCCAATTTGATAAGTCTTCTCAATATGGAGTTCTAGACCATTCAAATTAAATTAAGAGGGGAAATATGCTGATTTAAACTGCATTAATTTTGAATTATGTCATATATAAAGAGAATTCATAATATAGTTATAATATATCCCAAACTATTGAGAGAGAGAGATGTATAATCTGCTCATCGATTCATAAAAAGTTCTCTAGAGAGAATCATAAGCCTGAAGAAACCATAATTTCTTAAATTCTCTTTTACATTAGATTATCTTATTTACTTGAAAAAACGTCTTGTATCATAATCATCAGAAATCTCCTAACTGAATCTATAACATTTGATGGAAAATGGCACAGTCTGTAGTTTTTAAAAGTAGTTTGCTCAGTAAATGTGTACTGTTTTCACACAGCATATCTGAATGTAACACCACATTCTGTTGGCAATGTAATAAATGCTGTATTAAGAAAGAATTCTGGGTCATTCCCCAATAGATAAGCGATCAATGTATGCGGTCAAATAGTTCTCAAAAAAATTGAAAACTCTTAACAATTTCATGAAAGAATGCTTCAGATAATTAATAATAAGAGAAAAACAGATCGAACCAACTTTGAGGTTTTATAGCACATTCTGAAAATTAACAAAGATGAAAAAAAAAGTGGAAATAGTCCACTTTGGAGGGGTTGTGGAAGATGAGAACACTAATACATTGTTGGTGGAACTGTGAATCGGTCCAACCATTCTGGGAAGCAATTTGGATTTATGCAAAGAAAAGTGATTAAAATTTACGTACCCATGGCTAAGTGAATTGTGGACCACGAATATAATGAAATTTTACAGTGCTGTGAGAAATGATATATGTAATATGTACACAGAATAATGGAAAGACATATAAACTGATACAAAGTAAAGTAAGCATAACCAGGAAAACAATCTACTCAATGACTAAAACAATATATACAGATATAATAGAACAAAAACTCAAGGCAAGACTAACCTTGACCTCAAAAAGAGATATAAGAAGATCTCTGTCTATTCTCTTTGCAGAGATGGGAGACTATAGGTTTAGAATACTGAACATAATATCAAACTTTCAAGATGTGTTAGTTTTGCTGAACTGAGTTTTTCCCTCTCTTTTAAAAAAGTCTTTGCTATAAGGGATGCTTCTCCAGGAGAGAAGAAGAATACATTGGGAAATATGTGATATAAAAAAATCAATAACATTTTATTTAAAAATAAAAGACCACAGGATTTAGAGGACCTAGGTTTTAAATCTTCTTCTACCATTTGCTTGCTGTGTAAACCTTGGTGCCTCAGTTTCTTCATCTGTAAAATAAGAGGGTTGTACTAATTCAATACTATCCTGTGGCTCAAAATATTTGATCCTAGTGTATCCCTCCCAATCTCCTCCATTAAATTATCCCTCCAATTGTTCTCCTCTGTTGTAATCTTCAATTTTTCTTATCTACTGACTGATTCCTTCTCCACTACTTACAAACACATCTAGTCTCACCTATCCTTAAAAAAACTTACTAGATCCTGCCATCCTTGATTATCATCTTCAGTCTCTTCTTCCTTTCTTAGTGAACCTCATTGAGATAGCCATTGATATTCAGTACCTCCTCACCATCCCTCTTATTCTCTTCTGTACAAAGTTCTTCCTCATGACAACCCTGTATCATAATTAGTCTACATACTGTTATTTATGTTTTACAAACAAAGAAACTGAGTGCCATAATGTTCAAATGACTTTTCCAAGGTCACATGGCAAATAAGCGACAGAATCTTCTGGCTCCTAGACCAGTGCCTCTTCTACTATCCCATCTGCTGGTTGTTAATTCCTTTTTAGTCTTCTGGGAAATGTGATGAATTATAGTTGCATACCATTACACGTTGTTGTTTGGTTGTGCTATCATGTCTGACTGACACCATAGACATTGTCCATTGGGGTTTTCTTGGCGGAGATACTAGAGTGGTTTGCCATTTCCTTCTCCAGCTCATTTTACAGATGAGGAAACTGAGGCAAACAGGGTTAAGTGATTTGCTCAGGGTCATACAACTAGGAAGTGTCTGAGGCTGAATTTGAACTCAGGAATCAGAGTCTTCCTGACTCCAGGCCCGGCACTCTATCTACTACCCCACCTGGCTGCCCTGGCCAGCATGACTGGAAACTGAGCCCAGAGATTCAACTTATCACAGAATTAGTATCAAGCCAGGATTTTAATGCTGGTCCTCTGGTTCTAAGTCTTGCATTCTCTCTAGTACTATAAAACCACCTTTCCATTTATTTCTTGCTTTAGAATTGCCTTTTCCCTTGAGATTAAAGTGGTATTTATTTCTTCAAAAATTATGTTTCATGTGGATTGAATAAATTCTGTGGGTTTACATCTCTTTTTCTCTCAAGGGTTCAACATCCAAACATCCTGGAACTGGTTGCATATTTTATGGAGAATGAGAGGTTCTGCCTTGTTTATCCATACATGAGCAATGGATCGCTTTGTGATAGGTTACAGTGTGTCGTAAGTCTTTTTCATTATTCTGCCCAATTCTCTGACCTACAGGATTTCAAGAAGCTGTTGCCATCCCTCTGAGACAAGCAGGAAGCCCTCTCTGGAGAGGACTCCAGAGAATTTGTTTCTTTCTGCACAGAAGCAGAACAGTTCTCCAGACATTTGTGTTTCTCTGGACAGTCAATGAACATTTATTAAGTGACTACTATGTACCAGACACTCTGTTAAGCCCAGTGGATACAAGAAAGGCAAAAAACATGGTTTCCCAACCTCAAGGAGCTCACATTCTCATGGGGGAGATAACTGTATATATAAGAACGCAGGGCAAGTAACTACATATAAATAAGAAACATGGGTCAGACCTAAATGTCAGTCACTTAATCAGTAAGCATTTATTAAGTACCTACTATGTGCCAGGCACTGTGCTAAGTACTGAGGATATAAGGAAAAGTAAAAGACAGTCCCTGCTCTCAAGGAGCTCCGAGTGTAATGGGAGAAACAATGTGCAAACAACTATGGACAAACAAGATATATAAGATATATAAAGACATATATACATATATATATGTATACTATGTATATATTATATATGATATACATATATGAAGATATATATAACTATCTTATATATATCACCTATATAAGATATATAGACAAGATAATTGGAGTTAATCAATAGAGGAAGGACACTAGCATTAAGAGAAATCAAGAGAGGCTTGTTTCTTGAAAAAGGTAAAATTTTAGCTGGGACTTGAAGGAATCCAAGGAAATCAAGAGACACAGATAAATATAGAAAGAATTCTAAGACAGAATTGTCAAAAAAAATGTTCAGTTTTGTCCTTGTTATTTAATTATTCCAAACCCCAAATTATTGGTATAAATTATAGAGATAAGGACTAGATTTGTGACTTCATGGATCTAGGAGACTCCCAGGTGCAGAAACTCTCTCTACCAGTGCAGGTTGGCAGCTTCTCTACAACATTTCACCTTAGTGAGCTGCCTAGAGCCCTGGAAGACTAAATTATTTGTCCAGAGTAGCACAGTCAGTATGTGTCAGAGACAGGATTTGAACTCAGGTCGTCTTAGCTTTGAGACCAGGTCTCTATCCTCTCTGCCATGCTTCCCCTTAGCACAGATAATTTTGTTGGTGCTATCATCAGTGTCATTGTCATCGCTGTTGGGTTGTGTCTAAGTCTTCATGACCCTGTGGACCATATCACACCAGACCTGTCCGTGGGATTTTTCCAGCAAAGATACTGAGGAGGTTTGCCGCTTCCTTCTCTAATGGATCACCTTTTGTCAGAACTCTCTGCTATGTCCTGTCCATCTTGAGCAGCACTGTATGGCATAGCTTATAGTTTCACACAAGTCCCTTTGCCACGACAAGGTGGTGATCCAAGAAGGGAGGTACTTTTCATTCAGTTCAAAAACATTTACCAGGTACCTACTATGTGCATGTCAGCATGTCTCTGTTGTAGAGAAGCAGTTACAGAACAAATGCTGATTTCCTGGAAGAGGAAGGTTTGGTTTTGTTTTTTTTTTAAACCAGATCTTTCCTAGACTCGTGGAATGATAATTCTGATGGGAAAAAATAATACATGGCTCTATACTAGACAATGTAGCAGTTATAGAGAGAAATAAAACATAATCCCTGACTTCAAGGAACTTACCATCTAGAAGGGGTGATATGACAAGACTTTCTTCAGTATTTCACAGATTTTGTTGAGTAACACATCTATATCACATACTGTGCCTGGACAGACAGTTTTTCAAAGCTGTGTGGCTCTTTCCATGATAAGCCTCTCTGCAATCAAACTCGTCCAGAAACAGTAAATACATTATCTGTTGCCAAACCCATGTTCCTACCCTTCCCAACTCGGTAGTGCACAGAGCTTCTTCCTTCCTAGTATAGCTTTTGAGAGAGCAAGGTCATCTCCGTGCCATAATGATGCAGTGGCCTAGTAGTCGGTCACTCAGCTAGCATTTATTAAGCACCTACTATGTGCCAGGCACCATACTAAGCACTAGGGATGCAAAGAACGGCAAAAAGCAGTCCCTGTTCTTGGGGTTTTCCTGGCAAAGATACTGGAGTGGTTTGCCATTTCCTTTTTCTAGCTCATTTTATAGATGAGGAAACTGAGGCAAACAGGGTTAAGTGACTTGCCCAGAGTCACACAGATAGTAAATGTTTGAGGCCAGATTTGAACTCAGATCTTCGTGACTCTAGGCATAGCGCTCTGTCCACTGCACCACCTAGCTGCCCAAAGAACACTGAGTCCATGTTACATGTAACATGAGAGTAGATTGAAGAAACTAAGGATGTTGGAGAAGAGACAACTCAGGGAGCGCACACGATAGCTATCTTTGTGTAGTTGAAAGACTGTCACATAGAAGAGGGATTTGGCTGTTTTGATCTGGACCAATTGGGCAGAGCCCGGAGTACTAAGTGGATTTTGTGAAGAGGTGAAATTAGATCTGTTGTCAGGAAAAACTTCCTAATAATTAGCGATGTTAAAAAGTGGGCCGCCAGGTGGTGCCATAGTGCCAAACCTGGAATCTGGAAGACTCATCTTCCAGAGTTCAAATGTGGCCTCAGACACTTACTAGCTGTGTGACCCTGGGCAAGTCACTTAACCCCGTTTGCCCCAATTTCCCCATCTGTAAAATGAGCTGGAAAAGGAAATGTATCTTTGCCAGGAAAACCCCAAATGGGGTCACAAAAAGTTGGACACGACTGAAAAACAACCGAACAACAAAAAAATAGAATGGACTTCCTTAAGTTCGTTCAGCCAGCATTTATTAAGTGATTTAATATAAGGGTAGTTTCTCACCCATTGGAAGTCCTTAAGCAGAAGCTGGATGACTATTTGACAGGTATGTTAGCGTTCCTTTTAGATATGGCCATTGAAATCCCTACTAACACTAAGTTCTAATGCTGTGATATGGTAAAACAAATAATCATTTTTCAAATGTATACATGAGTTTGGCACAGATAATTCAAAAGTTATATATATGTATATACACGTGTATATACGTATGTGTATATATATGCATATATATATATATATTTGGCAGCAAGATTTATCTCACTAGGTTTTATGTAAGCCATTATTAAAAACCATTTAACATTTCTTGAACAAACCATGATTTCGCTGGCGTAAGGCCCTTGAACATCATGGGTGAGAAATAAGGGATTTTAATACATACATGAGTATAGGAAACACTGATAATTGAGATTGGACTGTAAAGTTGATTTTTTTCCTCCCAATTTGCTCCCATTATGATAGTCTCATTTTAATGCCTAATGTACTAGAGGGACCAGTAGGTGGCGCAGCGGAGAAAGCACTGGGTGTGGAATCAGGAAGACTCATCTTCATGAGTTCAAATCCAGCCTCAGACACTTACCAACTGGGTGACCCAAGTCACTTCACCCTGTTTGCCTCAGTTTCCTCATCTGTAAAAAGAGCTCCAGAAGGAAATGGCAAAACCACTCGAGTATCTTTGCCAAGAAGACCCCAAATGGGGTCACGAGGAGTTGGACAAGACTGAAACAAATAATAACAATAAAAAACCAACAACAATAAATATATTAGATGTTGCCCTTAGTGCTGAACTTCAACCAAACTAACTACAGTTCTCTTTTTAGGATAATACTTCTCCACTTTCTTGGCAACTTCGACTCAGTATATTGATAGGAGTAGCCAGAGCCATTCAATATTTGCACAGCACTGAACCATGCTCTGTTATCTGTGGCAACATAACAAGGTAAATTTCATAAACATCCTTGGTCAATCCCTTATGGTGTACAGAGATGCCCCCTCACTTTCATTATCAAAGGTAAGTAGATGATCTGAGCTGTTGAATGAGAGGCACATTAATGGACTGCAGTCTGCATCACTGGAGGGAGTTCCTATACCAGTGAGATCCCCAGTCCATCAAATTATCAAAGAAGTCTTCTTGGCATAGATAACAAAAGCAGGAAGAGTCTAGCGTGACTTGAGACTGTTTGGTATAGTGAAAGCGTATTTGATCAAGAGTCAGAAGACCCCGGTTCAGTTTTATATTCTTCTACTTACCTTTGCAACCACAAGCGACTTCACTTCTGAGCCTCAGTTTCCACATCTATTAAATGAGATCCTTGGACTAGTTGACCCTCAAAGATCCTTTCTAGCTTTCAACCCATAAGCTAATCAAAATCCACTCCAATCTTTTATTCTGTGCCTTTTCCAAGTTAAAATGTTTCTCTCAAATTTTGTTGTTCAGTGGTTTCAGTCATGTCTGATTCCTTGTGATCCCATTTGTTGTTTTGTTGGCAAAGACAGTGGAGTGATTTGCTATTTTCTTCTCCAGGTCATTTTTCAGATGAGGAAATGAAGGAAACAGGGTTATAGTGACTTGCCCAGGGTTCTAGAGCTAGTAAATGTCTGAGGCTAGATTTGGACTCAGAAAGATGAGTCTTCCTGACTCCAGGCTCTGTCTCTATCCACTGTGCCACCTACCTGCCCATATATAGTTAACATTTATATAGAGTATTTTTGACATCTTCAGAGGTACTAAATCTCATGATGTTACCTAAGGAGAATTTTTATTGGCTTTATTTTAGTATTATTATGCTAACCTTTTTCTATTTATTCTGCTACATATGAATTACCTTCCATGGGCTACCCCCAAATTCACCTACATTCCAAGGTTTGGTCCCCAGAGGACAGCCACTGTCTCAGCTTCTCAGGTTAATCTTATGTGGCTATCTTGCTACTATTGTAGTTACTATACATCATGAGCCCCTACTGATGTTCTCTGCATTAACAATCAGCCAGGTGGTGCAATTTGCTCTTAGCAAAGATGTTTACTAAGATGGCATAGTAAATAATAGTAAAAATAGTGATAATAACTATAAATCTTTCTTCCCACAAACCTAGGGCAGACACTCCCCCCACAAATCCACACAGTATCTATGGGAAAAGTGGACTCAAACTTCCAGTGTGGTGGTAGCCAGGCAAACATTTAGGATACATGTGTGGCAAAGACAACTTACAATCTTTGGTACTATCCTGCCTGGAAGTCCTTTCCATAGAGTCCTCGTGCAGTAATCTTTGGATGTAGCATCGTTGCTGGGTATGTTATTCACCTGGATTCCCAAAGTTTGCTCCTTTCTAAAGGTTGACTCCTGGTTGCCAGGGACTCTCTTTTGAGCCCATAGCCAGCTCTTTTTTTCATTTTCTTCTTCCTAATTTTGCTGCCAGGGATCTAGCCCCTTAAAGCTGCTACTTCCCTTAAATAACTTTGTTTCAGCATTGGCATATATCAGGAAGGTGTGTGTCTGCTCCCTTGCCAGGTATAGCTCCACTATGCTTTGTCCTCTCTACAAATTATATATTTTCAAACCTTTGGATGAGGTGTCTCCTACTGGTTGAGTAGCCTTATTTCAAATCCACATGGCCAATGGGAGGGAGGGGAGAGGAGAGAAACACCTCTGTCTCCCTTTGCTACCCTCTGATATAAGTGCAAAGGTCTCCTCCACAGCTGTGCTAACTCTCTCTGTACTAACTCTCTAACTATCCAAAGTTTAGCTATTTAAAGCCCTCCAAAGCCACATCCAATTTTTATTTGTCTAAGGAGGTCTCTTCCTTTAATTCCATCAGAGAAAAAGGGTTCACATTTCATAAAGACATTCCCCAGATGTAGCAGAAAATTTATAGTTGTTTAACACCTTGTCACCACAGTAAAACCTCATCAATAATGACTGAATTCTGTGGTGGGGGTAGGACAGGTATATTTCTTTCCTCCCTAAAACTCTTCTCTCAGTTAAACATTTTCTGTCCCTGGAAAATCCACCATGGTGCTTTTTGGCAAGGCTCGTGTTTACAGAAAATCCAGAAATTAACATTCTTCCATGATAATTCAGACCTACTATAGCTAGTGGGCCTAGATATCACTTTCACTTTCCAAAGTCATGATTACACAGTTTTAACAATCTGACATCATTTTAAAAGTGCTTTGTTAGTTGGACCTGATAGCAGTCCTATGAAATAAATTAGTATTCATTTCTCCCTTTTTTTGCTGAGGATTAAGGAAAGGTTAAGCGATTAACTCCAGGGCATCACAGCAAGACAGAAGCAAAGCTGGAATTAAAATTCATAGCCCCTGTGTCTGCAGTCTCTTGCAGATCCTACTGAACATGCTGCTCTGAGAATTTTCGTATTAAGCTGTACAAACCTCACAGCATCCCTGGCAGCTCATTTAGTGAGATATCAAAAGGGGAGACAGAAAGTCCTCATCCTCTCTTCTCTTGCAATGTGCATTCAGGTAGATGGTTGATTTGCTATAGTAAGTCTGTACCAAGTGAGTGAATACATACTGATAGTGGATCTTTTATCAGTCCCACAGTTGGTAACTGTGCCTTTGATGAACAGTCGGGAAGACTGCAGGAAAGGGTGGCTGCTTCTTTCGGGTAATCTCCCCAAGGACTTGCGAAAGGCTTTTGATGTATTTTTGACATAAGGACTGGAGCTTTTGTTTGCTCTTGCTAGTGATTTAAAAAAAAAAAGACACCAGAATCCTACATAGTCCTGGAAGGCATCCTCATGGTGTCTGGTCACATGGTGGCAGTGGTAAGCCTTTAATTTTCTTTTTTTTTATTCTGAACTTAACAAACACCAAATAAAATGGAAATTTTCATGTACATAGTAGAACAGGAAAAAGAAATTACATTAAACTTCAGATCCCAGTTATTTACAACTTACTTTTCTTTTTAAATTATAATAAATTCAACATGTAACTTTCAAAGGAAAGAAAAGAGAGAACAAACATTTCTTAAGTACCTAGTAGGTGCCAGGCACTGTGCCTTATAAGCACTTTATAACTATTATCTCATTTGATCTTCCTGATAGCCTTGGAAGGCAGACAGAGCTGATGTGACTTGCCCAAGGTCACAGGCCAAGAAATATCCGAAGCACAATTTGGACTCAAGTCTTCCTGAATCTAGGCCTAGTACCCTGCTGTGACACCTAGCTGCCTCAACCTTTAAAGCTGTCCTATGCATTTTTTTTTGAGCCAATCAGATTTAAAGTGACTTGCCCTAGCAGGGTCACACAGCTACTAAGTATATGAGACTGAATTAGAACTCAGGTCTTCCTGACTCTGAGACCTGTGCCACCTAGCTGTCCCTTGTCCTAGGTAGCTCAGTGAATAGGACCCAAGTTCAAATTCAACCGCAGATACTTACTAGCTGTGTGACCCTGGGCAAATCACTTAACCCCAATTGCCTCCCCACAAAATAACCCCATAATTAAAGGTAAATAACAAGGAATTTAGTCAAGTAGCAAGCACTCTACTCATTTCCCTATTTCATCGCCAGAAACTGGATACTGAGAGAGAAAACAGGTATTTTCACTCATGGACAGATCTGTTAGAGAGTGTCACCCTCACAAGTATCTCTATTGTCTTACTTCTTCTTTCCCTCTCACATCTTCTCCTGACCAAGGCCCTCCAAGCTAGAGAAAAGGAAGGGTATGAAAGACTTCACTACTAGACTGAGTCTCGGTTTCTTGGAAGTAAGATATCTTGGGTCTAGAATAGAGCACTTGGTGAGAGTCTGGTTGCTCTGAGAGACTGGAAGGAAGAAAGTCTCCTACTGCTACTTCTACTGAAAAGCCATAGCATGATCTGTAAATACCACCTATTTTCATCTCTTCTCTTTCTCTTCCTTTCCATGCTCACCCACTTTTGTGTCTTGCCTTGTGAGGCCTTTGTTAACATTTTTATACCAGGCATATAGAATACATCCAATCAGGTCAAGATGGGATAATGTTACCACTTGATGAGTTCACACAGTCCTCTGAGGGTTATAGTTACCACAGAGAACATGACATTCATGTCCCCTGAATGTGACCTTCTCTTGAAACCGGGTTGTTTTTTTCTTACTTGTTTTGTGTTATGGTGAAGTTTGACATGTCTGGTGAAGTTTGACATGTCTGGTGAAGCCTACAGATAGAAACTCTCTCAGAATGATGAATTTAAATGAATAAAATAAAATCCATGGAATTATAAGGGAATACAATTATGTTGAAATTCGGTTATCAAAAACATTTTTTAAAAAGTTTGCAGACCCTAGTTTGAGAACCTAAACTATGATTCTGTGATCATTTCTAGCCCTAAACTCCTATGATCTTAGTAGTCATTTTAATGTGACAGCTGAGCTTGTGAGCTTTGGGCACCACGTTGCTTCCCTTACGTATCTTTCTCTTATATGTTCATTGCGTGTATGGTAAGTACAGGGACAGGGCTTATTATTCCAGTATACTCCTCACTCCTCAATATATATTGATATTGAATGAAGAATGAGGAACGCTGTCAGGTCAAATTCTTTCTAGTACAACTTATCTGAATTATGAGCCCAGCCAAGCTCACTTGTGCTGTAAGTTCTGTTTCTAAAGGATGGTGCCTGGGAGACAGGTGGTCAATCAATAGCCAATAAACATTTATTAATCACCTATGAGGTGCCAGGCACTAGACAGTCTTTGTCCTCAAATAGCTTATGATTTTGTATGGGAAGACAACATACAAAAGGAAGCTGAAAAGCTGACGATAGGGGAAGGTATCTGGCTCAGAGGCATGATGGACAAGTCCAAAAGCAATGTAATTGGTGGGAGAGGGGGAGAAGACCATGCTGGGGCACCTCCTTAAATGGAGTCTCCGGAGCCCATAGCTTTGCCCTCCAGCCAGAGGGCATGGAGATGGTGTGTCCATCAGGCACTTTAAGAAATGCTTCATCAAAGAGGTGCAGCTTGGATTAGAAATGTGGCTATTGATACATAGCATTTGGATTTTTGTGGAAAGAAGGAATTGCTATTAATTATTCTCTAGTTCTTCCCTTTCTCCTTCCTCTTCCTCTTCCTTCTTCCTCCTCTTCCCCTTCCCCCTTTTTCCCTCTCCTTCCTCCTTTCCTCCTCTCTCCTCCCCTCTCCTCCTTCCTTTCTTCCTGTCCCTCCTCCCCTCTCTTTCCTCCTCCCTCCTCCCCTCACTTCCCTTCCTTCCTTTCCTCTTTCTCCCTCCTCATCTCTCCTCCCTTTCCCTCTCTCCTCCCTCCCTTTTTTTCTCCTCCTCCCCTTCCTTCCTCTTCCTTTTTCCCCTTTCCCTTCCCCCCTTCCCCTATCTCTCTATCTTACCCTGGCTAGAATCACAAGGGCCACTCCCCAGGCCTACTCCATTGACATGGGACCTTGAGCTGCTCCATTTCTGGCCTGAATCAGTTTGCCCCTCCTTTGACAACCTACTGGCCCTTCTCTCCACTCTTACTCTTGAGGCCTCACCATTATTTGGTGCCGGACTTAGTACAGTCACCCAATCAGCCTTCAGCCTTGTGGCAGCTCAGAATCTCCAAGCTCAAGATATCACTGGCCTCAGCCTCCCTAGTAGCATAGAATACAGACATGTGTCACTATACCTGGCTGCCCCAATTTCATTTTCCCAGGAGTGAAGACTCAAAACAAAAAAGTCAGCTACCTATAGTCAGAAGGACCCTTAGGCATAAATCTAAGTTTATTTGGAGCAGAATCATGATTTCATCCAGCAGCCCCCAAAGTATAGGGTGACATTTCCCTGTCTGCTTCTCTGTTAGTGTGAAGCACCCCTGTTCCGGAGAGTGACTCCTCTCTAAGAATAAGAGACAATTCCCCTTCCAAAGCCCGTTCAACTCTTGGCCTTTTTGCTGAGCTTGCCAGCAAGTACCCTAATTAGCGTCAGCTGTGACAGTGGGTTTGGCGATGTGAACACCTGTTCGCTGGGTACTGGGATGAGACCATCTTATTTTGTTTGGGCCACTAAACATCCGTTAGATGGTAATGACTTTAAATCATCAGCAGTCTCAGCTGAGCTGGAGTTTGGTAACCTAGATTAGCCTTCTGAATCTGTTTTAAATGATTCCCTCATTTTGCTCCAAGCCTGGACCTCCCTCTGTCATAGGCATCTCCATGTGCAGCCTAACACCTTGGGAAATATTTAAATTGCCTGTATTATCTTTCCTGTCAAAGATAGGGATTGTGTAGGAGAGAACCATTGTGAGGACAGATTGTTGTTGTTCAGTTGTTTCAATCGTGTCTGACTCTTTGTGACACCATTTTGGGGTTTTCTTGGTAAAGATAGTAGAGCAGTTTTCCATTTCCTTCTCCAGCTCATTTTACAGATGAGGAAACTGAGGCAAATAGGGTTTAAGTGACTTGACCAGGGTAACATAGTGTCTGAGACTAGATTTGAACTCAGGAAGAGGAGTCTTCCTGACTCCAGGTCTATGCATTATGGTACCACCTAGTTACCCTTTAGAGACAGATACAGCCAGAGTAATACTTTCTAAAAAAGAAACAACAGCTCTAATCATATGCTATGAAGTGAGCCTAGGTTTTCTTCTAGAAGGTCAGGGCTTGCATTGAGCAGTATTGTTTTTGTTGAGTGACTAAGCAATATGAAGGAGGCAGTGGAAATAACTCTGGCTCTGGAGACAGAAGACTTGAATTAAAATTCTACTCTGCTGTTTGCTACCAGTGAGGCACTGGGCAAGTCACTTAACCACTCTGTGCCTCAGTTTCCTATAAAATGAAGGAATTGGTCTAGATGGCTTCTGAGGTTTCTTCCAGCATTACTGGTAGCATTATTTACATTTTTAAAATAAATTATTCAATTAAATCCATAGATTAAGCTGTGTTATGGAAATCTTTAGGAAATCATTCAGTAGCAAACTTTTCTCTTCATATTGAAAAACATGTAGCCACTTTAGAGAAAAGGAAAGGCAGTTGGGTATCCCAAGTTGGTGAATGAAACTCTCAAATTTTATAATTTGCAATACATATATCCTACTTTGATACATGGTGACTTTTTTAATTGGCTAATTTATAATTTAAGTACTTTTGAAAAAAAAGTTGATTGTTTAATAAAGTTAAGATTCTGTTTACCATAAAAGTTCCAAAATTGGGATGAAGACACCTTGGCCAGGTATACACAGGTGGGGCACCAGGGGAAGAGTCAACCCAGGATAGTGGAGAGAGGACTGGTTTGGGATTCAGGACACATTGTGTGATGATTAAAAAGGTTCAAGAGACATAGTTTTGGGGTAACTTAATTATTAATAACTTAATTAGTAACTTAAATTAATTAGTAACTTAATTATTAATAAGGCCAGCATGTTTTTAATAAAAAGATGGTCATTTGGCTATCTCTCTTAAACCAAAGATAATCATGGAGGTGAGCTCATACTTTATATACCTTTCAAAGAATAGGTGTTCTTGAGGGGTAGCAGTCAGCTCTGATTAGACAACACAACGGAAGATGAGCTGAGGGTGACATCAGATCACCTTGGACAGAGAAACTATCTCTATACTAGACCACTGTATCAGTAAGGCAGTAATATCAATGTAGATGATAATTGTCAAAATGGCTGTGTCATTCTGTATCACAAAGTATATGAGACTCTCCACATAGAAGGTAGAAGAAATGAACCATTTATTCAGACACCAGAGAACCAGATCCCATAAGCTATCTGCCCAATCCATCACAGCAGCAAAGAATGCGATACATAGTATCACAACATGGAGTATCACAACATGGAGCCTCGCCATCCCAAAACCTCTCTGACCCCCTGCTGGGGTCTTCCCCAAAACAAACTCACAGTACAGCTGTCACAGTCCGTTCAGCTATCAGAGGTCAACTTGTGTTAACTCATCTCTTACAGTCACAATGGCCATTAGCAGCCATAACAGCTCTCTCTCTTTCTCAGCATTTCCTGTGACATAACTTCGTTTTCCTCTCAGGAAGCTCCTTCTACCACATGCGACTTAGGCTTCCTGTGAGGCAAGCAGGTTACATGGCCTATTAATGGGTGAGAGAGATCTTTAAATCTTAATTGTTATTACAGTCACCCACAGCTTTGGGCTGTATACCCTACCCAAGCCTGAGCAGAACACAGTAACTTCTATCTGGATAGGGTCTTGTATTAACAAGAAAGTTAATACAATCTCATTATCAACAGTGTCCTTCAAGAGAGTGAACTTTTAAAACCAGGAATTTGGAAGAAGGAGAGAGCTCTGAATCTCCCCAAAATATTGGTTATTAATCATTTCTCTCATTCCCCCATTTGATTCTACTGAGAGATGCCATGTCCTCAATGAATCACTAACTGATATGACAAACACTCCAGTAAGGGTTTCTAACTATGGGACTTATGAGAGGAGACAATGGGATGGGGAAAGGGAGAGAGAGACAGCCTTTGACAAAATCAAAGGAGGCAATCTCCATGGATAAATAGACTTTGCAGGTAAAAGACACAAAGGGAAAAACTAAACAGCAAAATAACGCAAAATAGTTATCCATTTAAGGCTCAGAAGTCTCATCTCATGCAGCTGTCTGGTTCTCTGGATACCATCTGATACAGTCCTGTCATTTGGGTGTGGTCTCAGAGCAATTCTTCTCTGGCTCAGGTCACTTGTAAAAATTCTCTTTTCTGCTAAAAATTTCCTACAAAATTGGTCTTGACATTATTTTAGATTTACTTTGCCAACAATCAGGTCAAATAATGAAAGTTAACTCAAACATTATATCTATTACTAGAAAACCAAATTTGGAACCTCTTAGACCAGGGATTTTATAATTTTAGGTTAGCCAGTTGTCATATTAATATATCTAAGAAACTCAAATACAAACAAAAAAATTAGAACCCTATTTTTATTCTTGGCATCATTCAATTAGTTCTAGTCCTGAATCTATTACTAGCTTATTAGGCAACCCTGAGAAAGTCGTTTAAACTGTCTAGCTCTCAGACTTCTCGTCTTTAAAATTAGGAAAAAGGAGAAAGGAAGACTAGCTGAACTCTAAGGTCCCCGTCAGCTCCAAAATGATATTCAACAACTGCACATTCATTTGTTACACCACACATTAAGTGTAGTCAGAGGAAAGTTATTTAGCTCAGATGCAGGGCTCACCCTGAGCCGTACTGCCAGATTCGAAGGGGAACCTACTCGTGATAAGAAAAGTAGAAAATGTAGAGGACCGGGACAGGGGAGGCCATGAGAAGTCCCATGGAAATGGGAGGACAGAAGCATCACTACCATAAAGAAAGGGGCCGAGACACAAGTGAAACTATTTTGGCCGATTGGACAAAAGAAAGGTTGGAACTAAAGCTGTGGTGCTGAACTCTGTGCCCCTGGCCATCAATACCCATTCCAAGGTGGTAATCCTGCCGTGCCTTTCTTTCCTTGTACTGACTCCCTTCCGGAATCCTGAAACCATTCTCTCTTGGTATAGGAAAAATCTGTTTACCTGTCTTTTTTGTGAACATTTACTTTGTCTTTACAAACGGTGTTTATCACAGACATTTGCTAGTTTGGACATACTCACTGGAAATGCATTTGGGAGAAAGCAATTGAGATAGGAGAGTAACCCAAGAGAATATATAGAAAGATGTAGCACTAAGGTGTTTTGCCAGATTGCAGCCTTTTATCAGGAGACTCCATGCTAAAAAAAATTTAAAAAAGGAAAATAAGGAGAGAATTAGATTCTTTAATACAATTCTAACTTTGGCATTGAGTCAGTAATAGTGAGGGAGGCCCAACAGAAGTGGTTGAGCAAGCGTTCTTGACACACCACTACTACACAGGGTTATGTGACTAAGTCTGAGGTATCAATGATCGATAAATAGATACAATGCAATAAATAGATATCTTGGAATCATGTGATAAATTCCAAAGATCAGAACTGGAACCAAGTGAGTAGAAATGACAGAAATTGTTTTAAGCATGATTTATTCTTCCCTGGCCTTGTCCCTAAGCAACTGACTAGCCTCCCTGACAGTGATTTTTAAAAACTGCCTTTGTAGCGCTTAGTCATGGAGACCTAGAAAGAGAATAGTCTAAGTGCAATAAGGCCCAATTATTGGGAAATCCCAATCATTATTTAATTAATTATTTCCCAATTATCAATAATCCTATACAAACTAGTGTTAAGAAGTCATCATTAGTCAGATCAGATTGCCTTTTTTGTGTCTGTGGAATTGTTGGTGTTGTTGACCCAAGGGTGTCCCTATGTACAGGAGACATGAAGAACAGCATCAGGCTTTGCTCTTTAGAGAACTGCCTGTGGTGATGTAGGCTCTTACCAAGTGTATCCATTTAGTAAAAGGCTATTAAATATTGTTATTGTTTGTTGCTGTTATCTGTCTTATTGTTTTGACCTTTTCAATACGTTTATGATTTGTCTTGTATATAGCTTGTTTGTAAATAGTTTGTATGTCATCTCTCCGATTAGACCATGAGTTCCTTTGTCAGCAAGAACTGTTTTTTTTTCTTTCTTTGTATCCACAATGTTTAGCACAATCAGTGCCTGGCACATAGTAGGAGCTTAATACATTTTTAATTTGCACATAGTAGGAGCTTAATACATCTTTATTGACTGACTGACTCCAGATCCCAAACTTGCCTTTAGGCCCTGCCTAAAACAGGGAGAAAATCTTACTCTTTGACATTTTGGTTCACATCAAGATGCTAGAAACTTACTGTGTTCTCATCTTCCAGGTAATTCCTTTTAAAAGCTGCATTTTAAAAGAACCTGGTAGAATGTCACCAATGAATCACTAATGGTAGAATTTCTGGTATATGTGAGGATGATGTTTTGATGGCAGGATCCTTCTAGCAGCCCCAGAATCCTATCACATAGGCTATTTACTATCCCGTTTATAGATAAGGCCAGATCTGTCCATACTTCCTGATTTCCCTAATGTTGGGGGTTTTTTTGTCCTTTGCTCATGACATAAATACCTACCTCCCCCTCAACCAAGCATTCTAGTGGGAGAACATTCCACTTAAAGCAAAATTTCATCTTGGCTGATTAAAAGAAAATGGGAGGAAGATTAGACAAGTTCCAACTTTATAATAGTTTGTTGATCTTCCAGTGTGACTATGAAGAAGAAAAAATTCCATTACTCAAGCAAGTGTAATACAAAGAACACTGGATAAAAAGGGAGCCTGAGATGTTTTCCTTATCTATGAAAGGAAAGGGGTGATCCCTATGATCCTCTCTTACTCTAAACTTGTGTATCCTATGAATCAATGGAGAAGTCTTTTTTTCAGGTTTTTTTTCAATGAATAAACATTAATTTTTCTCTCCATCCCACGTTTCTCCCTGCATTTGCACGGGGGGGGGGGGCAGAAAGGAAGAAAAACAAAGCTTTTGCAACAATTATGCATAGTCAAGCAAAATAAATTCCTGCGTTGGCCATTTCTAAAAATGTGTGTCTCATTCTGTACTCTGAGTCTATCCCCTCTCTAAGAGGAGTTGGGAAGAGACTTGAGTCAGAGTGTTTGGTTAGGATGCTTTGGTAGTAATTCAAATGTGAAGTATTGAAGGCCTGGATTAGGGTGGTGACAACAAGTTTTTCTGAAGGAAGGATCAGTAACCTTGGCTCCTGATTGTATATAAGAAATGAAAAACATAAAAAAAAATTAGCCCAAAATGGTTATTTCTCAGACTTTCCAGACTAGGAGTTCCTGTTGAAGTGCGAACAATTTCCACGAGGGAAACTGTTACCATTGGCAGAGACGGAAAATTGAGAATGAGAAAATCTGATCAGTTCTGCTTTGGATGTGTTTTCTTAGAGGATAACCAAATGCAATTGTCCAGTAAGGGGTTGGAATGATAGGATTGGAAAACAAACGAGAGGACAGAACTCAAGAAATAAATTTTGCTATCATTAGCTTAGAGCTAGGAGATAGAGTCATGAGAATAGATCAAATCTCAGAGAGAGAGCAGAGAGAAAAAGAGCAAAGGACCAGAGATTAAACCTTGGGATAGGTGGGCAGAGATATTCTCAGTTAGGACACAGGAAGAGAAAGAGAAACCAACGGTTCAGAAATGTCAGTGATATTTCATGGTTTCTTCAGTAAAACAAACATACCACAAACATAGCACTTGAGAACCTAGAAGAGATACTCATAAAAATAAATTTGCTGTTGGATTGAGATCTTATTTCTTGAATTTTAGTCAAGGCTAAAAGTAGGTTTTTAATTCATTACGATTTCCACCATTTTTGTCATTCCTGATAATGTTATTAATATAAAGAGATCAATTTAAATTAGGAAGGTTTAGTTCTTCCTGATGCCATCCCCCAAAAGGTTCTAATGGCACATCCCAGGCAGGGATACATCTGTAAAGGAATACATCTGATAGTTAGTAGGTAAAGAAGTAAGCATTCTACAATTCTTACCAAAGCAATGAATGCTCATTTAATATCACCCTTTTCTATACCCAGGTAAATGAGGCCATTGATAGTCATTTGCTAAACACAGCGAGAGGATGTTATAGAAAGGGATATACTGAAAGGAATATACTACAAGTAAAGGGAGAAAAAAAGTTGTTTTGAAATGGGTAACAAACTAGTAAGTGGTTTGAGAGATACATTGAGCAAATGTATGAAAGTTGTTTTTGGGTTGTGGGATTTTTTTTTTTTTGGTTTTGGGGTTTTTTTTTTTTAGCTTTTTGAAAGATTGAGATATTGGTAATGGTTGAGAAGAAACTAACAAACCAGTATCTGCCAGATGGTCCTTAATGACTTGCTATGGATTTGATGTAGTGTCAGTCCCAGTGAGATGCATCTGGACCATTAAGCAAAGCTGAAATCCTCTGCAGTAATCATTGATAGCTGTTGCCAGCCTTCTTGGGTACTCCCCATTTGCACCCCTTAACCGGAAGGCCTACTTCTGATTTGGGAATGCATTGTTAAATCTTGGGCCTATCAGTATGAGAGATGGGAGGGCCTGTGGGAGAATGATTTTTATGAAGACATTTATTCAATAAATCTGAGTGACTGCTGTGTGTAAGGTACCTCATCTGTTTCAGCTGCTTGTTAAACATTTGTTCAATGAATGAATACAAAAATGAATAAACAGCTAGCATTTATATAGTAACTTAAGGTTTGCAAAGGGCTTTATATATTATTTCATTTTATACTCACAACAACCTTGGAAGGTGGGTACTGTTATTATCTTCATTTTAGAAATGAGGAAACTGAGGCAAAGAGAGATTAAGTTACTTGCCCAGGGTCACTTATAGCTCATAAGTGTGTAGAGCAGAATTGAACTCAGGTCTTCTTGGCTTAAGTCTGGTACCACCTCCCTGCCTCTTCTATCAAGAAGCTTACCTTATAGATGGGGCAAATGAGATAAATACACTAATAATTTTTAGTACAAAACTATTGGTCTTGATGGATGAGATCAATGTCACACCTCCAGGTCATAAGGTGATACAGAGAAAAGAAAATCAATTAATCAAACATTTATTAAGCACTTACTATGTGCCAGGCACTGTGCTAAGTGCACTTTCTAAATAATATTTTATTTGATCCACACAGCTACCCTTCAAGGGAGGTGCTAGTATTATTATTCTCATTTTATGGTTGAGGAAACTGAGTCAGACAGAAGCCACATACCTTAAGTGCTGAGGTTGGATTTGAACTCAGGTCTTCCTGCCTCCAAGCCTAGCACTCTAACCACTGTGCCACCAGGCGCTTATGAAAGACCTTAAAGAAATAAACATGTAGAGCTTTACTAGATACGGAGAGCTTTTGCTGAGCTACATAAAGAGCTGTTTGGGGCTAGGGTCTAGGGACGCCATGAACCAACTCTGGCCACCCAAAGGGATCCCATCTGCTTATCTGTTCCAATCCCTTGTGCTCCATACCCTAGGATGGTTTGAGCTTGCCATCCTAATGTGAAAGAGTACCACGGTCTAGCTTGCCTTTTCCTCTTAAATCTTATAATTGAATAATTAGAGTTTGGGGGATATTTGAACTGACCATGGGTCTGTGGATGTCTGTTCAGATTTGATGCCATCTACTCTTGATTTCACTTGGGCATATTCTATTGTATTCAGGTTGGGTGAGAAGAATATTGATATGCTTTCTGTTTTTACATAGCTTCACATTGGCATTGGTTAGTAGAATCGAAGTTCCATTAACTTTTTCCATCAGAGATCCGGGATGGGGAACCATCTTTGTCTGTTGCATTTATCAGTTTGATTATCCTCAAATCTGCACTTCTCTTTCATAATCCTAAAATATGACAGTCCTAGTCCTTGACTAAAGCTGGAATGCTTCCATGATGAACCTAGCAATGACAACAGGCCAGCTTGGTCTGGGTATAGCAGCCCTCAAGAGTAATGCTTCAGGTAGGCAAATGAGTCTGTTATCAAGAGTAGCTCACAAGCAAGTATGAGCAGGAGGCAATAAGCATTTATATAGGTCGTCAGTGTTGGCATCCAAGATATTCAGAGGGGGAAAGTATCAGGTGCAGGGTCATGATGGATAGTGAGAAGGAAAGAGGTGTCTGGCCTGGGTACCTGCCTTAAATGGAGGTTCTGGGAGGAGCTTTCTATGTCCACCCTCTCTAATAAGAGGGAAGAGGTACTGATGAGTTGCCAGAAGGCTCATCACTGACCAGTAGGGAATCCAACCTATCAGTCATGATATGAGGTATGGTAGATGAATCGAGGAGCAGTGGAGAATCAAACATACAGTACCTCTCCTTTGGACCTACAAAAGCCAGCAAGCTGTCCTTTTATACTGTATTGTTATTTTTTTAATTATTCTAAATTGTCTATATTTTTCCAGGGCATTTTCCCCATAGAATAAACTTTTTTAGTTAACTGCATGGCTAGCCTACCTCTGCCCAAGGAAAGCTGTGGTCACCATACCTTTGAACACTGTTTAAGCTTTAAGCAAGGGAACAAATTGGTGTGGAATTGATGGTCAAAAAGGCTTCTGCAATTCCCATATTGCTGTAATGAAGCATCTTTCTTCCTTAAGATGCCAAGGCCCTTATTTATTACCGTGTAAATCACAAGACCCAGAATTTATGTTGTTCAGTGCAGTCTGCTTAGGGCCAACTTATCTTTTTCACCAAACATCATCTCTCTAAGTAGAAATACAATGCCCTGGAACAATTTTGGAATCTCAGTCTACATTTCTAAGAGTAGTATTTCACAGGATCTGTTTGCTCTGAGTTTTACTACATAAAATTTTATGTCTGCTATGTTCGGGAAACAGTCACCACCAGAAAACTCAATGAGTATTTATAGGAGTATCATGCTCAAATTTCTGGGAAGCCTCCTATAAACTTATTTTAAAATGAATTTTAATGGATGCCTTTTGTTTTACATTACTAATCATTTCTGCATATAGCAGACCTCCCTCCCAGAAAAACAAATTCAGCAAAAACAACCAAAAGAACAGCCATGCCTGGTAGTTTATGCAACATTCTGTCTGCTTCATTTCCCACCTCATTGCTGAGAGGAGAAAAACATTGTCATTATTGTCTAGGACAGGGGTGGGGAACCTGTGACCTCGAGGCCACATGTGGCCCTCTAGGTCCTCAAGTGTGGCCCTTTGACTGACTCTTAACTTCACAGAACAGATCCTCTCAATAAAAGGATTTATTCTATCAAGCTTGGACTCAGTCAAAAGGCCACACCCAAGACCTAAAAGTTCACATGTGGCCTCGAGGCTGCAGGTTCCCCAGCCCTGGTCTAAGATCATTATAATTACCCAGAACTTGGTACTCTTTTTAGTGTTCTTTTCATTTAGGTTCATTGTATTCATTGTGAATGTGGTTCTCCTTGTGTTGTTCTGTATCAGTTCATATAAATCTTCCCACAAATTCCTTATAGGTATAAATATAATTTCTTAATGCACAATGTTATTACATTTACATACCATAATCGGTCCCATCATTTTCCTATCCATGGTTCTAGTTGTTTGCTACCACAACAATGAATTCAATAATAATTTGGTATATATGATGCCTTTATGTCCTCGATCCTTTTTTAGAGTATATGTCATATAGTGAAATTGCTAGATCAAAGCTTACAAACAGTTTAGTCAGTTTTCTTGCATTGTTGTTCAGTCATTTAGTCACGTCTGACTCTTTGTGACTCCGTGGACCATACTGTCCATTGGGTTTTCTTGGAAAGGACATTGGAGTGGTTTGCCATTTCCTTCACTAGTGGCTTAAGGCAACAGAAGCGAATAGTCCAGGGTCACACAACTAGTGAATGTCTGAGGCCAGATTTGACCTTGGGTCTTCCTGACTCCAGGCCCAGCGCTGTATCCACTGAGCCACCAAGATGCCTCCTTTTTCTTGCATAATCCCAAGTCATTTTCCAGACTGGTTGGACCAATTTCACAGCTCTATTAACTCTAAAAACAATTGTTCTCCCACCCAACCCTTTTAAAAATCATTTTTGCCAGTATCCTGGGTGTAAATAAGAACTACAAGAAGAGAAACTTCATAGTTATTTTAATTTAATTTCTATATAGAACGATTTTTATTTTAGTCATTTATACATTACAGATTTAGATGAAAGGTTTTTTTAGGGGTGGGGTTACGACCTATTACTGCTTATTGTATATAGTAAGGATTTTTAATGATTTTGGGATACAGAAATTTTAGAATTTGTCCAGGAATCAATTCATTTTAAATTATTGGGTGGTACTATAAATACCTCTCTCTATGCTTTATAAATGCAAACCAAGAAATTGTTTTTTGGGGAAGAAAAGTGGCTAAACAGTAAAACGGTGTTAGTTTAAAGGATCCACAAAAAACCCTTTAGATAGAATTCATATTCTTTTTCTCATTTTAATGTTGTTAGAACAAAGCAAAGGATATTCTGCCAATAGTGTGACCAGGAAAAGGACCAGCCCTAGGCAAAATTGTGAACTAAAGTTTGTCTTTGGTTTGGTTTGGTTTTCGTTTTGTCCTCCTATCTTTAATGCCTAGCATGGTACTTGGCACATAGGTGCTTAATACAATACTTGTTGAATTGAGTTGAATAGTTTTTGGTGCCTTCTCAACTTTCCTGTAACCTTTTTTCCTCTCTCAAATGCCATTCTCCAGGAATTCACTCTTACAGTAAGTCCCCAGTAAGGTAGCAACTGGTAATTAAAATAGAAGTGAATGACCTAAGACTGATCAAAGGAATATAGTTGTAATGGTGGAACGACAGGTATGGACTTGGTATTTTGTTGCCAGGGGACTTGCTAATGGCTCCTCAAGACATACCAAGTAAATAGAGGCCTATTGAGTTCATTGGTTGGGTCAAGTCCTATAATTAAGTTCTGGGCACATGTGGGAGATCCACAGATTAATTCAAGTAATGGATTAAACAGAAATGAAGGAATGGTCAGTCAAGGGGAGGGGGCATGGAAAATTGGTTGGACTAAACTTTAACTTTTCCCTTTCTTTCTGTTGACAAATTGTCAGCCGTCTTTACCAGTAAGGTTTGTTGTAATCGTGAACTGACCAATTCAAAAAACACAGAGTATTCCCTAGGAGTCCCTAACCACAGTGGAGCCTTTGGGACATACTCAGTCTCACATCAAAGAGTATTCTCTTCCAGTTTTTATATCCTTATGTGTGAGAACCATAGCATATTTTTAGGGGTATGTTCTGAAGCTATAATTTCATTGATATAAGGAGTTCCCAGATAAAGAAATTCATATCCATATTAATCATTTCTTACTGTACCATAATATTTCATTATACTCACATCCCATAATTTCTTCAACCCTTTCCTCCATGGATGGGTGCCCACCTTTGTTTCCAGGTTTTTGCTAACACAAAGAGTGCCTTTTCTTCCCACCTTTGACTTCCTTTAGAATGTACGCTCAGTAGTGAGATAATTGATTCAAAGGTTATTGACAGCTGGATGGTATAGGCAATAGAGTGCTAGATTTAGAGTCAAGCATAACTGAGTTCAAATCCTGCCTCAGACTAGCCGTGTAAACCTAGGCTTGACTTCTCTCACTTACTGTTGGGGATGGTACCTTTCTCACAGCGTGGTTGCAATGATCCAGTGAGATAATATATGAAAAGCACTTTACAAACCTTAAAGTACTATGTAAATGCTAGCTATTATTATTATTATAAAGTCAAGCCACCCTTTTTTGGATAATTCCAAACTAATATCCAAAATGGTTGGACCACTTCACAGTTCCACCAACTGCATCTATGTGCCTGTTTTGCCACATCTTCTCCAACATGAACTTCCCATCTCTGTTCACCTTTTCCAGTTCTGCATGGAGAACGATGAAACCTCAGAGTTGTTTTAATTTGCATGTCTCCTACTCTTACTGATGTGGTGCATATAGTCACATGATCATTTATAGTTTGCAAATTTTTGAAAATTATTTGTTCTTATTCTCTGAGCATTTATCTACTGGAGAAGGACTCATATAATTAACGTGGCTTTGTTTGTATTTGGTGAGATACTGTTTTACGTGTCACTAAATATACTTTCCTGAATTTTTTAGATTAATTTGTACCTTCATTATAATTTCAGTTCAAACATACTTTTGGACAACCAGTTTCAACCCAAACTAAAAAATTTTGTCACAGCCCACCTCCGACCTCTCCTGGAAAAACAGAGTTCCACCATAAATATGGAAAGCAGGAGGAATAAATACCTATGGTACATGCCAGAAGAATATATTAGACAAAGAAGACTGTCCACTAAAACTGATGTCTACAGCTTTGGAATTGTGAGTGTCCACCTTCACACAGGTTCTTAATTTGAGGTCTGTGAATCCATTTTAAAACTATATTTTGATATTCATATTTCATTTACCTAGCTTCCAGGAAAGGGGGAGAGATATTAATAATTTTCTAACCTCTTGGGAAAAACAGAAAGGACTTTTACTTTAGGCTAATTGCTTTTGCTATGCACAGTGTTTGGTGTAATAATGCCACTGAGTCATAAAGCATGAACCACTTTACTAAGAATGGATTCATTGTTGTAGTTAATGATAGATCATAATTCATGGGGCATTAGAACCTAGACTCATTTTAAATTTGTCCTCCTCCAGGTCATAATGGAAGTTCTGACAGGTTATAAAGTGGTTCTTGAAGGTCCAAAATACGTTCAACTGGTAAGAATCCCATCTGCCCATATATCTCTCTCTTGATCATGTTCCTGATGGCGTCCTGCAAAAGATCTTTGTGTCCTTTTTCCCCCCAGAGGGACCTCCTTGTGGAACTGATGGAGAAGAGAGGCATTGAGTCATGTCTCTCCTTATTAGATAAAAAAATAAATCCAGGTCCTCAGAATTTCTCCTGGAAATTGTTTACTTTAGCAAACCAATGTGCAGCCTCCCGGGCAAAGTTACGGCCAACGATGGATGAAGTGAGTATTCTCGGGACTCTTTGATTCAAACTAGAGCGCAGAACTGTTGAAAATAACAATACCTTACATATCTAGACCAGATTTACAGTGTTACCCTCAGGACAGTCCTATAGAGTTAGATAGGGTGCAGATTATTAGAACAGTTTTATTAATGAGAAAGTCAGTCAACAAGCATTTATTAAGTGCTTGACATGTGCTAGGGATGGTGCTAAGCTCTGGGGATGCAAAGAAATGCAAATTCTTGTCCTCAAGGAGCTGACATTCTAATAGGGGAGACAACATGTAAACAATAATATGCATATGAGATATATGCAGAGTAGATAGAAGGTAATCTCAGAGGGTCTTCAAGATGATAGTTTTATCCACTATACTATACTACTTATCCCTGAAAAAAAAACTCCAATGGAGGAAATATGTATCCAAATTGAAGTTTTTATCAGAGAAAAGAAGTCAGTTAAATATTTTGTAGACAGAAAGTGCTCACTTAGTAAAAGTAAATTAATCTCTTTCTGGTAAAAAAAAAAAATTATTAATTTGTTAAATAGCAACAGGATGCTCAAATTAACATACTAAGTTAATATGGTATTTGAGCATTAGTAGAACTGGAAAGAGTCTTAGAGATAATCTAATTCCATTTACTTCATTTCATAGATGAAAATGAAGCCAAGTTTGGATAAATAACTTACCTGAGGCCACAAAGCTATAATTATCTGTAGCATTGCATGAATCAACCAATTAATAAATATAACCAAATAATAAGTATAACCAAATAGTAAGTATAACCAATTAAAAAGTATAAAAGATATTAAGTATCTCATATGAGTCAGGGAAGCTAGGTGGCACAGTGAATAGAGTGCTGGCCCTGGAGTCAGGAAGACTCCTCTTCCTCAGTTCAAATCTGACCTCAGATTAGCAGTGTGACCCTAGGCAAGTCATTTAACCCTGTGTGCCTCAGTTTCCTCATTTGTAAAATGAGCTAGAAAAGGAACTGGCAAACCACTCCAAACTCTTTGCCAAAAAGAAACCCTAAATGAAGGGTTGGACATGACTGACGTAACTGAACAACAACCGCTTATGAGTCAGGCGCTGTGCTAGGCACTGGGGTTACTGAAGCAAAAATTATACAATCTACACTCTTAAGAAACTTAATATTCTATTAAGGGAGACAACACATACCTATATCAGCATACACAAAATTATCACAAGGTAATTGGAAGAGAGGAAGAATTTTATGTAGAGTGTGGCATTTGAGCTCATCTTCGAAGCAGTCTGGAATTCTAAGAGGTGGAGGTGAGCAGAGAGTGATTTCCAGCAATGAAGCATGCAGAAAGAACCAGAAATCTGGCACCTTAAAAAAAATGGCAAAAGATGGGAGAGACTATGTGGTGTAGAGGAAGGACCAGAAATCAGAACAGATGGGATTTCCTGCTGTTTGAATTTGAGTGAGGCATTTCTCTGCCTCAATTTCCTTATCTGTGAGCTTAGGGGTTTAGATAAGTTCTAGCTTCTAAAATTCTTTGAGTAAGCATATTTTGTGAAATTTAATAAAATTATTTTTACTTAAAAAAAAGGAATATAATTTCTTAAACTCTTGGTTGTTGTTTTTTTCTTCTTAAATTAGGTCCTGATTGCTCTTGAAAGTACTTACCCTATCTTACATTTTGCTGAAGATTCTCCCAAATCACTGAAGTCCTTCAGGTCTCCTTCACTCCTTTTTCTTGACCACTTACCCAGTGTTCCCATGGAAAATGATGAAAGTCAGGATTTTTGCTCACTTCCTAATGAAAAATTGGATAAAGATAGGTTTGCTCAGAAAACTCCATTAGAGTGTAGCCAATCTGAAGTCACCTTTCTGGGCCTTGACAGAAAGGCCATGGGTAAAGAAAAGGCCTATGTTTCCAAAGTACCTGTGACTCCCTGGGAGTCATCAAACCATACACTTCCACCCCAGGACTCAAGCGTTTGTTATATGAGTATGGACCTTTCTTCAGAGTCTAGAAGTCCTGTTTTGAGCAGGCTAGTGGAACCTAGCTCCTCCTCAGAAGTATGTAGGAATAAAGATGAAAAGTTGGAAAGAGATGACTTTTAAAAATATTTCACCATCAGATTAAAAAAATGAGGCAAGTACTGCATAGTGACAACTATAAACCATTGTTTTGGAAGGAACCAGTGATGTCTACAGAGGTAAGACCAAGAGAAAGTTGAATCTGGTGAATCCATTGTCTAGATTTTTCAAGGTCCTACCTTTTTCAATATGGTTTATGTTTTGGGGTGTTGTTTTGTTTTTTGAGGTGTTTTTTGCTTTTTTAAAAACCTGAGTTGCATTGAAAATTGCCTCAATTTCTGCCAGACTAAAGGGGAAGAGAGATATACTTAGGGCCATATAAAATTATTCAGGAATGCAGCTAGGTGGCACAGTGGATAGAGCGCCTATCCTGGAGTCAGGAAGATTCATCTTCCTGAGTTGAAATCCTAGCTGTGTGACCTTGGGCAAGTCACTTAACTCTGTTTGCCTCAGTTTCCTCACCTGTGAAATGAACTGGAGATGCAAATGGCAAACCACTCCAGTATCTTTGCCAAGAAAACCCCAAATGGGGTTACCAGGAGTTGGGCATGACTGAAAAATGACTGAACAAGAAATTCATTCAGATTGGGGAATCCTAGCTTAAACAGAGCATAAACAAGCCTCTCCAAGGAAGGAAACTGCTTCCGTTCTCTTCCTCTTGGAACTTTCAAGGCCAGGTTATCCCAAAGCCTCAATTGTTTTCTGCCTTTTTCTCTCTTTCATTATTTTGTTTTATGTGCTTGTTAAAATGTTGTACTATGCCCAAAGGGCTATAAAACCATACCTATCCCTTTTTTCCAGAAATACCACTACTAGGTCTGAATCCCAAAGAGATTTTTAAAAAGGAAAAGAACCTATTTATGCAAAAATATTTATAATAGCTTTTTGTGATAGTAAAGAATTGGAAATTGAGGAGATGCCCATTAGTTGGGGAATGGTTGAACAAGTTGCGATATATGAATGCGACGGAATACTATCATGCCATAAGAAACGATGAACAGGGGAATTTTGGAAAAATCTGGAAAATCTTACATGAACTGATGCTGAGTGAAGTGAGCAGAATCAGGAGAGCATTGTACACAGTAACAGCCACATTGTGTGACAAATAACTTTGATGGACTTAACTCTTCTCAGCAATACAATGATCTAAGACAGTTCAAAGGACCCATGATGAAAAATGCTATCCACATCCAGAGAAAGAATTGCTGGAGTCTGAATGCAGATTGAAGAATACTCTTTTTCACTTTCTTTATTTTCGTGAGTGTGTTTTTAAAAAAAAATCTGTGTTTTCTTTCACAACACGAATAATGTGGAAATATGTTTTGCATGATTACACATGTATAACCTATATTAAATTGCTTGCCTTCTCAGGGAGGGAGGAAGAGGGAGGGGGAGGCAGAGAGAGAATTTGGAGCTTGAAATTTTGAAAAATGAATGTTGAAAATTGTCTTTACATGTAATAGGGAAAAAATAAAATATTATTTAAAAAATAAAAATGTATCCCAAGTGCAGATAATTTCATACTTAAATTATTAACTATCATAAGATGGTAGATTAGAGTTGAGAGGGGCTTCTGAAATCATTGAGTCTAGTCCTATCATTTTACAGATGAGGAAACTGAAACACAGAGGGGTTGTGACTTCCATAGGGTCACACAGTTTATAAGTATTTTAAATAGGATTTGTACCTAGTTTTTCCTGATTTCAAGTGCAGTACTCTGTCCACTAATTCATGCTGTTTCTAACTGATATCCTTTAAAATGAGCATACATTTTAGCTGGACTTGATGTGTCCCTTAATATTTTTCTGCATTTGGACCAAATCAATAACACATTTCCACTTAGAAGAGAGTCCATTTACAGGACAGTTTTTTATCAAGTCTGATTTTGTGAGGTTCTGAAGACCTGTATTTTCTTCAGTAGAATTTCCTCAGTTGAATAGAAAAATTCAAGTTTATTTCTCTCTTGCGTAAATGACTAATCACTGGGCCTTAATTTAGTTCTTAATTATGGTTATAATTACATGAACATTACCAAGGATTGGTTCATGGGTTCACAGATTCAGAATATTAGAGATATCTCAATCTAATGCCCTAATTTTATAGATGAGAAATTTGCGGCCCAGAGGTTAAGTGACTCGTCTAAGGTCATACAATTAGTAATCAGGAGAGGTGGGATTTGAACTCAGGCCTTTAAAATTACCAAATTCAGAGCCCTTCTTATTATATACTGTGCTGCCACCCCAACCCACCCCCACCCCACCCCACATACCTTTGAATATCTTGTCATGGTTTATTCAAGTGCTTTCTCAGTATGATCACATTTCACTAGGTGATTTCATCGATCATTTGGCACTACTATCCAGGGAAGGAGAGACAAGGAAAATAAAAACTGCTAATGCAGGTTACCACTTGTGAGCCCTCCCACCACACTCCCCACCCTAACCCTCCAGCCCTCCTTAAAAGGTTTTGGCTGGTGAAAAAGTTTGAAATAATTGGTTAAGAAGGAAGTATGGTATAGTAGAGTGAGTGGGAGTTTGGACATCTGGGAACCTGGGTTTGAATCCTGACTACTGCTGGGTAGAAAAGACACTTTACCTTTCTAGACTTTAGTATCCTTTTCTGCAAAATGAGAGAATTATACTGGAATGGTGACTCCCAACCTTTTCAAGTATGAGAACACTTTTTTAAATGTTAAAAAAAATCTGGATCTTTATCTGTTAATAGTTGTTCTATTAGTATTTATTAAATAAATATATGATGACAAAAAGTGACTATGAATCAGCAACTTTTAAATGCATTTGTATTTAATCACATTAGCATCTATACATATTTTTAGAAATAATGCTACATATATGTGTGAAACATTATTTACTCAGTCTTCAAAAGGCCTGCTTGGTGACTGATGTAGGACGACCAGCAGGGGTGCTCTGGCAAACGTTTAACAAATGTTCACAGGACACACTTTCATTATTAACATTTTTATTATTATTAACATTTTCCTCCATCATTTTCTTGAGTCTAGAGAAGCAACAAAACAAATCAATCAGGCTTTGATTTGCAGCATTCGCCAATTTCCAAAGTTAAAAATGCTCACGCTGAAAATTTCTAGCTCTGGCACACCCCAGAAGTCCATTGATCGTATGGCTGTTAGGAATGCATAACAAAGTCAGGGACATGGAAAGAAAGGACTAGGGTACAGGTCTTGGTCCTTCCTGTTTTGCCTCAAGTTGATTTTCAAAGCAACTAAGGACATGGGAGCCTAAAAGGACGAGTCATCCCAGCAACTCATAGATCTTTAGCATTTTTGCTAAATGGAATCCCTAGGATGTTTGAAGGGACACAGTTTAATACACACGAGAGTATGACAGAGCTTGAAAAGAAAGTTCTTTTTTTTTCTTTTTGAGGGCTGAAGGCAGGGCAATTGCAGTTAAGTGACTTGCCCAAGGTCACACAGCTAGTAATGTGTCAAGTGTCTTGAGGCCAAATTTGAACCCAGGTCCTCCTGAGTCCAGGGACAGTGTGCCACCTAGCTGCCCCTTGAAAATTTTCTGCTCTCATCAGAAAGGAGATTGGGATCAAGGAACCAGATCTCAGGGGCAGCTAGGATAGAACACTTGAAGTCAGGAGGATCTGAGTTCAAATGCAGCCTTAGTCTCTTACTAGCTGTGTGACCCTGAGGAAGTCATTTAACCATGATTGCCTCCAAAATAAAAGGAACCAGACCTCGGCAAAGGGAAAAATAGTTCAAAGAATAGACTTGGAGATGCCCAAGGGAGGGCTTCCCGAGCTAACTGGCTAGGTGAACTTGGATGGAGTTTAGAATCACAAGAAAAACTAAATATGGCTATCAAGCTAAGGCCCTGGCATACTTTGTCTTACACGGATGTGCCAGTAAGGCAAAATGGGCTTAGTTTAACGGGTGCCCTTGAGGAGTTTGGCTTTTGTTTACCATGAAAGTACTTTCACCTGTTAAATGCTAAGCCCCAGGCCCAAAGCCCTATCAGGTGTGAAACCCGTGTGGGCATAGATTAATCACTTAAGAGGGGCCAACTCGGGAACCAGTGGGTCTCTAGACTCTGGTCTCTAGTCTGTAAAATGGTGTCCAAAATCCTTTCTAACTCTAAATCTACGATCCCATGATTTTGATCTAGTGTAGCCCTCTTTTGTGTTTGTGTGTGACCACAGACTGCAACTCACAAATTTTTGCCATTGATCAGAAGGAAGACCAGTGAAAGAACGTTGATTGTTGTTTACTGTTGTTGGTCATTCTTCTAGAAGAGGACCAATAACATCATGAGGGTAATGTCTTAACTTGGGTGAGAATTGGATTTAAGTGAGGCAGAACTGTGAAAAGTCATCAGCCTCACTCTCTCCTCCACAGTCATCCTAAAGAGAGAATGATGATAGATTTATCATGAATCTATTACTGCTCCAAGAAATATAACTCATTTGGTATGTCCTACTAATAACAGTGTCTCCATAGTATCATCTTTCTACATAAGAAACATCATTGTTATTAAAATGGGGCATTTAAAATGGAATGACTCTAAATAGAATGCTTTGTAAAAATTCCACTAGGGGTCGCTTTCCTTATGTCCAAGTGAGAGATGGTTCAGACTCATTTAGTAAATTGATTCTCCATGAAATATTCAGCATTGTGTTTAATTTTTAAAAGTCATTTTGCTGTTTATTTAATGCAAACTGAAATTCTTCCCTGTCTTACAAGCCTGGAAGCCCTGTATTGTTGCCAGATCTTTCTGGCTTTATGAATAATGGCAATATTCATGTTTGCATAAAAGAAGGGGAAAAAACTGAAATTGAACATGGCATTTAATTCTGCACATTAAGAATTTAGCTCACTGAACTCACATGAAAGGTTGCTCTATATTTAGATGGCTTAGAGTCTTAGATAAGGTTAATATTTAATTAGCACATTTCAAATATATTTAGAGACTGTATCTCAAGAGTATGTGGTTCTAAATCTTCACAACCTACTTCTCTCATTAGCAACTAGTACACCTTCTATTCACATTATTATAAAAAACATAGCTAAAATTTATGTGGTGTTTTACCTATATTATTTCATTTAGTAGCCATTTATTTTACTTAAGGAGGTCACAGGAACATAGCTTCAGAATTGGAAGGGACCAGGAAGGACATAGCTAACGTTTATAAGAGCACCATATGTGTGCGTATACATATGCATATATTCATATAAATCTATCATTTAGTCATTTTTCAGACATGTCCTATGCTTATTGACCCCAGTTGGGGTTTTCATGACAAAGATATTAGAGTAGTTTTTCCATTTCCTCCTCCAGCTTATGTTATAGTTGAGGAAACTGAGGCTAACAGGGTGAAATGACTTGCCCAGGGTCATACAGAGAGTAAATGTCTGAGGCCAGTCTTCCTGGCCCAGCATACTCTATCCACTGCACCACCTAGTAGCCCCATACTCCTATGTGTATATATACTTGCATAAAATATCATTTGAAAGCCATTGCTTTATTTAATGATGTCACAGGAGCATAGATTTAGAGTTGGAAGTACCCTCAAAGGACTTAGTTGACATTTATACATGGCTCCATATATGTGCATCATTTTGTGTTTTATACATATTACATATATAAATATCATATTAAAGCCATTGATTTACTTAAGGATGTCATAGGCTCATAGATTGAGTTACAAGAAACTTTAAAGGCCATCTAATCCAACTCTTTCCTTTTACAGTGGAGGGAAACTGAGGCTAAGAGAGGCTAAATTATTTGCCCAACATCACTCAGGTAGTATATGTCAAAGACAGGATATGAAACTGGATCCATTGACACTAGGGCCAGCGTTCTTTCCACTTTACTATTCTATTCCTCATGTATGACAAATAGAGATTAGACATAAATAAGCGAAATTGGAAGGCAAATAGTGTGGACTTATTAGCAATGAATATGAATGAATTAGCAATGAACTGGTACAAATTATACGAAGTGAAGTTAGTTTTGTGAGTACGCATTTGGGGACTGGCAGCTAATGCAGTACCATGATCCCTACTGTGTCTACTTTACTACCGTAGAACATTAATATGACACTTTTTTTTGGTGACATGTAACTAGATTATGAGCTCCTGAAGGGCAGAGGAAGCTCCTCTTTTTAAATATCCTCACTAGCACCTACTTACTACATTTAGTTAATGCTTAGTAAATAAACTCGTTTGCAAGGAATGAATGATGCAAATCTGTGTAAATGATTGTTGCAGCTAACAAAATAACAGCTTTGATCTTGGCTGACTAGCCGTACCTCACTCCCTAAAGGGAAAATGAGACAGGTTGACAGAAACAAATAGAATTACTGATAAAGCCATCAGCACTGCCTTCCCCGAAAGCAAAGGTTTTTAACATAGAGTCCAGAGATAGGTAACATAGAATTTATGGATAGATTTCAAGAGGTCCATTAACTTTTTAAAAATATATATTTTGATAACTTTCAATATAATTAGTTTTCTTGTGATCCTGTGTATTTTTTTTTTGCATTTAAAAATATCCTGAAAAGGCATCCATAGCCTTCAACAGACTTCCAGAGGGGTTCATGATATCTGAATGGTTATGTTAGAATTTCAAAATAATAATGATAATAATTCATCATAATGAATATGGATAAAATAGCTCACATTTGCATAGCTCTTTAAGGTTTATAAAATACTTTCCTCACAAATTAATAACAAGCCACAAAAAAAGCTTACTATTAAACCAAAGAACAAGGATTTCTTTTCTTACCAGAAATTCTGCTCCTGAATACGTTAGATTGTTGTGTTTTGATTTTGTTTAAAAGTGATGTGCAACTTAATAAGGTAAAGAATGTAAGGAATAAAGACATTTTCTAAAAAAAAGATGGCAAAGTTACAAAATTAATATTGTATTACTACTCATTTATAAATATTACATTTAAAGTACTCACATGAAATCCATGTGTTGTGTATGTGGTACATTCAGTAAGGAAATATAAAAAATGAATAAACGCTTTAAAATTTTAATACTGTTCTGTAGTATGTTAAGGATATCGATTTCACTATCTGTCTACATTAAGTAAAGCACATTACATAGTTATTATACGAAAGAATCACAACAATGCAGTTTATTCATGTTCTATCACCCTACATGTAGACAGGAAGACCTGGACTAGAGTCCCCTGTCTGACACATATTGGGCAAGTCTCTTAACTTCTCAATACTTTCTCTAGGCAATTCTCTAAGACTAAAATTTGAAGGGAAGGTGCCTACCTCCATTGGCAGAAGAAGTCTCTTCACAAAGGAGTTCTCTAAACCAATGAAATCATAAATCCAGTCTCTACCCTTGTATGCTCTTCAAAAGAGTATCTTATTTCATGTTCCATGGACATGGAAATGGTTCAAGAAAAAAAATCTCAATTAAAATGAAATGGATGATTTTTAAATAGTTTTCCTCTTTCTATGATTCATTATAGGGGAATATAGGACCATAGTATTACCAATTTGGAGCTTGAAATTTGGAAGTAATCTGGTCCCATCCCCTTATTTTGTAGATAAGGAACCCCAGACTGTTGTGGTAATTACGGTGGGACTTTTTGTTGTCTTTTCTTTTGGAATGCTAAGGCAGTCAAGTGCCTTTAATGAGTCTTGTTGTTTGAATAGGGCAGGTAAAGTGGGACCTTTTGGTTTTTGTTTGGAGTGCTTCTCAGCACTGACTTAATCAAGTACCTTTGGTGAGTCTTGCCTTTCAAATGCAATGCAAACAAAGTGGATTTTTTGTTGTCTTCTGTTTGAATGCTTCTCAGCACTAAAGTAGTCAAGTGCCTTTGAGGAGCCTTGCCTTTGTTTCAATCAAAAGTCTTTGATTGGATCAAGAATCTTTGATGACCTGCTTAAGCCACAGGAAGGCTTAGGTCACATGGATTTGAGTCTCATGGTTGTGACACCCTCTGACCCTTAATAGGTTATATAAGCTCTGAGGTTGGCATTTTGTTTGGGGGCTCTCACTCACTTGAAGAGTGTCATGTGATTTGACCAGATTCAACTCTGGGTATCCCTCATGGAGCCCCCTGGCTTTGAAAAACCCAGGTGTTGTTGCTTATCTCTCCGGTAACTGTTTGTGTATTGCTTGGACAGGTGCTGGCTTTTCCCCCTGAACTAAGTGAATGACATATGTGTGTTTAATTAAAGTGAGATTGTAAACCCCTTAAAGTTGCTTTCCTTAGAAAAGCAGATCGAAGAATCTGTGCTAGCAGCTCTCCTGTGTGCTTTTGTTGTTGGTCTTACGTAGCCACAGCAGTGGCAAGCAGCATTGTTGTTACACAGACCCACTCTGCATTTTCCTTGTTCATCTGGTGATAGAAGGCAGAAGAGGTCATAGATTTTGCTCCCCTGTAGAGAAAGGCATGGAAGCCTATTGGAATTATTGTTACTTTACCATTCTTAGAAGCTGTACTTTGGCATGGCCAGCTGTAGCTACAATCAGCTAGCAGCTGCTGTGGGGATGTAAGGTTCGCCAACAACCAGCACATAGAAAGTTACCGACACAGGTTCTTTGATCTGCTTTACTAAGGAAACTAACTTTAAGGGGTTAACAATCTCAGTTTAATCAAATATACAATTATCATTCACAGTTCAGGAGGAAAAGATCAAGGCAATTACAAACATAAATTACAAACATCAACAGACAGACCTTGTCTGATTCAAATCACAATACATAGTTACCAGTGCCAACTTCTGGGTTGCAAAGCTGGGGGGCATTTTGCAGCTTGCCCAGAGTCTCAACACTCCTTCCATGAGTGTGCCCCAAAAGTTAAACACCAAGCTGCCCTCAATTATGTGCTGTTCAGAGCCTAGATCCCTACAATATGACCTTGTATGTGTATTCACATATGCATAGACATACGCACCTACAGATATGGTTCACAGGTGACATGGAGTAAGATGATGTGAGGTCTTGGCCATGCTAATATGCTAGCTGAGGAGAGGGGTAGACAAGATCCAGGACCACCAAGGCTGGGCAATCTGTCTTCCCTTCTTTAAGAGGGGTATTGAGCTAGATTTAACTATGTCTACCACTCATCAATGTTTCTAGTCTAGGGGTATAATAATAGGAGTTCAGAAGGAAAGCTGTTAAGAGGGGAAAGGAGTCTTTAGCTAGCTGGCTAAACTCACTAGCTTAGCCTCTTGCCACCAAACACAAAAAGAATAACCTGAACAGCAATAGGAAATGAACCTATTTTTCCAAACAAAATGGCCAAATGAAATCAGAGATGTTTTACAGATTAAACCAAAGAAGGCATAAGAGTAAATGAGTTCATTCTTACGATGTAGATGCAAGTTTTTGCAAATGCAAAAAAATAGAGGACTAGATATTTTCTCTAATCTTCAAAATCTCTCAAAACTATCCGAAATCAGAATTATGTGCAAGAGAGAAATTAATCACGGCTGTTTCTATAAACTAAAACACCAAGAGCCTTGTAACGACCATGTGGCTAGAAGCTGCTGTAGGGGTGTAAGACCCAACAAGAGCAGCAACAAAAGCTGCCAGCACAGGTTCTTTGATGTGCTTTTCTAAGGAAAGCATCTTTAAGGGGTTAACAATCTCAGTTTAATCAAACATACGTATATCATTCACTTATTTCAGGAGGAAAAGCCAGCACCCTGAACCTCAGAGCAAATATGAACAGAAACTACAAACGTACATGTTAGACAGATAATACACAGGAGACACTGGTGGCTTCAAACTCCAACCTCTAACAGGTTCACCCTTGATCTGGTCAGACAGGAAAACAGCTTCAAAGGGGTTTATAATAAGCTTTATTCTAGTCTAGTTTTCTCTAACACAGTATTACTGATAACAGAAGCACCACAAACTCCTACAGCATTCCCTAATCACTCTTCTTGCAGGGGCTGGTGAGAAGAGGGGTCAGCTACCCCTATGTCTCGATGGGGCCAATTGAGACAGGCACAACATGTGTATCCCCTAAATCCCCTCAAGCCTCAATGGGGGCCGATCAAGGAACACAGCATTCCAGCTTGTGCATTCAACCATAAAGGTTTCCCAACTCACTCACGAATACCCACCTGTTTTACATGTCAACAAAGAGGGCATATTGCCAGCAATAACCTCACAAGTTTGCATCACCTCATCCCTATATCTCACTGCACAGTCGCAGTGGATGTTTACAGTTTCAGCACACATGTTTATATTATTTATCCTTATATAATGCTGCACAAGCGTGGTGGAGATGTTTTGAACCATGAGCCTGGGAACTCAGATCTAACACCTGGGAAAGAGAGATTGTTATGGCCACTGATCCTGGGAAACTGTGGTTGTTTTGGCCATAGATCCTGGGAAACTGAATTCTAGGAAGTAATAACAAAAATCCTCTTTACACACACTAAAATCTACCTTACTTACACTAAAATCCACCTTACTGATAATATATTATATAAACAGAGCAAATAAACACAAATCAACAGACAGATTTCTGTCTGACAAAATCATAACATACAGAGAAGCACCAACATCTGAGTTGTTTTTTTTCAAAGCTGGGGGTGCTCCAGCAGCTGCCCAGAGTCTCAGCTGGTCAAATCACAGGATACTCTTCCAGTGAGTGAGAGCCCCAAACCAAAAAACACTAACTTCTGAGTTTATATACCCTGTTCAGGGCCTAAAGGCTACATACCTAATCAGCAAAAGGGTGTGTGCCTGGGGCTTTGCACCTACTAAGACTTAATCAAAGGCACTTTGATTACTTTAGCATTTCTAAAAGACAAAACAGTAACCTTAATTACCAATACAAGCCCTAAAGCCCTAACAAGGTAAAAAAAAAAAACCTGTTGAATGGATTGAAGAAAAGGCTCATCCCTAATCTCTAATCTACTCATTCAAGACTCCCTTCTCCACCATTCACCACACTTCAGTAGAGCAGCCCAATGGGATTTGTGCTCTGTGATCCACTCAGCAATGCCCTTCCTGCTGCTGCAGCTTCTGCCAGCACAACATTCTGCCGCTACCCCCACCTTACAATTCTGTGGCAACACGAACCAGAGCTCAGCTCTGCCACTCCCACTTTGTATAGAGGAGGTAGAGGTAGTGGAAAGCAGAAGATTGCTTTGCACGGGTGTTGCATTGTAAGTGCTATTGCAGCAGTACCTATCCAGAGAACTAAGGAGCAGAGGGAACTAGGGCAAAGAGCGAGCATATGTGCATGGCTCCAATAGGCCTGAAAGAAAGAGAACTGACATCCAGTGGAGCCCAGTCCTGTCCCCCTAGGAGTCATTTGGCGTGTGGACAGAAGCTGATAAAAAGCGATTTACCAGCATGGGAGGAGATTGAGACTGTTTTAGGGGAAGGAGTCAGAAAATGAAAAAAAGGCAATATAAAGAAAAAAGACAGAAATTACCAAAGCTCTTAAGAGGAAGATGAATTAACACATGTAAAGTGCTTTGCAAAATTTAAAGTGATATGCATATGTACATATATATGTATACATATGTATGTATGTATGTATATGTGTATATATGTATACATATGTATGTATGTGTGTATATGTATATATATATATATATAAATGCTAGCTATTACTATTAAAAGAAACCTCAGATAAAAAACTTGAGCACAAGCAGAAACATCAACAGGGAAGATATTACTATATTACTAACAAATGGAAAGATTGCATCCAGGACATTTAAATGAGGCCAAATATCTCTGAATAAATATTGCAAGAGAAATAAAAATTAATCAATCTGATGAGGCAGAGGATCCTGTGAATTCCCAAAAGAGCATAGAACCATTACAGGAGGTTTCCAAATGATTCAAGTGAGAAATAAGAATTGTGAAAGCAGAATTTATGGCCCGCACAACAGAAATAATGGATAGAATAGAAATATTTGAATCAGCAGTGGTTCTTTTCACCAAAGAAATGAAAGAGAAAAAACTGATTGAATGAATGAAAATACAATTGGGTGAATGAAAATACAACTGGGAATGCAAAAGAAAGATAGTCTGGAAGAAGGGAAGCAAAAAGCACTAAAGTGCAGAGGGGAGGACAAAGATAGAAGGGAATGTGTGATATATTCTAATCAAGTTAATGGTAAACAATGAAAGGAAATTTATTACTCTTCCTCCTCCTTTTCCTTCTCCTACTACCACCACTACCATTCCTCTCCCTTGTCCTTTCCCTTCTCCTACCACCAGTACCACTACTATTACCACTACCACCACCATCACCACCACCACCACTACCACTACCACCACTACTACTTCTATTATTACTACTTCTACTACTACTACTACTACGACTAATAATAATAATAATAATAATAGCATTTATATAGTGCTTTTGAAGAATACTATATATATATATTGATATGTGCATTCTCAGGAAGAAGGACCATGGGAGAATGAGTGAGGCTGCAAAGAAAAGAATTGAAATGCGAAAAGGAGGAAATCTCAATTCAGTAGTGGTAAGGGTAGCAGCCTTAGTGCTTAGATAGATTACTGCCTCTTGAGAGAGTGCAGTACTCCATGGGAACATTTTATGTCTCATGTCTCAGGAGGAGAATCAGAGCTTCTACAGGGCAGCTAATATTCAGAAAGGTGAAAGTAGATTTCTTATATTTTTTCTTCCAGTGAGGAAATTTCATGGCAAATAGGAAAAAATTATTATCATGGAAAAAACAGGACCTGGTAGTAATGAACAACACAACCAGGGGCACGGCTAAATTTCTATTATGGGGCAATACTTCTATCTTCTCTATGTGCTGCAGGAATTGATTCTTGTAAGAGTGAAGAACAGAAAAAAGAGAAAATAGGGCAAAATCTACAAGGCAATAACTAATATAGAAACTATTTAGAAGAGGGGATTCAAAATAGGTGCCATAGAAACACTAATTCCGTAAGAAATACAGAGAATTAATGCAAAGGACTTAATAAGTATAAAGACAATAAATCAAAGCATAAAAATTTAAAATAGAAAGAAAAGGAAGTAAATTAGTGAAGAATATGAGGGAAAGAAATCTTTTTTTAGCAAAAGGCTTAGAAAATGAAATTTTTACAGCAAAGAGTTGAAGGGGAGGGAGGGCCTTACTTAAAGACTTAACTGTGGGGAAAAAAGAGATGAATTAGAAACCTCAATAAAAAGAAAAAAAAAGAATTAATATATAAAACCTCAAAACTAAGGAAAAGGGTGAAAAAAAGAAAAGGGTTTGGAGATGAGGAAAAGAAAGTATGTAGGGAAAGGATTACCTTAAAGTAGACTAAGAAAAAAGAATGGAAGAGAAAAAGTACTGTCTTCATAGAGGAAGAAAACCCCCCTCCAATCCCTAATTCCACAAATTGATGAAAATAGAAACTTAACTCTCATCATTTGAAATGTGAATAGATTAAACAAGCCAATAAAATGAAAGAAAGTAACAGATTGGACAAATAAAATCCAGCCTCAGACACTTACTAGCTGTGTGACCCTTGACTAGCCATTTAACCCCTGTTTTCCTCACTGGAAAAGGAAATGGCAAACCACTACAGTATCTTTGCTAAAAAACAAACAACAACCACAAAAAAAAAAACTCATGGACAAAAGTCCATGGGGTCATGTAGAGTCAGACATGACTGAACAACAACAAAACAACTGTATGAAAGAATTCTCCAAATCATTAATAATCTAAGAAATGCAAATCACAACAACTTTATGTTTTTACTTTTATACCCAGAAAATTAGCAAAGAAGACAAAAGGTGGGAATAGTGAGTATTAGAAGAGTTGTGAGATACTTTGTTGGTAGAGCTGTGAACCTGTACAACCATCTTGGAAAGCAATTTAGAATTGCGCAAATAAAGTGACTAGAATGTCCATACCATTTGACTCAGAGATTCCACTAGTAGCGTTATACCCCAAGGAGGCTATTGATAAATAGAAAGTCCCTACATACAACAGAATATTTATAGCCGTACTTTTAGTGATAACAAAGAAATAGAAACAAAGTATATCCCTGTTGACTGAGAAGTAGCTGAATAAATTGTGGCACATGATTGTAATGGAATATTACTATGCTGTAAATAACAGCAAATGTGATGACTACCTGAAAGTATGGAAAGATTTACACATTCTGATGTAGAGTGAAGTAAAGAGAAAACAATATATACACAATTATAACAAAACAGATGGAAAGAACAACTACAAAACAATCAAAAGTGAATGTTACAAAGTTATAAAGAACAAATGGCTCCAAAAAGAACTATGAGAAGACACTCTCATCCCATTCCTTTGCAGAAGTAGGAGGTATATGTTTGCTACCTTGCTTATATTTTCAGACATTTTGTTGCATTAATTGGTTTTGCTTATTTTTCTCTTCTTTCTCTTTTTATCTTTAAAAAAGATTATTATTTAAAATGGCTTTCTGTGGGGAAGAGAGGATAGGATATCAGGAAAAATTTTGATCAAAAACCAAAAGCTATCAATTAAATTTTATTAAAAAAAAAAAAACCAGTTTAGGGAAGTTGATTTTTGACCAGTCAAGAAAGCCTAGAATGTAATCTCAAGATGTTGATGAGGTATTAAACCGTGATAAATATATGCTAGCATACCTTTATAAGTCATGAAAAACCTTATCTGAATATAAAGGCACAATCTCATTTACTTATGGAAGATAGGCATGCTCCTAGTAACCTTAAAAGACGATCAATTTGTGAGTGTGAGGGAGTGTAGGTTTAGGAATGCTTTATAGAGAATATTCCTAAAAGTAGGTTGAGAGGGCTCCTCTTTCCCACCTTCACTCCCACTGACTTTGACTAGCAACAAGTTTCCTGGAGAGAAATATCCTAACACTTTGAGTCTGAAGGTTTGAGAACATGCAAGACCCACTTTATAGATCAGAAAGGTACATTCCAGATAGACATAGATATAAAAAGTCACTCATAGAAGGGAACAGCTTTGAGGAACAGGCCCCCTGGCAGCAGAGAAGAGAGTTATCTGAATTAAAGAGAGAATCAGCCCTGACAATTTAGAGTTGAAAGCTATTTAAAGGGACAGACCTTGGCAAACCAGCTGAGCAATGCTCCTAGCACTGAAGGTAAGTGGAATTGCTTGAGGACTGTTATGGAGAACAAAAAAATAGAGACTGTAGTACCATTGGTTGTGTGTTATCATTTTCACATTTGTACCCTATACCTGTGCCTCACTACTATTACATTCTAAATTTGGGCCCAAGGACTCTCTATTTGTGGAAGAGTGCATCTCGAGTTTATTGGAGGTAATACTTTGTAGCTGCTGTTCTCACTCTGCCATCTTGTTAAATGTCTTTGCTGATCATTTATTTTTTTAAAAAATGCTCTCTAGCCTGCAGTCAGATCAGAGCAGAGGTCAAATCTAGCATCAGACAACTAGTAGCTATGTGACCTTGGGTGAGTCACTTAACCTCTGTCTCCCTCAGTTTCTTCAGCTATAAAATGGGGATAATAATAGTTATCTACCTCCCAGGGTTGATATGAGGATCAAACAAGATAATAAGTGTAAATTACTTAGCACAATGCCAGGTACATAAGTGTTTAATAAATATTTCTTTCCTTCCTACCTCCTTCCAGGGTTTTTGGGAGGATTAAGACTTATACAAAACTTAGCACAGTACCTGGAGCATAGTGGGGCACTATATAACCACGATCAAACCAGGAAAGAGACGATGATCTCATCTGGCAGAGATCTAGTCTCAGCAGTCCTAAAGGTCAAGGAACATGATAGGCCTGGATCCCATACTGACTGTGGTTCCAAGGTCTCCAATGCGCCATTCAAGAGTCTGTCTCTTGACTCCCTCCATGGACTTCCTTTCTCCATTTATAACTCTAATAAAACTTAAGCAAATCTCTTATGTAGATCATGCTCAGCATTCTCTCAATCTGGACTTATATCTGAAAAACAACCTGAGGATTAGGCAAAGGAGGAAGGCAGGTTACACACACACACACACACCCCATAGTGGACAGAGTGCTGGGCTTAGGATCAAGAAGACAGGAGTTCAAATCATACATCCCCAATCCTTACTAGTTGGGGGGACTCTGGATAAGGCAAGTTATCTATTTGTGCCTCAGGCAATTCCCTAGTATTTGTTGATTAACTCATTTATGGAAATGATCTGCTCAGTGGAAGGAATTCTCCAAGCTGAAAAAACTCATAGGTCATTCATGAATTTACATATTATTAATAATAATAACTGCAAGGAAAATAAGAGTGTCTCAGCATGATGAATAAAAGTAAGCGAATAAGTTTCAGTTTTCACTTTGCATTTTGACCTGTGGAATTGGGAATGGTTGTTTCTACTTAAGGAGAAAACATTATGCAGAGCAAGTTGCGTTTTAAAAGGGGAAGGAAAGAGACCTCTTTGGCATTGGTAGATATAGAGAGAAGAGGGCGTTCCTATGTGGTGAGAAACAGTGTGGGAAGGAAGCAAGGAGTCTGGAGCAAGAGAATCAAGGGTTGTTCTGAGCAGAGGTTGTAGCCAAGGGAGAGACAATGAATAAATGAATTATATTAAGCCAAGGGAATTTGGTGAAGAGCCTTAAAATGGAGCATGAGATACATAATCTTCATGGAAGTCCAGTGGTTGACTAGAGATATAATATATATATATGTATATATATATTCATACACACACATTTATACATATATATACATATGTATTAAAATATGTATATAGAAAGTTTATTGAAATATTTGTAGTATATAATAGAATATATACGGACAGAGAGAGAGACAGAGAGAGAGAGATTTTATTGAAATAGACAGCAAGAAAGATGTCAAGTGTATGGCAAAAGATTCACAGAAATTAGCATTTTAAAGTTGGGGGTGCCTTGAGACAAAATATCTGCATTTTATAGATGAGGAACCAGAAGCCAAGTGAAATTAAATGACTTATCCACAGTTAAGACATCACTGTCAGAACCAGGCCTAAAGCTGTATGTTGTAGCTTCTAGCCTCATCAGAATATGAGGGAATTCTTGACTGAGGTGATATTTTTTTTGAGACAAGGCCTTCCCATTTTACCCAGCCTGGATGTTCAATAGCTACACATGGGCCTGATCCCACTACTGATCAGCCGGGATAGTTGAGCTGTTTTATTCTGTTTCCAACTTGGGCTTGTTTGCCTTCCTTAGCCAGCCTACTGCGTCCCCACCCCCACCCACCGGTGCCCCAAGCTCCCCATACCATTCAGAAAGCATTCATGTGCAAGGCCTGGGGCTACAAAAGTACGAACTCTCAAGGAATTTGTACTTTGGTCTAAGTTATTGTAATGAGCATTACTTTCACATAGCCAATCTAAGTATTTTTAGTGTGGCTAGGAAGGGAGAACTAGGCAGAGAAAGAAGACATCCAAAATCAAGCAATTCTTCCTTCCCCGTTCACTCCAATCATTAGCCTTTGTCCTTTTTTTGCTCCCCAACACTGCCCCCTGTCCTAACTGGACTACTTTCTTTACACATTATGTTCATTCACACTTCTAAAGACCTCTAGTTTCATAAGGTAAGCCAAAATGCAGCCCGTGGGCTGCAAGTGACCCAAAGTGCGATTTACGGGGCCTGCCTACAAGCATAGAAATTTACATAAATGCTTTAGAAAACCACAGAGCTCTCCCTAAAATGGCAAATCAAAAAATATTGTCTATTGTTTCCATAAAAGCCTGCGGTTGGACTGCCCTGAGATAAGAGATCAAGGTAATAAAGGGTAACAAGGTCTCAGGTATTACTAGAGGCCCTGACTGCCTATTATATCCACTCCTCTATTTGGGGAGCCAGGTCAGAGATGAAACTAGATTCCTGAGAAACATTGGGCTTAGGTTGGGGCAGCTGCTCTCCCTTTAAACAGGGAATTGTCCCCTGTCCTTGCAGATGGAAAAGCAAATAGAGAAGACCAAGAAACTCAGGCTTTAGATGAGGAAAAAAAATTGGGAAAAAAAGAAGTGAAAAAACCAAACTGAAAATTGTAGAGAGATGGCATAGGAAAGTGGAAACATGGGGTGGACATGGAATCCAAGGACCTGCATTTGAATCCTGACTCTCTTGCTTGGTTGGCTTTGGGCAAATCTTTTAACTTGTTTGGGGCTCAGTTTCCTAACTTGTCAAATGAAGGGGAGTAGAGGTGATGAACTCTAAGGTGCCTTATAGCTCTAAGTCCTATTCATGCTATGCCATACTACTTATCCTGGGGTGAAGCATGGTTTAAGGTAAGTCCTGTTGCTCAAATATTTGTTTCAGAAACAGCTCAAATTCTCCTGATTTGGGTTAATGAGTAAACATGATTAAACTGGTTGAGAATCCTTCACACTTAAGGCTGGGGGTGGGGGAGGTGCTGAGGGAAGGTAATTTTGATTGGACTAAGGGAAAGGGGTAAACAAGGGGTGAGTTTGAAGTTTGGGCATGGCTAGAGAGGGCAGAGCTTGATACTGGGGTGGGGGGGGAGGGGAAGGAAGACCGGGAGAGAACAAAGGTAAAGTTTAAGGGGGCACAGGAAGAGAAGTCTGAAGGGATTTAAGAAATGATGGGAGGAGCAAGGACACAAAAAAGAAGGTGCTAAAACAGAAGCACCTGAGGTTGCTTGAATGAAGCTAAAGGTTGGCCAGAGGATACTTTGTGACATTCAAGGCCATTAATACGCACAATTTAGCAAGAATTATGTTGGAAAATGTGTAATTGATATGGCCAATTATCGTGAACTAGGCTCTTGAGTAAGGAAATAACAATGGTAAACTGTTTGGTGGGAATTACATTTGACTCTGGAAAATATGCCAAATTAGAGAGAGATGACAGGTGGGAAACCCAACTAGGTCAAAGTGGCGTATTTTGTATCTCCTCCGATAGAATATAAACTCCTTGCGGGCAGGGGCCTCTTTTTATTTTTAATCTTTTTGTACCCAGAACCTTGCACAGTGCCTTGCTCTAAGTTAGTGCTTAACAAATGTTTGTTACAGCTGTGGTATGTGAATGTAATGGAATACTATTGTGCTATAAGAAATGAGGAGCAAGCAGATTTCAGAAAAACCTAGAAAGACCTACATGAACTGATGCTGAGCGAAGTGAGCAGAACCAGAAGAACATTGTACACGGTAACGGCAACATTGTGCAATGACCCACTTTGATAGACTTAGCTCTTCTCAGCAATACAATGATCTAAGACAATTCCAAAAGACTCACGATGGAAAAACCTATCCACATCCAGAGAAAGAACTGTGGTGTCTGAATGCTGACTGAAGCATACTATTTTCACCTTTTTTTGATTTTTTTTTCTCTTGGTTTTCCCCTTTCATTCTGATTCTTTTTTCACAACATGACTAATGTGGAAACGTGATTAATATGATTGTACAGATATAACCTATATCAGATTGCTTGCCATCTTGGGGAGGTGGGAGGGAAGGGCGGGAGAAAACAGTTTGGAACTCAAAATCTCATAAAAGTGAATGGCGAAAACTTTCTTTACATGTAACTGGGGAAAAAAAATACTATAAAAATGTTTGTTACATTGCATTGGTAGGAGGGAAATGGAGCCTAGAATGGGAAGGAGGAAGAAAGTAGGGTTCCTATGATAATGAAGATAAAGCCTCAAGTCTGAGAAACACTGAAGTAGAAAAGTAAGTATTCTTTGGTGACTGAGTATATTGATTGCTAAAGTCCAAGCTTCCATAGTTGAGCTCAATCCTACGCAAATAAAACATGGCATCTGCCCTCTACCTGGTGCTGATAAGCTAGGCTATGGTCCCAGGTGATTTTTTTTTTAGTTAGACCTGGATCTAGTAGTGTAGGGAAGCTTCTGTTAAAGACCTCCTTCTACTGAAATGGTATAGATTTTGCTATATACATACGCTTTGCTATACTACATATCCTGGGGTGAAGCACGGTAAGCAAGTCAATGCCTTTTCTGCAATTTGCAGTCTTAGAGGCAAGTATCTTATCCTATGATTTGTGACCCAGTCTGCTTTTTAATATTTTGGTAACTAGATTTCAACATAATTGGTTTCCTTAGTAATCTCATGTATTATGAAGGCAGCTATGTAGCTCAGTGGACAGAATGCTGGGTCTGGAGTGAGGAAGACCAGAACAGAGGTCAAATCCAGTATCAGATAATTAGTGGCTGTGTGACCTTGGGCATGTCACTTAACCTCTGTCTGCCTCAGTTTCCTCAGCTATAAAATGGGGATAATAATAGCATCTTAGAACCTCCCAAGGTTGGTGTGAAGATCAAATGAGATAATATGGGTAAATCACTTAACACACTGCCAAGCACATAAGTGCTTAATAAATATTTCTTTCCTTCCTACATCTCTCCAGGGTTGTTGGGAAGATCAAGACTTGGACAATACTTAGCACAGTATCAAGCACATGGTGGGCACTATATAAATATTATTTATTATTGTTATTTCATTTTACACATTCTATAAACCAGTATTCTGTGAAGAGACTCCCAAAGGGTCAAAAAAGATAAGAACACCTGTCCTAGTGAGTTGTCTAGGACACTCAGAAGTTAACTAACTTGCTCTGAGTCACATAAGCACTGCATGCCAAAGGCAGGAAAGACCTGAACCCAAGGCTTCCTGACTCCAGAGTCAGGTCATCATGTACTATGCCAAGTTGCCTTCCCAGATTACTCATCACAATAATTCTAACAGGAGTAGATGATATGTATCTAGAGCTCTCTAAGTTTTTGCAGAATGTTTTACATGCATTATCTCATTTGCTGGTGCCATGGGTTTGAGATACAGCAGGGAAACAGTGTTGTACAAAATAGGAAGTCATGTCAAAGACTATAGGAGAAATGGGAGTGTGGTACAGTAATAAAGAGTATTGGGTTTATTGGCCAGATTTCTTTTTTTTTTTCCTCTTCACTACTTATTTATTCTGTCACTTTTAAAAACCCTACCTCAAACCCAAATCACACTGGTTCTTGTTGTTTGGCCAAAAGGGCCCAGCCCCAGCCTCACTTCATCATTGTTTGGGTTTTGATGGCTCAGAGTGAGTGTAAACATCAATTATTTCTGTTTTGGTCAGAAACCCTGAGCATCTTCCCCTCCCAGATTTTTTTTTTCCCACTAGGTAAAAAAGGCCATGTTAGAAATGTCAGTTGTTTCATCTAACTGAATTGCAAACTTTAGGCTGCCCTTAAGCCTGGTGATAAGCTGCTGGAACTGATCATTACTAATTTCAGAAATTCTTTTGGAAACAGTAGTTCCATTCTCTCTTACATTTTCTGGTAAGTATAGAATAGTCTTTTGTTATTCACATTTCCTTTTCTTTGTATTTTGAAAGTGTCTTCTGATGGCTTGCAGAACTTCTTGTCTCTGAAATGAATTGTTAAATTTAACTACTATATGTCTTGGAGATGCAGACTTGTTTTTTTTTTTTTCTTCTGGAGGTGATCTGTAAATTCTTTCAATTGGTATTTAATTTTCTATGTTCAGAAGTTCTGGGCAGTATTCTTCTAATATGTCCTGCATTGTGATTCTAAGGTTTTTTTGTCCTGTCATATTTATATCATCTTTAAATTGTCACTATGCATCCTGTCTTTGAGAGCAACATGTTTTGTTTCCATAGTGAATATATTTTCTATAATGTTATTGATTTTTTTGTTTCCCTTCTTCTAGATTGTCCTTCATTTCTGTATATTTGCATTCCCAATCTACTTTTCTCTCGTTTCATTCATGAGACTTAACATTGCAGATTCTAGTTTTTCTATTCTGGCCATTTTTTTTTTGCTACGTAGGACACAAATTTTGCTCTCATAATTCTTTTTTCATTTTTGAACTACTCAGGAACAATATATTGTGGTTCTATGCCCTTCTTGAATTTCACAGAGTCCCCTGTCTCGTTGGATTAAGGTCCTCTGTCTCAAGTTGGATTATTTTTCTTTGTTTTGTAGTATTCATAGATGAATGAACCAGTTTGCTAGGTCTGGAGCCAATATTTCCTTCTACTGTTACTGTTTTCCTTGTTGACTGAGCTGCTTATTTTCAAGATATTTGAGTTTTATTCTTTTTTAGATCTTTGATAATTATCATTTTTTTTCCTCTCCTGATTTTCCTCTATTCACATTCAGACTATCCCCTCTTCTGGTGTTTTTCTTAGGAGCTGGATTTCAAAATGTCTCAACCTCCTCCCACACTGAACAATTCACTAGCCTCCTCTAGTGCTGGGCAACTCACCAATCTTGGATCTCTGCCCTCCTTAGTGATGTTTGGGTGGCCAGAACTGACCCTAGATGGACACTGTGTTTAATAGAGTTATGCAAGCTTAATAGAGTAATTCAAACAAACCTGTTCCCTCCCCCACTCCACCCCCCATCTTCTCTTGGTGTCCTATCCCACTTACTCTGGGCAGTTTGGAGAGTAGTTGAGTTGGTGCTGTGGGGTTGTCTGCCCTGCCACTGGGAGTTCGAAGCTTTGCCACCTTGATGCAAAGGGGTTGTGGCTCCCAGCAGGCTTTTGCTCTGAAGGGCTGCTGCCTGCTGTGCTGGCAGTCTGTTACTGCCCAGAACTTTTCTCTCTGGCACTGGAAAGAGGGAGGAAGGACCAGGGTGTGTGACTGTGATGTGCATGCAAATGGTACCCTAGGGGTTAAGAAGAACATTAAAGGTTGCTTTTCCGGTACTTTGTGAGGCCCCTCCTGAGGGGGAGGTCATTCTGTAGCTTATCCTGTAACTTGAGAGCATCCTAAAGCCCTTTTCTCCTTATCTTGAAATACCATAAAACTTCTCTTTAACTTGTACCAAAAGAATTGCTTTTGTCTCCCTTATCCTGTATCCCCCTTATCCTTAATCTTTAACTCGTGTCCCCCCTGTCCTACCCTTAACCTGTGTCCCCCCTCACCCCGATCCTGTACCATAAAATTCCTTGTCTTCCTCACCCAGTGTCATAAAATTTCCCCTGTCCTCTTTATCTTGTCCTTAATTTTTAACTGCCACAAAACCCTAAAACTACTTCATCATCCTGAACAGGCTGTAGAGCTCTCTGTCTATATAAGCCTGGTCCCCACAAACATCGGAACTTTTTACTCAGCCCCACAGCTACAATAAAAGGTCCAATGGGCTTTCATGTAAATAAAGCTCCTGAATGGCTAAAAGAGAAATTTAAGTGAATTCTTTCACACCCAAACTATTCTCCCGACTCTGACCTCAACAATTGGGTTGTGTTGCAAATCTCAACCTCTATGTTGGATTCTTGGGTCTGCTAGTCAAGCTTTGCTGCCTAATGGTTATGTGGTAGGTGGGGGAAGGGTACTGAGCTCACTCAGGGTCAATGAGCATCAGTTCATGCCTTTTTTTAACCTTCTTTTGGATTTTGAGTGTCTTAGACTATGGAGACAGTTAAAATTGCTTTATCTTTGGCGTACAATTTCTATTTTGAAGAGGTTTGAGAGGTGATGGGCATCATATAATATATCTGACCCTCCATTTTGTTATTCATATGACTCTTCTGAACCCTTCCTAGTCTGGCTTCTGACCTCATTACTCAAATGAAGTTACTGTTTCCAAATTAACTAATGATATTTTAATTGGTGAATCTAATGGCCTTTTCTCAGTCCTCATCTAACTTAACCTATCTGCAACATCTGACATTTTTTACTACCTTCTACTCCTGGATACTCTCTCTCCTCTGATTTGTGATACTGTTCTCTTTTTGTTCTCCTCCTACCTGTCTGGCCAATCCTTAGTCTCCTTTGCTGGATTATCTTCCATATGCTCTATCTACTGACCTCTCTGGCTTCCTTTAAGTTCCAACTAAAGTTTTTTCTTTTATTGGAAGCCTTCTCCAACTCCTTTTAATTCTAGTATCTTCCTTTTGTTTATTACTTCTAATTTATCCTCTATATAGCTTACTTTGTATATATTCAGTTGCATATTGTCTCCTTCATTAGAGTGTAAGCTTCTTGAGAGCAGGGACTGTCTTTTGTCTCTTTTTGTATCCCCAGTGCTTAGCACAGTGCCTGGCAGATAATAGTATCTTAATAAATATTTATCGGTTTATTGATTGATATAAGAGGTGTCAAACATGAGATCCATGGGCTACCTGCAGCCCACAATACTCCTGAGTATAGCCTGAACCAGATTAAAATGTAATTGGAAAATATTTAACAAAATAAATAAAAATATAATAAAACATAGAAAATATTAATATGTGGTTTTCTTAATGAATATACAGCCCACAGGGATCCTTATGTAGTTAAGCAGCTTGAAGGACAGCATTGATAGATATCTCTGGAGTCTTGTCCACTCACCTCTAAGAGAGACTGCAATTCCTGCCCAGAGTGGAGCAGAAGAAATTACTACCAGGCTGGCCACTCTGTTTTACTCTGAGAGAAGGGATTTTGGACTAGAATTATATTTATTTATTCCCCTAAATCTGTCAAAGGTGATTATCTTTACAATATCACTGTCACTGTGTAAAATTGTCCTACTCACTCTATTCACTTAACTTTGTACTAGTTCATATGTCTTCCCAGGTTTTTCTGAAACCATCACTTCCATCATATTTTACAGCACAGTAGTATTTCATTGCATTGTTCAGTTGTTCCCCAATTGATGGGCATTCCCTTAGCTTCTAATTCTTTGCCAACAAGGTAGTTTTGGGAGTGAGGATACTAGCAGTTAGGGAGATCAGGAAAAGCTGATGGACTCAAATTGCAAATTGAAGCATATTTTCTTCTCTTTTCTTTTTGTTTTACACGTGGCTAATGTGGACATTTGTTTTCCATAATTATACATATTTGTGATGAGTTTTGTTTTTCTTGACTTCTCAGTGGGCGGGAGAAGGGGAGGGGGCTAATGAGAATTTGGGACTCAAAATAAAATTGAACTTAAAAAATACACAACCCCCCTCCAAACTACCTTAAAATAATTTTATATTTATTCTAAATGTAGGTATTACATATATAATACGTACACAGGTATGTGTATGCATGTATAACTTATAAAAGCATATAATACATACATATGGGTATATATACACAATGCATATGATAGATATTTTCTATATAATCTTGATAGCTTAAAATTGCATTAAGACTTTTGGGACGCTGTTTGTATACATATACACACACCGGTACATGTGCATGTACGTGCCCACATGTGCGTGCGCGCGCGCGCACACACACACACACATACTTTCTCCCATGATCAAATGTAAGCTTCTTGAGAGCAGGGACTGTTTCAGTTATGTCTGTGTGTCATCATCATCCAGTCTATAGACTATCTGTGCCTGACCTGTGGTAGAGCCTTCTTTTTTTTTTTTTTTGGTAGAATCTTCTGAGCTCATATTGTTTTGATCAGCTATATATAGTTAGACACATTGTACCTTGATTCTGACATAATGATGTCACTTTGGTCCTCTTTGGGAACAAAGCACAACAACCAGCCAACCAAAATACGTGCTTAATAAATCCTTGTTGATTAATTGATTGTAAGGTCACTTCTAACTCTAAATGAATTTGTCATCTTAGGTAAGCCTAAAAGAATCTCTCTTAAGTTTAATTGACTAGAAAATAAAGGAAAAAAAAAACAAACAAACCACAAATCTGCCTTCCCTTGTGCCTGACAAAGAAACCATGTGAAAGCAAGTAATTTAACTTATCACCTATTGATATTGTATGGTACATGTGCTGCTCATTTAAGATGTGTATATCCATATAGATTGTATGAATATACAGATATAGGGCTTGAAGGAAGGCATTCATGGATATCTCTGGAATCTTGTCCACTCACCTCTAAGGGAACACACAATTCCTGCCCTGAGTGGAGCAGGAGAAAGTACTACCAGGCTGGCCACTCTCTTTTCCTCTCAGAGAAGGGACCTGGATTAAAATTGTATAAGGCAGAGGGGAGTCAGAGATGAGGTGGGGTTAGATAGAGGTCTTGACCTGGCTTAAGGCCTCTCCCCAAGGTCAAAGAACCCTATCCCGAACTGGGAGGAGGGGCAACCCCTTCTAGATAGTTCACAAATTCCTTCTGATGAGGTCAGAGAACCATACGGAATGGGACCGTGTGCCAGTAAGGCAAAATGGGCTTAGTTTAACGGGTGCCCTTGAGG
>CM053623.1:206121304-206150131 GCA_028646595.1 Phalanger gymnotis | reverse complement strand
TAGGAAGACTCTGTGGCCAAATTTGAACTTGGGAAGATGAGTCTTCTTGGTTCCCAGCCCAGCGCTCTATCCAGTGCACCACCTAGCTGCCCACATGTTAATTATAGTGTCACATAAGTAAAACTAGGCCTATGGAATTAGAAAATAACCATGAAATATGAAGAGTTGGCATGGTGTATAGTGAGTGGGTAGAGGAGTGGCTTCACTTTCTCTCACTCCCACTTCCCTCTTTTATCTGTACTGTTGCCAGGGCCATACTCTAGGGCAGGTTTTCATTGCAATAGCCCGCTGTGGGGTCTGGCTGCCTCAAGTCTCTCCTCATTCCACTCCATTCTTCATTCTTCCACTAATGTAATTTTCCTAATACGTAAGTCTGATCATGTCATATCCCCCTACTCAATAAACTCCAATGACTTCCTGTTGCCTCCAGAAGCAAATACAAAATGCTCTTTGGCCTTCAAAGCCCTTTATAACTTAAACCTCTTCCCTTTCCAGTTTTCTTACATCTCAGCCCCCAGCACATACTTTTCGATGTAGTGACACTGGCCTCCTGACTGTTCCATGAATAGATACTCCATCTCTCACCTTCAGGCATTTTCTCAATCCCCCATGCTTGGAACACTTCCCCTCCTCTGCTCTGACTGTTGACTTCCCTGACTTCCATTAAGTCCCAAATAAAATCCCACCATCTACAGGAAACCTTCCCCAACCCTTCCTAATTCCAGTCCTTTTCATCTTTTGATTATTTCCTATTTATCCTGTATATAGCTTGCTTTGTATATGTTTGTTTGTTGTTTCCCCCATTAAATCTTAAGCTCCTTGAAGGCAAGGGCTTTGCTTCTTTTTGTTGCCCAGTGCTTAGCACAGTCCCTGGCATATAGTAGACGCTCAATAAATGTTTATTGAATTTCTAGTCCTAGAGAGTTGCCAGGGGCACTGAGACGCCTGTGCTTCCCAGGATCACCCAGCTAGTGTGTGTCAGGAGCAGGGTCTGAAGATAGGTCTTCATTCCAAGTCCCGCTTCTCTCCTCTATGTTGTGCTGCCTATCACTGCCTAATGCCCTGAATGAGTAGTTCCCGCCCTGTGCTTCTGTTGTGTTACTATAACTTTCCTCTTTATTTTGGGTTTTTTTCCCATATAATTATGGGAAATGGACAAATGGACAATGGACAAATGGACAAATATAAGGGCCTTCTAGCCAAATCTAAGTCCTTCTTGAACTCCAAATCATTTAACAGTGTTAATCATTCAGTTCTCAGTCCTTTTTTGGCTTTGGTGACTGGGCTAGTCTGGTTCACTGCTTTTCCATTGCTTGTGGTCACTCCAGCTTTTCCTTTAATCCTGTAACCTAGACTTTCTCAAGGCTCAGTCCTCCATCCTTTCTTCTTTCCCTCCACACTCCCTTCCTCTCTTTTTAGGATTCATTCTCTTCTCATAGTTTCCACTGTCACCTCTGCAACGACAACATCCAAGTCCTTGTGTTTTTGACCCTGCGTTTCAGCTCCTGGTTTATGTCTCCCAACTGCCTTCTAGGCATCTACACATAGATAGCCACTGTGAAAAAAACTTCACTGTGATGCAGTGGAAAGAACAATGAACTTGGAGTCATAGGCCTGGAGTTCAAATTCTCTTTCTGACACTTAACTACCCTTATGACCTTTGACAAGTCACTTAACCTCTGAGAACTCCATGTCTTCATCTGTAAATCGAAGGGCTTGGACTAGATAAACTCTTAAAGTCCTCCTAGCTCTCTCTCTGATCCTATGGGGAAACACAAAATAAAACAATCACGTCATCCGTGTCACACAACCAGCTCCCTTTCTGCTTTGTTTTATCACTGCCCCAGTTAACACAGTTTTGCTGTAGATTTACCTAATCTCAGAGCTTGAAGAGACTTTAGAGGTAATGGAGTCTCACCCATACCTAAACAGAAAACACATAACCAGCATCCTTGATTTCCCTTCCACCTGAAACCACAGTGAAAAGAAAGCTACTTCTGGAGGTACAACTCGTCCCACTTTTTGGACAGTTCTGATTGTAAGAAAGTTTTTTCCCTATATTGAGCCTAAATCTGGTCCTGTACAATTTCTTCCCAGTTGGTCTTTTTGTTTCTGTTTGATCCCTCCTCTAATCTCACTTTAATGTTCTGTCAGGTTAACCTTGCATAAATACTTACTGTTATGTCATTCACCAGCTCAAAAATTGTCAGTTCTTCAGTCTCCAAATATAATCCTTATTCACGTTACTGTACCTTAGTTCTTGCTATAGTCTACTCCCTCAGCTTAGGATATAGTCTCTACAGATGTTATTCCCATTCCTTCAGTCCAGCAAAAGACCTGCTTTTTTTTGAACCTTTGCCTGACCTGTACAACCCATATTGATTCCTTCCTCTTTGTTATAGTCAGGGAAAATTATAAGAGTTCACTCGTCTTGACAGTTAAGATGTACAGATATGAAATTGTAAGAATGTGATTATTCTTTCAGTAGACTTTGAGATTCTTGGGGGAGGGGTCATCTAAATGTATTTTTATTATACCAGTAGTTGTATTTAATACAACGGTGAATACGTATTGGACATTAAAATAACAAAGACCCACCCCCCCACGCCATGCAATTTGTTGAATGAATGAACAGTACAAAGTATATACAGAAGTGTACACAAAGTATATATAGAAGTGTATACAGAAGTGTATATAAAGTATGTACAGAAATTAAAATGGTCTTTAAACATATAAGAAATTATACAACAATGAATGTTGCTCTATTCAAAGTAGTTTGCTTAGGAAGGGGGCAGGAGTGCTAGACAAGTCATTCCAGTAATGCTGCTGTTTTTCAAAATATTTTAGTTATGCTTTTGGGAATTATCTTTTGTGCGTATAGAACATGCATACAACATATAAAATGTTGTTTATTGTAAAAATCTTAAATGTTTCTTTAAAAGATAATCTTTTGAATAGTTGCATTGGTGGCAGATCTTTGTCCATGTGACCCTGGGGAATTCTTATTTAAGCACTCCAAATTTCAGACTTCATCTGTAAAATGGGGATACTAATAGCAAATACGTCACACATTTGTTGTGAGGATCAAATGATTTAATAGATGTAAATCTCTTTGTAAGTTTTTCTTAAAGCACTATATAAATGTCAGCTATTATTACATGCAACTTGTTTTTAAAAAATTCATCGAAAAAAAATCCAATGTCATACCTGAGTAAAAGGTTTAGGTATTTAGCAAAATGTTTTACTTTTAAATTAGGTTTTAGGGATGAGTAGCAGGAATAATTATTTTTCAGAGTACTCCGTTATGATTCATTTACTGGTTTTTCAGGTGATGTAGAAAAAATCTACCATGAAAGAAATTTTCTAAAATTTGTATGTCCTCTTGTTTTTGCAAACACAATGTTTTTATCGTACATTTTAGGGTCAGATTTTAATTGCTTGCAGTACCATTAACAATTGAAACTAACCTTGTAGTGAGTCTCCTTCAAAGAAATATAATCAGTATTTACCATAATTGAACTTATTTACAAATACCGAACTTGATCATAACTGTTTTTTAGGAGGTGTCTTTCTCCCGCCCCATATTTATTTTAGTTTTCTCTTTTCTTATTATGAGTTTGACAATGATCAGAACATTTCCATATAAAAAGAACAGAAATGCAGAATTTTGCATGAAGCTATAAATTTCTTTTACAGATAGCTTAGATTAAAAAAAAGTATATTAAATGTAACAAGGTAGTAGCAACACTATCCTATTCATCCTTGTCCTCTTTTGAACTTTCTTAGGCTGTCATTTGTATGCTTTTGAATTGTTTCATTGATTGTCTTTTATTCTTTTTTTTTTAGCATAACTGTCAAGTATCCCTCTATTCTTCCCACCTCCTCCCCGTCCTGAGAGAGTTAAGCAAAATAAATTTACACATTTGTCCTTGTCTGAAAATATATCTCATTCTGTACCTCTAGTCCGTTGTTGTTCTGTCAGGTGGGAAGCACGATTCATCATCACTTTTCTGGAGTCATGGTTGGTTATAGCACTATTCAGAGCTTTAGGTCTTTGGGAGTTGTTTTCTTTTATAGTATTGTGTTATCAGTTATTCTGGTTCTACCTCACTTTGCTCTGCATTAGTTCATATAAACCTTCCTAGGCTTCTGTGAATCCATCACTTTCCTCATGTCTTATGTTGCAGTAATTTTCTATTATATTCATATGCCATAATTTGTTCAGTTTTACCCCATTTGATGGGCATCTACTTTCTTTAAGTACTTTTGTACACCTGAGTCTTTAGCTTCTTTCTTTCACTTTTTAGTGTATATCCCTAATAATGGATTCTTAGGTCAAAGGGTATTCGCATTATAGTGACTTTAGGGGTGTAGAGTTCCAGATTGCTTTCCAGAATGGATCAGTCAACTTATAGTGTATACAGGCTTCCTAAACCTCCTCTTCCTACTGTCCTTTCCTTTTCTGTTCTTTGCCAGTGTTTGATGAATTCAGGGTTGGAACCTCAGAGTTATTTTAATTAGTATTCTCTTTATTAGTGAATCGGAACAAATTTTTAAAAAATAGTATTTAATCTTTTGACTAGTTATCTGTTGGGGAATGGCTTATTCTTAAATAGTTTATGTATTTTGGAAGTCAGACACTTATTAGAGATATTTGTAGCAATCTGTTTTCCTAGTTAATTGTTTATTTTCTAATTCTAATTGCATTAATTTTCCATATTTATTTTTATAAAAGATTTAATCCTCTTAAAATGGAAGGACCACAGATCACACTTGCTCAGCTTGTGTTTTTCTTGTTAGCAACAGCATATAATTTCTTTAAGCTCTCTAAACAGCCTGCATCATTGCTTCTACTTAAAAGCAGCAAGAGATAGTAAGAAAAGTGGTTAAAGTCTACGTTTTTCCCCTGTTCTTTTCCTTTCCATGCAAATAGAGATTTTTCTATTGAATTATTAGGCCCTTTTCTGTACCCAAAGTGTCCCTTTTTAATTATTAATAAATTTAGTTTTCAACATTCACATTTATAAGATTTTGAGTTCTAATTTTTTACCTGCTCCCCAAGACAGTATGCAATTTGATACAGGCTATACATATACAATCATATTAAACATATTTCCAGATTAGTCATGTTGTGAAAGAAGAATCAGAACAAAAGGGAAAAGCCACGAGAAAGGAAAAAAAAAGAAAGAAAATAGTGTGCTTCTATGTGCATTCAGACTCCATAATTCTTTCTCTGGTTGTGGATAGTATTTTTCATGAGTCTTGGAATTGTCTTTGATCATTGCATTGCTGAGAATAGCTAAATTTAACAAAGTTGGTCATTGCACAATGTTGCTGTTACTGTGTACTGTGTTTTCCTGGTTCTGCTTGCTCCATTCTGCATCAGTTCATATGCATGTCTTTCCAGGTTTTTCTGAAATCTTCCTGCTTCCTGTTGCTTATGGAACAGTTACTTGGTTCATGGGCGTCCCCTCAAGTTCCAATTCTTTGCCACCACAAAAAGAGCTGCTGTAAATATTTTTGTACATGTACACCCTTTTCCCTTTTGTTTATGATCTCTTTGGGATACAGACCTAGTAGTGGTATTGCTCGATCAAAGGGTATGCACAGTTTTATAGCCCTTTGGGTATAGTTCCAAACTATTCTCCAGAATGGTGGTATCAGTTCACAACTCCACCAACAAAACAATGCCTTAGTGTTCCAACTTTCTCACATCTCCAACATTTATCATTTTCCTGTTTTGTTATGTTAGCTAGTCTGATAGGTGTGATGTGGTACCTCAGAGTTGTTTTAATTTGCATTTCTCTGAACAAGTGATTTAGAGCATTTTTATATGACTAGAGATAGCTTTAATTTCTTCATCTGAAAACTGCCTATTCATATCCTTTGACCATTTGTCAGTTGGGGAATGACTTGTATTCTTGTAGATTTGACTCAGTTCTCTACATATTTTAGAAATGAGGCCTTTATCAGAGATATTACCCGTAAAATTGTTTCCCAGCTTTTTGTGTCCCTTCTAATCTTGGTTGCATTGGCTTTGTTTGTGCAAAACCTTTTTAATTTAATGTAATCAAAACAATCCATTTTGCATTTCATAATGTTCTCTAGCTCTTGTTTGGTCATAAATTCTTCCCATCTCCATAGATCTGACAGATAAATTATTTGTAAAGTATCCCTTTTTAACCTGCCACATGGAGCAGGTGAGGTAGTTCCAGAGACAAGGGTTTTTTTCTAAAAATATCTGTTTCTGATGTCCTGGAATTTCAATCTAGATAGTATAATGGAATTTAAGATCCCAAGGTGAGGATCCCATGACATCTTCAGTTGATGGTACATGAACAATAGGGATGTATGACATTTATCTTTAATTTATTCTGCTGAGATAAGTGTTGCATAGTGGCTAGTCAGCTGGCCTTGAAGCTAGGAAGACCTAGATTGCCCACTGTGCACCAGGCACTGCCCTAAGTGCTTTACAAATAGTAACTTATTTGATCCTTACAACAACCCTGCGATGTAAGTGCTATTATTACTATCCCCACTTTACAGTTGAGGAAACTGAGGCAGACAGCGATTAAGTGACTTGCTAGCTAGGAACTGTCTGAGGCCAGATTTGAACTTTGGTCTTCCTCACTCCAGGTCCAGCACTCTATTCACTTTCACCACCTGGCTGCCTCTAGGTAACTAAGTGAGGAACAGTTAGGTTAAGGTGTTGAGGGAACATCATCACGTTCAGATCCCCTAGTATGAGGGTTGGGGTTGGGAAGGAGAGAAAGACTGAGCCAGGCACTGCACTCATTGAGGAAGGAAGGAAAGGCTTCTCGAGGTTGGTAGACAATAGCCACCAGAATCTTGATTGGGTAATAAAAATGGATTGAATAAATCTCAAAGGAGGAGTGATGACTGAATGATGATGGTAAATAGGAAGAGCCTGGAAGGATCCATGAAAAACCAGGAGTGTTCCACCTCCCACGAGATGGAAATATGAGTGAAAGTGCGACCAGTTCTATGGAGAGTGACCAGGGAAACTGGGTTGCCAGGAGGAAGTTCAGTCCCAGGGCCCGAAGACAGAAGGAATGGGAAAGGAAAAGGTTTAAAATGACAACTAGTTTGTTACCTATGGAGCATGCTTTGCAGAGAGCACAGTGGTGGGAGGCATGGGTAGCTTTAAGAAAGGCATTGGTGAGGATACTGCTGTTTAAGGGGCCCCCCTAAACTTGTCTTGGTTAACACTACAAATAAAGGAATAGTCAGTAGGGGGCCAAGTATGGTGTATCTGAAAACACAACTAAAAAATCCAAAAACAGAGAGGAAATTAAGATGTGCTAACATCCATTGAACAGATCCACATGAAGAGGAATGACATAATATCATTGAAGTCAGACCATTCACTTTTACTTTTGTATTGTGTGTGGTGCATAGCCACGCACAGAAACATGACTACTGCTGCAAAGCTGTGATGTTCCCTGATTATTATGGCCTTATTTGATTATTGGGTTGTTTATTTTTCAATTATGAAGTGTCTGAAGAGTAAAGACATTCACCTTTTGGCTAATGAACTACTTAGATCAAATTAATTAAAATAGTTACCAAAAAGCAATTTGTAAGTATAACTTTTTGCCAGGATATAGAGGGATTTTTCTAAAATAACAAAGTATATGAATTGCATTACTTTCACTAAACATTATTATTGGTATTTTAGTGTGAGCAAAAGGGTTTTTTGTACTATTAATAAATAGCTTTAAAATATTGGTTTTCACATTCTTTGTCATTTCTGGTTTTTGTTTAGGTTTTTTAAGGTACATAAGTAGAAGCACACATGTATTTTCTTTACATAGCACAGATTTTATTTATAAATATATTCACATACTAGAAGTATGTATTAAATATTGTTTGATTGGGGTTGTGCTAAAAAAAAAGTTTGGAGATCATGACTATGAGTATCTATGGTCAATCTATTAAGCACTGTCAAAACCTCTATCTTGGCTTAGAGCCATTAGTTTCAGCTCACAACTTTAAAGGTTTAGGCTGCCAGAAAAACTGCTTAAAAGGGTAAAGGGAGGAAATCAAATTTCCTAATCTTCTTCTAACTTAGTAAATATGGTAGGCTGGTTTAACTTTAATGGAAGTAATGTTTTTTTTTTTTAATTTTGACAGGTTGAGCAGACCTCTCCACTTGTATCTTCCAGACTTCAAAATATGAGCCTGCATAGCTTGACACCGAAGCAACTCTTCAAAACTGCAGGCAGTGAAGGAACTTAATTTCTGGCTGAACACAATGATTATGATGTATTTTTGTCTTTGATGAGAAAATGCATAGCAATATCTTCAAATTATGTAGGTCAAATTGGCCAAGTTTTAAGTGGAACTTTTGGAATTCACAGAATCTGCTTTTAGTAGATTTTGTTTTAAAGCACAACCATGAAGATTTAAATATATTTTATTGGCATAACAACATAGAATCCAAGCATTAACTTATATGGCTTTATTTGAACCTTTTCATATTTTTAGGATTATGGCTTTAATTGCTAGTATAATTATGGTCTGTGTTTGGTTATCTTTGATAGTATGATTTGGTTATCAGATTAGCACAGAAAATCTCAAAATTACATGAGGGTGTGGCTAGAGTAATGGGATTGTGTTTTAAAACTAACATACTAGAATCAATATACCAAAAGGGTGTTGTTGCCTTCTTTAAAAAAGTACCCACCTGTTGAAGCCTTACACTTTTCTCAATGATGTTTCTCCTGTTCAAACCATGCTGAGAGATTGCTTTTGAGAACTGCCTTAAAGACTTGTTGCATGTTTTTATTAGTGTGTAAACTAACTCCTTTGCAGCTGGATAAGTCTTTTGGAGCCAAGACTGGTGAATCAGGAAGAGATCAACCTGTGGGTAGTTTATTTTTAGGTAAAACAAAGTGTGACTTTTAAATTGCACCTTGAAAGCAGTGCCAAAAAAGGTGTTTAAAAAGTGTTTTGAGGAAAGGTTTTAGAATTCATTGTAAGATTCTTTTCTTCTACCCCAAATGTACACTTACCTCTGAAATTGTTATATTTAGGCAAATATGCAATTTAATTTATATCCCTTAGGCAGCCTCCAGCTGACAGTGTAGAAGGAGGTCATCCCACAAATATGTTGGGAAAAGCCAGTCTGGCATTACAAAAGCTGACCATGGAACATGGACATTGAATAAATAAACAGATTTTTAAAACATTCCTTTTTTAAAAAAAGTATCATGTAACTATCTCTTTGGTGCAATCACATATTACATGATAGAATTTTTTAATGTCTTATTGAAAGATAGTAAAAAATGCTGAAAAGAAATTACGTTTGGAAATTAACCAAACAGATTACAATAATAGAATATAATTACAAAAGAATTCTGTTATCTCCTGCAACCCCTAGCCTAATGCTGGAATTGCTTCCATCATATCACCAAACAGTTTCTTTTAGGGACAAGGAGCTCACAAGGTTTTTCGGAGACAAGGAACTGTTTTGTAATGCAACCCATGCCATTGTTAACCAGATCTAATTTTGTAGTCCAGACCTTATCAGAACAGAAATTCTCTCTATTCTACTCCCCCAAGCGGTAATTATCATTCAGTCTTTGCTCGAAGATCTTAAGTAAGGAGAACCAAGACAGCACAATTTGACTTTTGGATAGCTGTGATTGTTATGAAGGTTTTTTTTGATGCCTAAATTTGCCTCTTTGCAACCTCCCGTTATCATTCCTCAATCTACCTATGGCCAAACAAGTCTGATTTACCCTTCTTTTTCTAATGACTTTGCTTCTATAAATGAAGTATGAGATTACATTAGCATTTTTAGCAGATGTCTCACATTGGTTTGTAGAATTTGAGGTGGAAGAGATCCACCCCCCTACCCCCCACGAAGCCATCATGTCAACACTGTACCTGAAGAAATCTACCCTACTTCATATCTGAAAAGTGGTCACGCTGCATTATGTCAAGTCTCAATATACCTCTCTTCAACTTATACTCCTTGTTGCTAATTCTGTGATCCCTCATCCACACAACTACCCTTTAGATATTAGATAGCTTTCGTGTCTTCTCCAAGCCTTTTCTTCATCAGGGTAAATGCTTTTTGAAGTCTTCAGTTCTTTTGATCATGGCATGACCTCTAAGTGCATCAGCCTGCTTGTACTTTTCTTTGGACACTCACCAGTTTACCAATGACTTTCCTAAGATTCATCCCCCTGGTTCATTTGGTTTTTTCCTTCACATGAATGGTTTCAAGTCAAATTCTCCCGCTTCCTCTTCTATTATTTACTGACTTAATTGATTTTAAAAACTTAAATGCAGGACTTCGTGTTTATTCTAGTTAAATTTCACCTTGTTCATTTTGATCCATTTGCTGGTTGTATATAGATTAAATTCCATGTAAGAGTTACAAATAACTTTCCAGAAAGTCAAGAATGTGGATAGTTTTAGTGTTCATTTTAATAGAATTCGACAAGGTAATTAGATGCTTCTGTGTAACAGTTGTTAAAAGCAGTGCATTGCAAATAGTAGGTGCTTAATTGTTGGATTGAATTGAAAGTGGAAAAAAACTGCAATCTTCCATGGTCAAAATAATTACCCTTGTTAAAGAAAGGTGGTACCATAGTTATACCATTTTCTGTCACTTTTCATGGTTTACCATAGATATCTGTATCATGTAAAATAATTTCGTAGACTAGATTTTTGGAAGTCCTGCATTATTTTAAGACTTTTTTTAAAACCTCATTCATTTAAATGAAACTCTCAATTTTGTATTATATCTGATCTGTACGCTGTAATATGTGGCCAAAGTGGATTTAAGTCTCAGAGTTATACTGAATGTCATAACTTTTGTCTTTTTTAAATTACTGTTTATTCCACTGTGTACAATTTGATTTTTTTTCATACAAATTTGCAACAATTCTGAGCTCCCAAAAACCATACATAGACGATAAATATCATGCTATTAAAGTATTAAATTTGTACAAAAATACTTTACAGTTTAATACTTGTTTGTTACAAATAAAAATACATATTTAAGTGACTCATGATCCTTTCAAACATGATTCTGCTTTAAATTTTCTTTTGTTTTGCCCTGGCAGTGTTGAATGAAAGAAACATTTGTGTGTGCACAAAAGGAAGGTGAGCTTTTTCATGTAATAAGGGTAAAGAAGATGGTGATACTTTGTCTAAATGGTGTTTGAATTTTTAGCCCAAACCAAAAGGATTAGAAAATGACTATTTTGTTAATGAAGGTTCTACAATCAATATATAGATCTAGTTAATTTTTTTATATTTAACAGATAACAGTTATTACCATGATTACTGAAAATATCTGAACAACTGAAAACAGTTGCTCAGGAGGATAAGAAGCAATTCTCACCATTTATTGCTTTGAGGGGTGGTAGGAATTGGCAATGTATTTTGTAAAATGTATTTACAATCTCTATAAGTGGCATGGCTCAGAACAAAATATATTTCAGTGGAATTTCTAAATACGTGTGCTATACGCCCCTCAATCTGTCAAAACAACATATGTAGTGATATGGATTTGATTTGCCTGGCATTAAGTTGACCTCATTTGAATACGCTTTGTTCTTTGTTATAGGTGTTTATTTAAGTCTTTTTTAAAAAGGAAAACAAATGAACTTAAGAACAAATACCCTCAAATTGAGTTTTTAGTGTACTGTAGTCCTTTTTCAGAGGTTTTCAGGTACTTAAGCAATAATCCCCATTCTTAAAAAAAAAAAATTACAGGTCCCAAGACATGACCTGTTCAGTATTTTCTTGCATAGGGAATAACATACATCCTAGTAAAATTGTTCCTATACTTGGGCAATACATTTCACCACCACCTACCACAGCCTCTTACGTGCATGTTTGTGGAAATACTTTAATATAACTTAATTTTATATCTGCATCCCTCCCATTGTAGCAGACCAAGAGTTCACAAAACACTACCCATAATAAAGCTAAATTTACAAAGAGCCTTGTTCATACAGCTTACTGTTACATTAAGACCCAGTAACCAGCTGGTTTAAAAGTGAATTATAAGATACTCTCGTAAAGGATATTTTAGAAAATGAGATTTTTTTCTTTCTCAAAACCAGTCATATTAAGATGAAAGTATGAAATTGACTTTTTAAAAGATCTTTTAGTTTATTAATGGGAGGGAAGAAAAGACCTACCTACTTTTTGCTATCTTTTTTGCTCTATCATTGGGCTTGGCCTGCCATTTATCATAGTGGTCACCAGAAAAACTTCCAATTTTAAAAGAATAGTGAACATGAGCCATGAGAGACATTTAAAAGCCCCTGTGCTTTACAGTTAATGCCACATGATTGATCTGTGCCTCAAATGTCACAGATATCTTAAAGAGATTTTTTTTAGCACCATGTATATATTGTCCTTTGTCATTTTATAAAAATCTTTGCTATAATGTATTAGTGGGTTCTCGTGTCTCCAGACTACCACCATGTCCAGTTTGTTGAAAAAAAGCTCTGTTCTGGTCACCCCATTCTCCACCAGGTAAAGTACGTTGTTGATCTGGGACCACCTTCTGAGACGCCAGGGGGTTTCTGCTAATAACCAGGTCCAATTTATTGCCAGATTCTGCTATGAGGGGTACAACGAGGCAGCAGTCAAAGTCTCTTGTACGGACGTGGTTAACCTGAAAGGTCAAGAAGGGCCATTCTGTCATTTTGGGCTTAGTGTTCGAGTCATAAGACAACACAGTTGAACCCCCAAACATACAACCTTGAGGTGAAACCAGAAGTTATTTTAAAAGCAGTGGAGACAGAAGAAAGAGGATGTTGTGCAGTGCAATGGAAACAGAAAGAGGAGAAAGTGTTAAGACAGAGGGTATCATAGGCATGGTAAGTACATCTCTCTAAGGGATTAACAGTGTCTTAATTGGTAAATCAAGTGATTGTTTCTCAGTCCTCATCTTCTTTGATCTCATCAGCTTTTGACTCTGGATACATCTCAGTGATCCAGACAAACTGGCCTTCTCTCTCTTCCTACTCCCTTTGTCTCCTATCTCCATGGCTGAGTACTTGCCATCCCTCCTGCCTGGAATGCATTCCCTTCTTACCTGTTTCTCAGAGCTCTTCCTTTCAGATGTAGCTCAGACCATGTTCTGTGTGAAGTCTTCCTTTCCTGATCCCCTCCTGACTACTAATGCCTTCCCTTTCAAATTACTTTGTATTTAGTGTGTGTATTTATTACTTCATATTTATGCAGTATATATTAAGCTCATTGTGAATTTCAGTCTCTTTACTTGTAGCCCTAGCCCCTAGCACAGTTCCTGGTTGATAATTAGCATGTACTATTTGTTGTTGGACTGATTGACTATTCATTTTTTTCCAGGATACTCTTCTATTGGTTTTATGTGATACTTTTCCTCCTACCTGTTGCTTGCTCCCTCTGGGTCTTCTTAGCTGGATCCTCATCCATGTCCCAACCTGTGTTACTATGACTGCTTTCCATGACTGTCCTGGAACCCCTTTCCTCTCTGTAACTTCTCTCGATTTTATTAGCTCTCATGGGTTCAGTAATTTCTATGTAGGTGATTCCCCAAAACTACATTTTCATGTAGTATATATTAAGCTCACTGTGAGTAGGAATTTCAATCTTTGTACTTGTAGCCCCAGCTCCTTGAACAGTTCCTGGTTGATAATTGGCATGTAATATTTGTTGATTGGTGAACAGATTGACTATCCCCTCTGAGATACTCTTGGTTTTTGTGTGATTCTGCTCTCTCTTATTTCTCCTGCTTGTTCAGTTGCTCTTTCTTGGTCTTCTTATGCTTCTTAATGCAACCATTAGTGTTTTCCATGGCTCTGTCTTGGAGCCTCTTCCCTCTCTATACTACCTTCTATCTTGATTTCGTTAGCTGCCGTGGGTTCAGTGATTTCTGTGTAGATCATTCCCAGAACTACATATTCAGCACTTTTTATTTCCCTGACTACCAGTCCTCCATCATTGCTTTTGTGCTAAACTTTTCCATCCAGATACGTCATTGGTGTTTTGCACACAAGTCCACAACAGAACTCATTATCTTCCTGTCTCTCCTCATTTTTTAATTTCTTTTGACACTGTCATTCTTCCTGTTATTAAAGTTCAGAACCTCAGCTTGTCTTCTCTTCTTTGGCCCCACACATCCAATCAAGTTAACAAATTTTTGGGGTTCTCTCTCCATACTCTCGTTCCCATCCATCCCATTCTCTCTATTCAAATGGCCACCACCTTATTTCAGGCCCTTGTCACCTTCCCCTCTAGACTATTGCAGTAGACTCAATTCGTTATCCTAGCTCAAATCGCTCCCCTCCTTTCCAATCCATCCTCCACACAGCTGCCAGTATAAAAATTTAAAGCATAGTCTTGAACAAGTGATTTTTCTGCTCAGACTCTTCAATGATTGCAGTTGCCTTTATGATAAAATATAAACTTTGTTATTCAAAACTCTTAAAAACTAGGATGCAGCCTTCCCTTTCAGACTTTTCAATCATTCCCCTTCAAACCTCCCAAAACTTTATTTGTTCTTCCTTAAACTTCTCATTTATCTACCACCTCTGGGCCTTTAGACAGCCTGGATCTCCCCCTACACTTGGAATGTAGCCCCTTCTTATCACCTAATCACAGAAAGCTTAGCTTCTTTCAAGGCTCACATTATGTGAAATCTACAGGAAAACTTTCCTGATTCCCCTTAGCTACTTGTGCTTCTTTCATCCCTAAATTACCTTTTATGTACTTCTTTCTGTGTTATATTCCCCTTGGTAAAATATAACCCTCTTGTACAGGGTTGGGTCTGCTTTTCATTTTGTCATTCAGTTTCTAACACTTAGTATGATATGCCTTGCACACTGTTAGTACTTGATAAAGGCTTCTTGAATTGAGTTGGTAGGGGTTGAAGTCACAAAGCAGAAGACTAAAACTAAGAGGCTAGTGAAGAAGAGGATATGTTACTTTTTTATTTTTTTAAAGAGATTGGGAAAGGAAGATAGGATAGAGTTTTAGGACAGGAATTGTTAACCTTTTTTTTTTTTTGTCTTGGTGAAGCCTTTCTCTGGATAATGTTTTCAAAAGTATAAAATATATAAAATTACAAAGGAAATTAACTGTTTGGAAATATAGTTGTCAAAATAAAAAATTTTAAAAACCAACTTTATAGATCTAGGTTAAGAACACCATATTAGCAGATAAAATTAAGGAAAGGCTTTTGAATTTAAAGCTTAAAAAAACTTCCTTAATATAAGCAATACCTGAGTATAGTTGCAAGTTATGTATGGGGTGGGGTGGGGGGAGGTACCTGTAGAGAAGGAAAAGATGAAAACAAAAGAATAAGGATGGTGATAGAACAGTGTCCCTAGAAGAAGTAGGAATGGAAATGGGTGGGTTTGTCTTGGAAAGGAGCAGGGATATAACTTTATCAGAAGAAGTAGGAGAACATGATGAGATCTTTAGCTGGGTAATCATCTTAGCATGAGGAAAATAGTGCTGATAGTGGCAGCTTGAGGTTAGAAAAAGTTTGAAATGAATCCTAAGGGGAATTTGACAGTATACAAAAAGTGAATAGAAAGATTATTGAGCCCAGCTGATGTTAAATTGGTTTTATATTGGACCTACTGGCATATTTTCATTATTTCCCTTTAATACCAGTATTTGGCAGCCTCTGAAGAGAAAAAAGCAAATGGTAAGCGTAACCCAAGATTGAGGAAAAAAGGACCAAGGGATTCTAGGCTTCTAAGGAAGCCATCGTTAAAATAGATGATGGGATGTAAGGAAGTATTAGGGCAGCAAGTGAAGTCAGAGTGGAGACTGATAGACTGGAAAAAGAAGAAGGAATTAATCATGAAAGCAAAGAGCAAGTTGAATATTTTTGAAGTTGTAGGAGAAGTTGTGATTAAGAGAGGGGTAGGTCTGAGTTTTGGATTTTGGTTGTAAAGGAATGCTGAGATTTGTGCCATGGTGCTGCTTTCTAAATAATAAGATTCTTTTGGTATATGAGTATATATAAATATACTCATTTAAATATACTCATATACTCATAAATATACTCATACTAAATATTCAAAAAGCAACAACTTTGGAGGCCTCTTCAGTGAAGAATTTTGTTTTATTGATTAAGATAGCTCAGTCATCCATGCTAATGGAAGTATCTTTTCATGAGGGAAACAGGTACTTAACTTGGTTTGAATTAGCTGGCTCAAGGAATTTAAGACAAGGGAGGAAAGGACTGTGTTTCTGATTTAGGTGGTAAATAACTCACCATCGAGAGTTAAAGTTCCCACGTAGACATTGTAGAGAGAATGCTTACCCTAGGTGGGGAGTTTGGGCTTTTTGATCTCTAAGATTATATGATCTTAAGACAGGTTTTATTGATCAAAACAGGACCAACGTGTGAGTTAAATGTCATCCATTTTGTCTGTAGTAGCATTAGTTTGGGGATGTTTGTTTCTATTACTGGCTAGCAGCAAGTGGCTGTCCTGAGGGATGCATTGGACAGCCAGACTTTAATGCCATGTGTTTTCTAAGCAACTCTCTGATCTTACTTTAATTTCCAATAGGCAATTCTAATGGAGAGGAATAAGTTTATATATAAACTAGCCTTTTTATACAATGGAATCTGAACAAAATGGAGCCATTTTTCCTCAGCTCTCGAGTGCCCCCTGGGAAAATAGCCCATAAAGGTGGTGGACTCACTGGGAGCTTGGACTAATGAGTACAGAATGGCAGCAGTTGACCTTTGCTTATCAATCTATCTCAACATTTCTCCAGCCTTGGTTAGGCAGGAATTGAAAGGTAAGAATATATGGATTTGTAAAATGACATTTAGAACTAGAATCCCTAATGGAACAGTGACAATAAGGTACCATTTCATTTTTCTCTGAGGTTGTATCTAGCTTTTTAAGTAGAGCCATCTTTATGCATTTGATCCACAAAATCTTGGGCTAGTAAAACCTAGATTAGCAGCATGTAAGCCCTTCAAAGGAAGAGTGAAGTATTTTGGCCTTCCATGAGAAATAATCAAGCATTATGTTTTCAGTTGCTTGGCTGGCCCTAGGGGTCCTCAGCAGCATCCAAAGTGCCTCGTGATTACATAAGGGGTGTTTGAAAATCTCCTTCACATGACATCAGGAGGAACTTCTGAGAAAAGTTTTGCAAAAAACACCAATTTGGGTTAAATGTGCCCCATGTATGTGGTCAAGATCAAAAGTAAAATGTTTGGAGGGAGAAATACAGGACCTGAAATGGTACATGTGCTAGGGGGTCTGGGTTGGGAATTGTTGAGGGTGTTAGATTTGTCCATAGTTAGTCAATTATCTGGAAAGCATATATGGAAAAGGGACATTCTGGAGATTGTCCATATTAAGTATAGAAGCCTAGGACAAAGTCCACGTGAAATAACTGACCCACTGATAAAGGGGAATTTGGGAACATTTACAAGGTGATATACCTTTATATCAAATCTCCAGGAATAGAAAGTTCTGAGGAACTATAATCTAGAATTCATTATGGAATGGGGTGTTATTGTTTATATCAGACACCTTCAGATTAAGAGCGAGCTCTGCCTTTGAATGCTAGTGATTATTTTTTTATCCACTCATGAGTTTGAGGTATATTATTAAGTCAGTGTCATGACTTTAGAATTTAAGAGGCTACTGTAAATTGTAAGGAGACTCCTTATAGGAGAGGAAGATGTAAGTTCTCAGTAAACCATTATCTAGACCCTCTAACTCCTGGCGTGGCATTGACTGGGCAGGGTCCTTAGACAGCAGCAGTACTCAGGTGACAATGCCTGTTGCTATAGAAGTGCCATTTACCCTAAGGTTTGGATTGAAACTGTGAGCCCCTAGGTGGGGGATTATTCAGGGCAAAATTTTAGGGGGTAAGAGTTCAAATTAGAAACATCCAGGCTGTGATTTAGTAGAGGATGACTGCTTATTAGCAGGATGAGGTATCCTGCAGACTTTGCCTGTTTAGAATTGTAGCTATCTTGAGTGTGATGGGCCTTTGGAGGATATTAAACCCATTTAGTTGATCTAGGAGTGACAACAGAAATTTAGGAACCATATCACTAGTCCATTGCTTTTACCAGCCCAATACCCCAAGTCTAACACTAACCTGGCTTGCTTCTTTGGAATGTGCAATTCTTAAGAATCAAAGGTCTTATGAAATGAATAAATTCCACTGAATATTTTTTTTAAAAGAGCATAGGTCTTTACTGAGAGAGATCCTATTACAGAAGGTACCAACATTATTCTTGCATTTTTCTTCCTTAACACAATTTTTACAGTAGAATAAAGTATTGCATCCAATACTTCCACTTTCCTCTTGACACCTGGAGACCACTTTATAAAGTCAAGTTTTGAGGTTGTGACCAAAATGACGCCAGAGCCATGGTGTTGAGGATTTGGAGAGAGAGTGGGAAGGACTCATAGGGTTTAGACCTGGAAGGGACCTTAGGAAAGGGGATAAGAACAGAGCTGAAGGGCTCTCTCCTCAGTGGGATCTTCTACTAGGTAAATAGACCACCACTCTCCACTCCTAGATTTGCCCATTTGGTCTTGTAAAGTTAATTATATGCTCCATTTTAGAAATGCATGGTTGAAATTGCACATTTGGCTTTACCTGTAAGAGCCTGTCATATGGCTTTAAGCCACCTAGGTCTCCTGGTCCAGTGGGGCGAATATTTTTAACATATACTCCTTTTTCCAGCAGTCCATCTGATACGCTGAACCCAAAGTCTTCCATGTCACAATCCTTGTACAAGGTTACCTGTAAAAATGTTACACTGTAAAAATACATTTCCTAGAACAAATCTTTGCTTCTGAAGTTTCAAAAATACAAAGAACCTTCTTTAAATTATTTTCAATAATGTTAAGTACTATTGAGACAGCTCTTTCTTCTCAGAGAACATCCCACAATGGAGTTTGTAATAGTTTTTTGGACTTGGGTATTTTCCAGATCCATCCAGATTTAAGAGAGGGACACACCAAAAACTATTCTTTCTTTTCCAGAAAGATACCCTGAGGTTAGCTGTATCCAACTTAAAATTTCAGTCACCTGCTCAGTGTATTGATTTTTTGTTCTTCCTTCATTGCCAAGCCTGTTTTATTTTTAAATATTTTAACCACCACCAAAACCAATGACTCATATAGAAGAAAGAGTAGAAATCTTAATCAAACCATTAGCATTCAGCAAAGGAGGTCCAAGTAAATAGCCACATAAGCAAGTTCTGCCAAAGGTGTTTTTAAGGTAGTCCATATTGAAGCCTTACCTCTAATGCCAGGTATTGCCCTTAGCAGCCTTGTCTAGGTTGATGATATTACAGAACCTTCTCTTTACTGCCTCCCTATGCCTGCTGTGGTGTGGTGCTGGCTACAGTTACGGTACCTACCTTGTCCCATACTTCCTTGGTGACAGAATCAGAACATTCTCTGACCTTTTCAGAAAGAGTGAATCTCAGGACTGGGGGAAACTTCAGTCATCAGAAGTCTCCAAGTATGCATTCTCTCCGAAGGCAAGGATTGGATTGGAGGACCCAAAGATCCCCATCGACACCACTTTCTTCTGATAATTTCTTTCCATGGTCCCGGTTTTGTGTAATAATAATCCCTAATCCTGTGAGTTAGGAAACCTGAATTTTGCTGTCAGTCCAGATAATTATTTATTAGCTGTATGATCCTGGCAAAGTCACTTCATTGAACCTCAGTTTCCCTATACGTAAAAAGGGCGTAATGGTGGCATGCATCTCTCTGGTTGGTTGTGTACTTCATATACTTTAAGGGCACTGTTAGACATAGGAGCTGCTGTTACTGTCCTCTCTCGGCTGTGTCCAAATGATTCTCTTCCCACTTGCTTGGCCCCAGTGACCAAATATCTCATTCAGTCATGTTTCTTGTTGCCTCTGGGGAGGGAGAGTAGAGCAAAACCTATTTACCAACTCTTTTCTTTGCTTCTTCCTCCAAGATGTGATTGTGAGCCATTCTTCCATTTAGCTACAACTAGACTCTGTGAGTATTGTTCATAGGAAGCAAGTCATAATTGATATGAGTTAGGGAAGGGAACATTCCCTTATTGGTCATTTAAAAAGGAATCTCAGATTTAGAATACCAATCAAGGCGATGTTTACTGATGGTCTAAAAACTCATACTCCATCCCCCTTTCTTGCCACCTGAAAATGTCACTCCAGAACTTGATGGGGCCACACAGGACTGAAGCTATTTTAAAATTTTTCTTAATTTCATGGGTTGCCACCCTTCCTCCCTCACCAAAAAAAAAAAAAAATTCATTACCAAGTAGCCAGTATATAGTTAGGTAGGTTGGTTCTTGGAAAATGGACTCAGTCTGCTACCAGAACCAGAGACATACTCAAAACCTTTCCAGCATGGTAAGACCTGTCAAAACTTCTATGCTCAGCTCACATGGCCGTAAAGAATCCAGAGTCACTTTAACACTGCAGTGAGGCATAAGGGTAGAAGGGCTTTGAGGGACAACAGTTAATAATGACAGTAGCTTAGATTTATTAAGTGCTTTTCTCACCATAATCCTGTGAGGTGTAGGTAATTGTTAACCTCCATTTTACAAAGGAAGAAACTGAGGCTCATGAAATTTAAGTAAGTTCTCCATGGTCATGCCTCTAGTAAATGTCAGAGCCAGGATTTGAATTCAGGTCTCCTGGTTCCAGTTCCATTGTATTTAGTACTATCTACTCTACCTCTTTCAATTAATCTTGAGCTTAGAGTCTTATACTTCTGTGTGGAAAGTTCTGAGGTGAAAATTTTACAAAGTGATTTGACAGTACTTTGTCCATCTAGGAAAGTTATTTAGGTTAGCCTGAGTGAGGGAGTCTTTAATTTCCAACAACTGGGCCAATAATTTCCTAGGAAAATGGCTGATCTCATATAACAAAACAAAATGACTTTAAAAGTGGTATAGGGTAAACAAATATTCAACAACCATTTTTATTAGCTCCAGAAATCAATATTTCATAAAAATGGGGACTACTCTTGTTTTCCCTGGTAGCATTAAGCTGAGGTGCTACTACTTTCATGGTGCTACTCTCTTCTACCTTCCATCCCTTTCCCATAAATAGCAACAATGATTCTTAATCTGGCTGCAGGAAATCATAGAAGGTTCCTTTTTCATATTTGTATCCCTTATCCACAGATGATTAGATTATAGCTCTCTCTTTTCTTGCTTGTCCACTGTCCTGGAGAGTTACCTGTTGTGTAACTCTCCATGAACTAGAGTTTAAAATCATTTCTGAAGCCCACTGCTTTTTACATCTCTGTTAACTCAAAATATTTGCTGACTTTCTACTGTCGTTCACAGGAATACCAAATTATCATTACTGTTCCCAAAGTTTTCCATTTCCTACCAAGCCTGTCTTTGGCTTCTGTCAAACCCTGCATCCATCCACACCTTTTCCATGTGAGCCAAGCTTCTCATAGTTATCTTTTTATTAGCTTATCTGATCCACATCGTTGAAATCGGTATCACATAATGTCCAGTTTGAGAGGAACTTCAAAGCTTGAGTCCCATCCCCATGAAAGCTATTAAAATATTTGAAGGCACTTATCATGTGCTTAAGTCTCCTCCAAGCTAAACAATCCATCAGTTGGCATTGATTTTGGAGGACAGTTGTGAGGCTTATATAAGAGATGGAAAGATTACAGCATGGGAAGCATTTTCCAAACTCTAAAATTCTATATAAACATGAACTACTGTTCTCATCCTCATCCCCTGCTATGAGTGAGGTCCAATTTGTCAACGTCCATCCTACAATGTGGTGTCTCAAACAGAATACAACACTTTAGAGGTTGTCAGATCAGGGCAGAATAGAGATGGCCTTATCCTAATTGCTTCTCTTTGTTCTTATTCTAAAAGGACCAAATGACTTGTTAGACTATTATCTCTAGGCTGGGGCCATCTTTATAAAGGCCACTGCAGTGTTGATGATCCATTATCATATACTGTAATTTTCTCTAACCTTCCTGGAAATAAGCCATGTAGCAAACTGCACTGTAATTCACTTTGAACATCGTCCTAAGTTTGAAACAAGCACCATCTGTGTCTTTTAAAAACATACTTGAGGCAAGGATCAAGAAATCTGATTTAGTTTTCTGTTCTGACCACATATTTCTCCCTCTATGTTGCTTCACCTGGTAATCTCAGCAGCTTCTCTTGATTTAGTTATCTCTATGCTGATGGTATCTCAGATCTAGCTAACCTCTCTACTGACTTCCAATCTCACATCTCCAGTTGCCTTTGAGATATCTCAAACTCAGCATGTTCAAAATTGAACTCATTATCTTTCCCCTGTACTCTCCTCCCTTCCAAATTTCCTTGTGTGGAGGGCGCCACTATCCTCCCAAGCTTGCAACCTAGGTGTCATCCTCACTGACCCCACAACTCTCTCTCTAGTCTGCCCTCCATTCTGCTACCAAAATGATTTTCTCACCATGTCACTCCATATTCAGTAAATTCTAGTATTTCCCTATTAAATCAGGATTCCTCCAGTATCAAACAGAAAATCTTCAGGTGTTCAGTCCTTTATAACCTAGCCTCCTCATTCTCCTTACCTTTCCAGCATTCTTACTTCTTATCCTCCCCTCTGAGGCCTCCCTACCCCGTCGGTCCAGTAACATGGAGCTCCCCGTTGTTTCGTGAATAAGAGACTCCACTTCCTGACTCTGGACAGTTTCACTGTCTGTCTCCCATGCCTGGAATGCTCTCCCTCCTCATCTCTGCCTTGTAGCTCCTCTGGATTCTTTAAATCCCAGCTAAATTCCCACTGCCTACAGGAAGCTTTTCTCAAGCCTTCTTTAAGTCTAGAGACTTTACTCTGTTAATTATTTCCTACTTATCCCATATATAGCTTGTTTGTACATATTTGCTTGTTGTCTCTTCTATTAGATTGTGGTCTCTTTGAAGGTAGAGACTGCCTTTTGCCTTTCTTTGTATCCCCAGGGCTTAGTGTGGTGCCTGGCACATAGTAGGTGCTTAATAAATGCTCAGTGACTCACAAAGTTTATGGGTTCTCTGACTTGATCTTGTAAGAGAGATTACATGTACTTTTATGAGAGATGATAAATAAACAGCAGCAACCCAAGTATTGCAGCTTCTCAGCCATGACAGTCTATCAAAGACTGAACTGAGCCTCTTTGATGCAGTAGCCATAAGGAAGAAGTCAAACCATCTGTTCAGAGATTATAACGGTTTTCTTACACTATCTTTTTATTACCTGTGCTCGTTCATTCTAAGATAACACCTGGGTCACCTTCTATTTTGTCAGACCAACAGACATCAGTTTTTTGTGCCTTCCTAGATCATTTGGGGGGGGGTGATGCAGAGCTGTCTTTCCAGCTGCATTCCTCAAGCTCAAGAGGAAACACTCCCCTCCAAGGAACATGAGTTTCCATTGCATCCTGAATTCATTTACAAGTACGGCACACTGGGACAAGGGAGGCAGCTGCAGCCGTGTGGGGGAGAAAGGCAGCCATGGTGAAGAAAGAAAAGGCCAGCTGCTTCACATACTGTTTCCTGCTGCTTTCTGGCAATGGTGAGAGGCAGAACCCTTTTGAAATGAATGTTTAACAACTTCTTTGCTAGTGAATCAGTGGTAGGCTGGATTCTTGGCTACATGGGGGGTGCTGGCTTTCCAACTTTGAGGGATGAATTGCAACTGAGCAACGTTACACATATTCAAGATTGATGGTAGGGTTGGTTTTTTTTAACTTATATACAAGAATCTCCAAACATAACGAGTAAACTAATTATTACAATAATCATAGCATCTGAGGTGATTCTTCTAATGCAGGGTTCTTAACTTTGGGTTCATGAATTTAAAACATTTTGACAGCAATTTCGTTATAATTTATTTCCTTTTGTTGGTTTCATTTTATGCATTTAAAAACATTATTCAGAGAAAGGATCCAAGACACAAAGTTAAGAGCTCCTTCTCTTAACACTTAAGATTGGCTTATGGATAAATTTATAGCCTAACACCAATGAAACATAAGCCCAGTGTCGCCAATCAGTGGGGATTCTGGGAGACACATGGTAGCATAACCAGATGTTGGAGGTGTATGTGTGGGTACCTCTATGTATAATGCATGCATCCAAAACATAACAGACTATCAGAAAACTAATCAAAATGGTTGACAAGTCCTTACTTCTGGTGATTTCCATGGACACAAATGACACTTCCAGAAGAAATCGAAAAAGAATTGCTAAAAATAAAAAAAAATCTTAGTCAAGAAACTAAAGACCACAGGGTCACACGTTGTGTTTTCTTAATTGTTGCCCACTGGAGGAAAAGAAGGTAGAAGAGAAAAATTAACTTGAGAGCTCAACAGTTGGCTAAGAAGGTTGTGCCTGAGAATGGGATTTGGATTTCTGGATCATGGCTTACAAAAGGGGGTGACAAATTTCTGGCCAGAGGGAGAATACGAAGGCTGGTAAAAACGTATTTGACAAGTGCCTTACAAATGTTATCAGTGGCACTTTAAACTAAAAAGGATGTCCATCATACATGCTTAATATATCTATGCAGCCAGGTCCCAATTAGTGTAAAAAGTGATTTCCCTGAATTTTCACATTATTCAAATTTATATTTGATATTTCCTCTGTGCTGAAAGAAATTACCATATTTTACATAACTTTGAATAGTATGAATTTGAATTCATGTGACCCCTTTGAAGGATTCATTAGTCACACTAAGCAGAACCTAGCTGTACTACACAACAAGGTAGATACTATAGAGAGTAGCCACAGAAGCAGGAGAATAGCAGCTGAGACAGCCATGTATTCACAGTATACAAAAATCCAAAAAAGAGTTTAAAAAAGTATAACCTATGGCTTCAAATGGATCTATTTACAAATGAGAAATTAGAGGTCCCTGTGCAAGATGGCAAATTTGACCTTAAAGACTTCAGACTTTGTGGGAATGACTACAAACCATGATTCTATTTTGGATAGGAATGCCCTTTTCAGAAGAAAAAGAATAGAAGGTTGGAGGGAGGAGCGCTGTGTATTAAAAGGTATACTCATGTGAGGAAATCCAAGAACCAAAACGGAGAAATATGATGGAGAGATTTGAGTGACAAAGGAGGAAGAAACAAGTGATTTTGTCAGTGAAGTGCACTATAAATGGATGGAAAGAGAAATGTGATTTTTGGAAAACCTCACAAACATGGCACAGGCATGACAGAGGAGTGATTGGAGATTTTATGTAGAAGTATCTTATGATGCTTCTCTCTAATAACTTTTTATACTTTAGTAATAGTTTCATTCTTTAGAAAGTACAAGAATCAACAAGGTAATTTTTATTCTGAATCTGATTCTCATTAACAGTGAGGAGATAGTTTAATGGCATGGAAATGGTGAGAACTTGGGATGGGGGTGGAGAGAGGAGGTAACCAGTCCATTCTAGAGTTTGTGACACAGTACTAGAGAAAATCCAGTTATGGTCTGACGTGTACTCTAAATTTGGGAGAATCAGGTTTCGAAGGATTCTGAGAAAAGATAGGACCATAAGGAGAAATTTTTCAAGGAAGTCAGTTCAAAAGAGATGGGAAGAGCTAAAGAATTAATGAAAATCCAGAGGAAAATAATTTCAATGAGGAAAAAAAATGGAATTTAACAGAAGAAATTGTTTTAGATATACAGTGTACTCACTAACTTAGATTTTAAAATAAATGTACATTAGACAAAAGCAAGGTTGGATGAGAATAAATATGAGTGTGGTACAGTCCTATAAAAATATTGTCCGAAAAGCTAAAGCTTAGAATGAACTGAGGCATGGCTCCTGAAGCTAAGGACAGCCCCCCCCCCCAAATAGTTTTGTTTGTTGTAGCTATATTGGAAGAAAAAAGATTAGAGAAGGGATAGGAGCTTTGCTTGAGTGAATGAGATAATTGACAATACAGAGGAGGTAGAGTTATTTGATTTTTATTTTGTTTGTTTTCTATGAAAGGGAGAATGCCCTTTACACCAGAAACAACACAATAAAAATGACTTAGGGAGTTGATACCCAAGATAAGTAAGGAGATAGCCAAAAAGCACCTCACTGCCCATGATGGATTAGAGTTGCATCTCAAATGAGCTATATTTTTAGACCTTGAAAATGTGGTCAATGTGAGTGCTGAGCAATTCTCAATGATATCTGAAAAATCACAGAAAACAGGCAAGCTTGATACTCTAGAGTCTGTAAACCAGTCAGCTTAATTTTTTATCCCTGGGAAGAATTCTAGAATGGATTATTAAAGGAAGAGTAGGTGAACATCCAGATAAGGAGGTGTTGATTTTAAAGAATGACCATACCATGCACAACTAACCTCATTTCCTTTTCTGACAGAATTATTAAACTAGCAGATAAAGGAAATGCTGTGGATGCAGTTTCCCTAGCTATTATTTGATAAAATACCTCATATTTTAGCTTTCAGAGAGGCAATGTGGTAGTTGACCACAGTAAGAGAAAAGGAATGAAAAAGCAAGCCAAAAAGAAAGATGTTGCCTCCATTTTCAAAGGAGAGTTAGTATAATATCAAGGCACCAAGTAAGTTTGATATGTTGCATAGAACATTGGCAAGGTGCTTGCCACCAAGACTCAATGAACAAAAATTGTCTCTGATGGTTTCAAGGCTAATGTTTTTTAAATGAATCCTGCTGAAATGTAGAATGATGAGGTTTCTTTTAATAAGTTTAACTTGATTGTGGAAAGTATTCGGGGGAATGGATCTTATCCTGTAATAGATGTGCTCCATGCTTTAAAAAAATTTTTTTTATGGATGATGATAGAAGCCCATGTTGATGTCAAAACTGCCAACGACTATTTCCTTTGCCTTTTCTCTACTGGTTTTTACCAAACAGCGCAACAAGCAGATCTTTGAGACCAGACCTCTTAAGCTCAGCAACAAATCCATCAAATTTATGAGATTATGATGGAAATCATGTTCCAGGAGGTACTGATAAATGACTTGAAAGATGTCAGTAGAATGTAAGCTATTAAGATGTTGGAGCAAAGGCAGGGACTCACCTGAACTCTTCCCTCAAACCCCTCTGAACATCTTTAAATAATGCTTCAAAACAAATTATGGAACAGCAGAATCCACAAAAGGATAAAGTGAAACAATTTTCCATCTCAAGATAACATAGGTCATTAGGAAAGGTCTAAAGGTCTGTTACACTAGGGTGAGAGAGGAGCACTGTGCAGCACAGGCCACACCCTAGCAGACCAGCAGTAGGCTTTGGGGGTGACTGAATCAACGGCAGTTTCTAGACCTCTCAGTCCACAGATGGTAAAGAGGTCAGACAACTGGTGAGAAGAAGATTACAGGGGTCCCTTTGCTGGCTCTGGCGGGGAGGACTCTGTTGCTTTTCCCATACTTGGATCTGGGTCACAGTCTTGGGTCTCAGTCCCAGGGTGAGGAGCACCACTAGCACACCAGACCTTGTGGCTCCAGGGGAGCTGGGACCATGGTCACAGTTCCAGTGTGAAAAAGAGTGCTTATGGTCACTCACAGACCAGAGCACAGGCCAAGAGAGTCGCTAACACCTCTCCCTAAATCATGCCACCTTGGAAGAACTGAAAAATTACAGGTCCCCAGAATTATCTCTGAAGATAGCTGCACAAAAAAATTCTGAAGCATGGGGCAGCTAGTTGGCATAGAAGATAGAGCACTGGTCCTGGAGTCAGGAGGCCCTGAGTTCAAATCCGGCCTCAGACACGACACTTACTAGCTGTGTGACCCTGGGCAAATCACTTAACCCAGACTGTTTTGCCAAAAAAATAAAAAATTCGGAAGTGTGGGACAGTGCCCCCTTCACTCTGGAAGTAGAGCCCCTAGCATAGAGTTTAAAGTCAAGAAGCAGACTGGGAAAATGTGTAAACAGTAGAAAAAGATCCTGACTACAGAAAGTCACTGTGGTGACAGAGAATATCAAAACACAAACTCTGAAGAAGACAACAAAGTCAAAATCACTGCATCCAAAGTCTGAAAGAAAAATATGAATTGGTCTCAGACCACGAAAAATCTTAGAAAGGATTTTAAAAATCAAGCAAGAGAGGTAGAGAAAAAAATGGGAAGAGAAATTAGAGTGATGCAAGAAAATCATGAAAAAAGTCAACAGCTTGGTAAAGAAGGCAAAAAAAATACTGAAGAAAATTACATCTTAAAAAAAATAGGCTAATTGGGTAAAAGAAGCACAAAAATCCCAACGAAGAGAAGGATGCTTTGAAAAGCAGAACTGGCCAAATGGAAAAAGATATTCAAAAATTAATTGAAGAAAATAACTCCTTAAAAAATAGACTTGTCCAAATGGAAAAGTAGGTACAAAAGCTCACTAAAGAAAACAACTCTTTAAAAAATAGAAGAAAATGTGAAAAACATAGGAAAAACAACTGACTTGGAAAATAGATCCAGGAGAGATTATTTAAGAATTATTTGACTAACTGAAAACCATGATCAAAAAAAGATTCGAGACATCATTTCCAAAGATATTATCAAGGAAGACTGTGCTAATATTGTAGAACTAGAAGTAGAAGATAAAATAGAAACTGACAGAATCTACCATTCACTTCCTAAAAGAGATCCCAAAATGAAAACTCCCAGGAATATTATAGCTAAATCTCAGAGCCCCCAGGGCAAGGAGAAAATACTACAAGCAACCAAAAAAAATAGTTCAGATACCATGGATCCACAGTCAGGGTAACACCAGACTTAGCAATTTCTTTTTTTTTTTCCTTTTTTTTTTAAAATTTATTTTTAATATGTTTAGTTTTCAGCATTGATTTTCGCATGCGTTTGAATTACAGATTTT
>CM053623.1:206080048-206120804 GCA_028646595.1 Phalanger gymnotis | reverse complement strand
GGGATAGACCATACCCAGAGACTACCCAGGCTGTCCTGGGCTAGAGCCCTGCTTCCCTCGGCCGCTTTGTGGGTTCTGCAGTTCTAGAATTGGTTCAGAGCCATTTTGTATAGGTTTTTGGAGGGACTTGGTGGGGAGCTCACGCTAGTCCCTGCTTTCCAGCTGCCATCTTAGCTCTGCCCAAAATAGTTATTTTTCATAAAACACTATTAAATAAATTTATTAATGTTATTTTTAAATGAATATTTAAAACTTTTTCAATTTTAATTCCTAATATGGTAAAAATTGACAGACATAGCCCACATAAACAAAAGCTCTTCGGGATCTTCAGTCATTTTTAAGAGTGAAAAGAAGATCCTAAGATTAAAAAAAATCTGAGAACCACTACTGTACTGGATGGCTTTCTCCAGACAGTGTCAACCATTCTGGAATCTATAACAGGGAATGAGATGTCTTCCCTGGGGGGAGTAATAAGTGTATAAAGGATGATAGTAAATTAGTTTTCTGTGTGTAAGTGGCCACATAGTAAAATGTAAGCTCCTTGTGGACAGAAACCATTTCTTTGTATCCTTAGTACCCCACATAGAGGAGCATAGGATTATGTCTTTAGAACTGGGGGAATCTTCAAAATGTTAAATAGTGAACATTTATATAGCACTTGAAGGTTTGCAAAGTACTTTACAAAAATGATCTCATTTGATCCTCACAACTACCCTGGGAGGTAGGTGCTATTATTCTGTCCCCCTCCCCCATTTTACAGATGGGGAAATTGAGGCAGACAGAGCTTAAGGGGCTTACCTATCGTTTGAGGACAGATTTGAACTCCAGTCTCCCTGACCATACTAACTAGTTGCCTCAATTCAATGTTGAATTGAAACACAAACAAGTAGATTAATTGGTACCTTAGGTTAGGTCTTTTCATTTCTAAATCTTGGAGAAGGTTTCATAGGCTCTCCCCCTTCTGACATCTGAAGTCTGACAGCAAGGAGGGGCTTTTGTTCCATTTTACAGTGCAGATATCCCTAGAAGACTCAGTCCCATATAGTGGAAAGAGCCGTGGATTTTGACTTAGAAGCAATGGGTCTGAATCCCAGTTATATTAGTTATCACCCCTGGCCTAAGCAAGACCAAGTGGAGTCTGGTTCTCTGAGCCTCTGATTCCTTATCTGTAAAATGAGAGAGCAGGGGTAAATCAGGATAGATTTTAGAGTTCAAATAGACCTTCAGGTTATGGAATCCAACACTTATGTTACAGTTGAGAAAAGTGAAGTAATAAGGAGTCAGAGCCTGGATTTGAACTTGGGTCTCCCACCTCCAAATCCTTTACAATTTCTGCCATAACCTTTCCATTCTAACATCCTGTGATTCTCACATTAATTCTGTCTTTTAGAATGAGCAAATTTATCGTATTTAGATTGTAAGTTCAGACTGTTCAACTTTTGAGAACACAGTGCCTAGAATGGTGCTTGGTACATAGCAGGTACCATGAGGACTCGATGCCCAGAAGGCACAGGACCAGATAAAGGGAGCTGGGAAGGACAGGTTTGGAATATCAAAGAAGAGCTTCACAGGTTTTCCCAGGGACAGGTCTGGTTCCAAGTGAAGGAGGAGGTTGGACTCTATTACTGGGGATGACCATTCCAATCAACTAGAGACCTATACATTAAAATCAGTGTATAGATGGATGATGAATAGAATTGTGTGCGTGGCAGGGGACAAGTGGGGGTGGTAAACTGGGGAATGATACTAGCAAAAGCCACTAAACAAAAGGGGTGATGTCACCAAGCCATGGAAATAGAGGCGATTAAGGAGGATCACAGATCATAGAGCTGAAGGGGGCTTTAGAGGTCACTGAGTTCACACCCCCTCATTTACAGATAAGGAAACTGAGTTCCAGACAGGTTAAGTGATTTGCCCAAGGTCACACACCTGGTAAAAGAGGGTCTTTTGAATTAAGGGGCATGATAGTCATGATTTTCCCATTTTCTATAGCACTTTAAGGTTTCCCAAAATACTTTTCTCAAACTTTGGTAGCAATAATAATATTTATTTAACACCTACTACATGCCAGGCACTGTGCTAAGTGCTTTTCGAAAGATTAATTTATCTGATGCTCTTAACAACCCTGTGAGATAGGTTATTATTAGACTATTATATTTATATTACATATACCTATATATTAAATATATATCATATTATCATATTATTATCCTTATCTTACAGTTGAAGAAAATGAGGCAGACAGATTAAGTGACTTCCCCAGTAAATGTCTGAATTTGAACTCAGGTCTTCTTAACCACAGGTTCAACACTCTTTCTCTTGTGCCACCTAGCTTCCCAATAATGAAGTATGGCAAAGTCGGTTGAGAAGATATTCCTACCCCCATTTTACTGATGAGGAAACCGAGGCGCATAGGAGAAATGATGTCCCACTGGTGACACAAGTACTAAGTACTGGAACTGAGATTTGAACCCGGCTCTTCTGACTACCCAGTCCAGTGATCTGTCTTGTCTGTGCAAATCAAAATCGATACTGAAATGCTTTTAAAAATATTCCTACAATAAGAGAAATGAATAAAAGAGGCAGGGACGATTAGGATGCTCTCCTTTATCTACTGACAAACACAGAGAAATATGGAAATCTCACCCTGCTAAACAGTAAGCCCTAACAGGGGCAAGGGATGAAATGGTACTGTATGCTCAGGGCTAGTCTAGTTGGAACTCAAACAGGAAAAGAAATGAAGCTGACATTCATCTTGGAGACAAGGAAATTAAATGAACTGAGGACACAGACTCCACACTGAGGATTTTTGGAAAAGGGAAGACAGACACAATCAAAGAATTAGTAGCTGAGATCACATGCTCCTTAACTGCAAAGAGAGAAAGAATCAGGGATAAGCCAGAGTCAAAACACAATTTAAGAAAAAAGCACAAAGTCCAGAGGATGCCAAGGCCTCAAAGAATGCACATTTATTGTCCACTTTTCTCTAAGTAGGAAAATAGGAAATCCCAGTCCTTGAAATGCCTGGCACATAGTAAGTACTTAACATATGCTTGATTAATTGATTGGTTTCTCAAATAAAGAGAGTGACCCTGTAACAACAATTTGGCTAGCAGCTGCCATTGATGTGTAAGACCTAGCAACACCAGCAACAAGAGCTGCCAGCACAGGTTCTTTGATCTGCTTTACTAAGGAAAGTAACTTCAAGGAGTTAACAATCTCACTTTAATCACACATACAAATATCATTCATTTAGTTCAGGAGGAAAAGCCAGCGACCTGAACTTCAGAGTAATTACAAACAAATTAGAAATTATAAACATCAACAGGCAGGCCTTGTCTGATTCAAATCACAATTCATAGTTACCAGGAAAGCATCAACATCTGGGTTTGCAAGCCAGAGGGGCTCTTAACAACGGCTGCCCAAAGTCTCTTCAAGTCACACGCCACTCTTCCAGTGAGTGAGAGCTCCAAGGGAAAATGCCAACCTCTGGGTTTATATATTCTGTTCAAAGGGCGTCACAACATGCAACTCACCCATATGACCTAAAAGCATCACAAACATTTGACTCAAACCCACGTGGCCTAAAAGCCTCAGGCATCAAAAACATCAGACTCAGACCCATGCAAACCAGGCTTTCTTTTGAGGCCAGGAGGTTGTCAAAGACTCCTGATCCAATCAAAGGAACAAAGGCCAGACTCTTCAAGGGCACTTGATTAAATAAATGCTACAAGAGAAAATAGTAAAAGAAAGTCCCTCCTTAATTACCAATACAGACCCATGAGAAAATCAGCTAAGGAACAGGCAATCAGTTTTTGACTGTCTATTCTGTGACTGATACTTGAACACATACCTTTTTTTCCCTTTTTAGTAGAAAAATAAAGGCAGGATTTATACAGGATTCTTAGTGACTTATTAATATCCTTATTTTATAGATGGGGAAATGGAAGCAGAAGGGTTAAGTAACTTGCCCAGAGTCTCTACTGTCTAAAGCTGGATTTGAACTCTGGTATTTCTAACTAGGCCCTCTACCCAATACACTGCCTAATGGCCTCAATTTGATGTCTGATTTAATTGAAACACATAATGATGGTATAGTTGGTACCTTGGGTCTTTTCATTTTCAAAAGTCTAAGACTTTTGGGACACCCTGTATGTTATTGGTAAGGGAAGAACAGAAGTCCTAGAGTTGATTGATGCGATTGATGCTGTCTGTATGCACTCTTACATCCTCCCGTGGCTAGAGTGCAGCACAGCTTAGGGGACAGAGAGTCAGAGTAGAAAAAACCTAGGTTTGAGTCTCCTCTTGACACACGATGTTCTTTCTGACCCTGGCAAGTCACTCCTAGTACCTCCTCCCATCCCTGGCAACTCTCTATTACTACAAGTTGGAGAAAGGCTGCATTGGTGCAGGGAACTTCTTCATTGGGAGTTTTCTATTACATTAAGAAAGGACAGACGCAGACCCCTGCCTAGCCCCCCCAAAAGAAAAAACGACTCCCCCATGGGATGCAGCTCAGTGCCTTGCACAGAATTGGCACTCCCATATATGTCAAAGGAATTTGTTATTCTTCACTCGTTTCAGCCCTGTCCAACTCTGTGACTCCATCTGGAGTTTTCTTGGCCAAGATACTGGAATAATCTGCCATTTCTTTCTCCAGGAAATGTTACAAATGAGGAAACTGAGGCAAACAAGGTTAAGTGACTTGCCCAGGGTCAAACAGCTAGTCACTGTCTGAGGCCAGATTTGAATCAGGGAGGTGAGTCTTCCTGACTTCAGGCTATTCACTGCAGTACCTAGCAGCCCCCATTGAAGGAATTAGTGAATGGAGATAGAGACAGGGATGCTAGGTTAGAGAGGAAGACAAGGGATGAGAGGAAGGTATGCGTATAGAACAAGGTAATGACAGTGGACAAGAGGACAGTGGGGAAAGGGGAGGGTGGAGAATGACAGAACTGGGAAAAGACCTCTAGGGCACCTAATGTAATCCCTGGGGTACCTCTATGCTATCTCTGACAAGCAGCCATCTAGCCGTAATGTAAAAGGGAGGCAGCTGATTCCACTTTTGTGGAATTCTGATTGTTAGGAAGCTTTTCTGTATATGAAGCTGAAAGCTGCTTCTTTACATTCTAGCCATTTCCTTTAGTTCTGTCCTCTGGGGGCTAGCAAAACTAGTGTAATCCCTCTTGTCTACGACACCTGCTTCAGATACTGGGAGATCACCATCTCCCCCTCCTAAACCCCTTCATCCTACGTCTTTTCCTCAAACTAAAACATCCCTAGTTCTTTCGACCAGTGATCTTTGAGAGGCATGGTTTTGAGTCACCCCACCATCCTAATTATACTCCAGTCTGTCAACATTCTGAAAATGTAAATGTGGAAATGAATGTACTAATTTAGATGTGGTCTTCTCAGAGCAGAGTACAGCAGGACCACATCTCCTTAATTCTGGATACCACGCTTCTAGGAATAAAGCCTAAGGTTACATGAGCTTTTGTGGCTGCTATGTCATATTCCAGATTGACAATGAAGCTGCAGTCCACTAATGGCCAGTTATCTTTTATATGAGTTAATTTCAAGCAACATTTCTCACCATCTTAAACTTATGCAGTTGATTTGTTTTGAACCCAAATTTTAGACTTTATACTTATCCCTATTCATATGAATATTATTAGATATGGCCCATTTTTCTAACCCAGAGGTCAGCAAACTAAAGCCAGGAGGACTGCTTTTGCAGGAATGTTAGCTAAGAATGGTTTTTACACTTTTAAACACAAAATTTTATTTAGAAATGTAAAAACTGGAGCACCTAGGTGGCATAGTGTCAAGAGGACCTGAGTTCAAATCCGACCTCAGACACTTGACACTGCTATGTGACCTTGGGCAAATCACTTAACCCCAATTGCCCTGCCTTCTCCCCTCTAAAAAAAAGAAATGTAAAAACCATTTTTTGCCCACATTCCATTTGATCCAGGGGCTACAATGGTTTGCTGATTCCTGATCTAACCCACTGGGATCTATTTGGATCCTATCTATTGGATTCTCTGTCTCCCGTATTTGCTTCACTTATCACATACACCTTCTATTCCGTCTGGGCTCCAATTTATGATGTTGATAGGTAATTAGTCAAAAAGCATTTATTATGCACTTACTGTGTATCAGGCACTTTTTAAAAAGCTAGGGATAAAAGACCTCCTTCTAGATTGACAATGAATATGAGCTGGTACACTTCTCAGTGAGGAGAGAGTTCTAACACACCATCAGATGCCATGGCAAGGGATCAACCTGAAATTGCTTTTATGGTGGTGGGAGCAGATCAGGTTGAATCATTGCATCACCCCCCTCTCAAGAGTTCTTCCTTCTGACCAATGGCACAGATCTATAGACTGGGCTGGAGGTAGGAATACAATGTGATGCTAGAATGAAGCAAAGTTATTTTGCCTCCGTAGGTGAAATCCATGACCACAACAACCACACAGGTATGGAACTCTAACCAACTGAGTTAACCATTCATTTTTCACTTAGAATATACCCACCATGTGCAAGAGCCACTGACAGAATGTTAACAGGGTGGTACGGATAGTAGTCAGGAAGCTATAATAAAAATTAAATATGGCTCCATAGCTCCGGTAGAAATCCTGAACTGGAGAAACCCTGGACTTCATCATAAGGATCAAGCAATGAATTCTAACAGCAAACACTGTTCACTGTCAGATGCACATATTGAGCAACATGACAGAAGCAAAGCTACCCTTTTCTCATTGAAAATTTTCTTCCCTAATAACCTTGCCTCAGGAAAGGTTAATTTACAATGAATGCCTGCTCTTCCTTTCATTCACTTCTAGTCTGTAGCTATTTTTTAACTACAGATACTTGGGTGAATTATGCGGACAAATTTTTTTTTTAAAAGATGCTGTGCACAGATTCAAGAACTTAGTATATTACTAGATGGGTCTTCTGGGACGTCTTAATCCATCTGAGCTATGACAAAAATGCTCAGGATCATCACCTGCTTTTTAGGTTTGTATTTTCTTTCTGGGATGAAATACAAAGAAAACTGAAGTGGTGCAGGACACGTATTCGTTTCCATCATGGGAGGTGTGGGGAATGAATAAAAGAGAACAGTTGGTCATTAGATTACGGTCAGTCTGAATATCCCGTTGTTGAGGATGGGTGTAGCCTCCCAAATCACCCATGTTGCTCTCTAGATGTTCCAAACAGATCAACAATCATCCCTAACTTTTTTGCTAAGTGGTAGTGGATGTTTCCAAGGAGAAGCATCATGGTATAGTGGTTACAGAGCTGGTCTCAAAGCCAAAGACCTGGGTTCAAGTACTACCTCAAACATACTGGCTGTGTGACACTCCATGCTCTATGCAAAGCCCTGAGACTTCAGGTTGCAGGGAAGATGCCAACCTGCATTGGTAGAGGGAGTTTCCTCACCTGGGAGTTACCTATACCAATGAAAGGATAGGTCCAGTCCCTCCTCCCATCTTATCGAGGCCACCATGTCTTAGGTCTCCATCTTTAACACCCAGCATGTTAAACGCAGTTACCCTCATTTTTGCTGGAAGCTTTTCAAAGAAGAATAAGAGGAAGTTTTTTTTTATACTGCTGGGATAGGAAGAACCTTTTCACAAAAAGAATCCCATCACTTAGCTTCGGAGCTGATATCAACTTATTTGGTTGGTTTTTTTGTTTGTTTGTTTCTTAATCTGTGGAGGGAGGAGGTGATACAGGAGACAAGATGGACACCATTCCCCCAGGTCTGGGAGGTGAGGGCACAGGTGAGGGGGGGGGGCAGAGTTCTGCTGCACCCTTCTGGCTTATGCAGGATGTGGTTTGATTTTTGCATGTTGTTTTCTGTTTGCTATTTTCTTTTGCACGCCTTTGTCATGTAGCCACCAGGAACACCTATTGAAGTCTCAAGGAGGGGTTTCCAGTCATTGCAACAGAACCTTTTGATGTCCAATGTAGACCTAATCTGGGAGTCCAAATAGAATAGTCATTCAAGGAGGATTGAAAGCCTTTTAGTTTAAGATTCACCAAAAAGAAACACAATTACCCCAGTGGCCTAGACCTTTAAAGGTTAAACCCAGACTTGTAAAGCAAGCATCTCAGAAAGACTCTCTCCCTCCCCAACTAGTAATAAAAGCTCTAGGTAATGAATCCTACAGAGAGAGGAAGGCTGGCAAAGGCTGCCTCTTGGAGGTACTTATTGGCTATTCTTAACCCAATCCTCAATAAGCTGAATAACTAATTTCCAGCCTGTTCCAGGACTACACTGTAGAAAAGGGTCTTGACTTTCAGTTCCTAGGAAAAGAAAAAAGTGGAATTGTTACTGATTGTACTAAATTTAAGTACCCAGCCTCTCATCCCTAATAGAAGCATCATCTTTAGAAAAGAAGTGTCCATTCGCTCGAAGGCAAGGGATTCTTAACCGGAGATCTGTGAATTTGTAACACTATGTATTTTATTTTGTCCATTTAGAAATATTATTCATAGGTTTCAGGCTGCCAAAGGGGTTCATGAGACAAAAAGGTAACGGACCCCTGTTCTAAGCAATGGGCATTTTACCTGTAATTTCACGGATATAGGGAACTCCCAGGTGAGGAAATTCTCTCTACCAAGGAAGAATTGGGTTCTTACTGTGACTTTTGATCCCTTGGTGTTTTCCTAGGCCAGCTACCCTGCATTAATTACACTCAACTTCCTTCTCCATCTTGACCCCTTGGTGAACCGGTTCACCTCTATACTTTCTTTTTCTCTTGAATCTTCTGCCCCCTTATTGTATTCCCTATGTTGCCCTGTCAAAATATAGATGCAGATTACTTCCACTGTCCCCTGCCTTTGCTCCTGAATGAAACTGGAGAAAATCACACAACCAGGCTGAAAGGGTCAACCAAAAATACATGTTACATAACCTCAACTGGGTTCTCATTCTGGCAAGGCAGTCCATTTACATCTCCCTAATTTAATTCACTATCTTCCTCACCACAACTTTTCATCCCTCTTCAAACCTCCCATGGTTCCTCCCCCACACCTCTCAGCTGAGACTCTTGCCTCATATTTTACTTAAAAAAGGTCAATTGCTAACAATTCCCTTTATCGCCCGGATGCTATGTGCCACTATCTCCTCCTTTACCCATCTTACATGAAGAGGTGACCCTGCTCCTTACCAAGGCAAACATCTTTACATGCACAAGTGACTCCACTCCATCTCATCTGCTGGGATTGACCCCTAGGTCCTTCCTATCCTATTACTTATCTTCAGTCTATTCTTGTCTATAGGATGCTTCAAACTACCTAGAAACATGCCCAAATCTTCCCCATCCTCAGCTCCTACCCCTATTTGATCTGTCCTTTCTCACTAGCTGCCATTGCCTATCACTCCTCCTGATTAGTGACTCGTTGAGAAGGTCATCTGCAATACATGCCTTCATTTCTTTTCCTCTCGTTCTCTTTTCAACTTTACAATCTGGCTTTTGACCTCATTGTTAACTTTCATTTGAAAAAAAAAATTAAAGAATCATTAACCGCTATCTTCGGTTACTAATCTTCTCTTAAGTGCCAAATCTAATGGGCTTTTCTCAGTTCTCATCCTTCTTGACCTCTCTAGTCTCTGGCACTATCAGCTCTTTTCCTTAATACCTTCTTCTCTCTAGGTTTCTGTGACACTACTTTAAAGGACACCAACAAGTACCTAACCACAAAGGCTCTCCTACTATCTGTCTGAATGGTCCTTCTCAGTCTCCTCTGCTAGAACTTCATCCAGGTCACAACTGATGACCGTTGGTGTCCCTCAGAACTCTGTCCTGGGCCCTCTCCTCTTCTCCCTCTATTCCACTTGATGATGCCATCCTCTCTTTTCATTTATCTTCCCTATGCTGATGATTCTCAGACCTGTTTATCTAGCCCTAACCTCTCTCCTGACCTCCAGACTTGCATCTCCAACTACCTATTAGACACTACAAACTGGATGTCCCTTAGACATCCTGAACTCGACATATCCAAAACTGAACCAGTCATCTTTCCTCTCAAACCTCTCCAACTTCTGAACTTCTCTGTTACTGTTGAGGGTATCACCATCTTCTTAGTCACCCAAGACTTACAACCTACATGGCACAACATGGTCCCCTCATACCTTTACAATCTTTGAACACTTCACCCTACCCATTTACTCTGAAAGCCAATGACACTGGCCTCCCTGCTGTTCCTTGCACAAGGCATTCCATCTTTTGACTGGGTGTTTTCACATGCCTGGAATTTTCTCCCTCCTCATCTCCATATCCAGGCTTTCTTCAAATACCAGCTAAAATCTTAACTTCTATGAGAAGCCTTTCCCTGTTCCCCTTACATTAGTGCCTTCCTTCCTTTATCTCCAATTTATCCTGTATATATGATGTTTGTCTGTAGTTGTTTTTGTGTTGTCTCCCCAGTTAGCTTCAAACTCCTTGAGAAGAGATTTGTATCCCTGGTGCTTAGCACAATGCCTGGCACATAGTAGGTGCTTAACAAATGCTTATTGACTAACCAGTGCAGATTGGCATCTCTGAAACTTATATTCTTAGAGAGTTGCCTAGAGTGCAGAGCAGCTAAATGACTCACATAGGGTCACACAACCAGTATGTGTCAGAAGCAGGACCTGAACCCATATTTTCCTCTGTTCCCCATCCCATGCTGCTTCTCTACCCTCTAAGACTCCACAAAATACCATAATTAGACAAAATCTTAGGTTTTTGAATAAGGAAAAGAAGGACTCGGACTTCTCAAACTTTGGATTTGACATAGGGAAAGACCTTGAAGAATTACCAAGTCCAAACTCCTCATTTTAAAGAAACTGCACAGACAAGGTGTCTTGACCATAGCTGGCCAAATCTAATATTCTTTCCACTACACCTCCTATGCTGGGTCTTTAGGTTATTCCTGAGTTATTCAACTTAAGCTGGCTTCCCCAAAAAGGAACGAGCAGAGAACAAAGATCTAGATTCTATCACCAATGAGGTCTTGAAGCAGTATTGTTCGCTGCTCTCCTTCTGTTATTACAGTAAGAGGGTAGGTAATGGTCTCCTCAGTGGATTCGGGGTGGTCAAGCAGTATTCCATGGCATCATCAAACACATCTAAGATGGCGTTCAATCCAAACACCACTTAAGACTTTTCCTCCTTATGCTTCATATTCAAGGAGGCTTCATTTCCCTCAAGACTGTGTTATCTCTTTGTGATTCTCTAGCAAAACACACAACGTTCCCTTAATCCTAGACCCAGGTACCAAATAAGCCAGTGATTATATTGAGTTTAAGCATTCTTCTGTCTCCAGCCTGCCTTTCTAAGCTCACTCCCCATTACTCCCTATCATGCTCTTTACATTCCAGCCAAATTGCGCCAATGGCCATACTCCATACGTGACATTCCAAATCCAGTCTCTGTGCAAAGAGGACATAGCAAAGGCTGTGTCCCATGACCTGAATGTGCTCCTTCCCCACCTCCATCTTTTAGAATCTAAAGCTTCCTTCAAGGCTCAGCTCGTGTGACAGCTCTTACATGAAGCCTTTCCTGATAGCCCCTAAGTTGTTAAAATTCTCAAATTATCATGTATGTATATATAAAACACACATATATATATACATGTATACATGTATGTACGAACACAATACATGTCTGTACACAGATATGTGTATATTGTGCACATACACAGACATATATGAAATAAGCATGTATGTGTTTATATCCCAATTGACTGTAAGCTCCCTGAGGGAAGGGTTATTTTTTTGTTTGCTTGCTCTTTTATTGACCCCAATACCCAGTACAGGGCCTTGCATAGAGCTATTACTTGTTGCATTGTTTAGAAGATTATCAAAGTTCTCAAAGTTGGCATAAAACATGGAAATCATAAACTTCAGTGAGTGACCTTATGGACTTGAGCAATTTTAGTATATAATTAGGATATCGGGATCAGAGATTTCAAGCTGGAAGGAAACTTATAAACCATCTAACCAAGCTCTTCATTTTACAGATGAAATTAGGGGTCAGAGAAGTGAAGTGATTTGGCCAGGGTCACAAAGGCAATGAAAGGCACAGAAATTGACCCCAGGTCTTCTAATTCAAAAGCCAGTGTTCTTTCCATTGTACCATTTCAAGAAGGCTGATTATCATTTTTAAGTTAAAAAGACCAAAGGGTCACCTACTTTCAAGCCAATGTTTTAGAATGAGATCATAGAACTACAGTGTTTTCATGCTTGCCTCAACAAAAGCACACTGATGGGGAAATACAATGAATTTACTCCTTGAATGCCAACTCACAGTAAAATACAAGACTAAGTTCTGTCTTTCTCTCTCTCTCTCTTTACCTTGTGCAGTTCCACGGGAGTTGGGGACATGATCTCCTTGATTTCTTGTTTGATTTTTCTTGGGGGCATAGACTTCCTACCCATATCAACAGGCAGGGTGTTGCTCCGAGTTGCCTGGCTGTAGTGGCTCCGAGACGTGCTTCGTTCTTGGAAGCTGGCCTGGCGTCCTAATTGACCGCGTGATGGTGTGGAGGCCTCATGATTCAAACTCAGCGTGCTCCCCAGCATGATTGTTGCCTGTGGCATTGACAATTTTAAGGAGGGAGGGGGAAATTACACCCCTGAACTGATGAAGAGGTATTACTGCTAATCCATAAACATACTTCTCCTTTACCCCAATCGAAATACAGTCACTTCAGTGCACAGTGAAAGGCTAGAGAATGGATGTCCCAGTGCTCTAGGTGTGGTCTGTAAAACTTTAGGAAACTGGTTTGTAAGTTACATTCATAATGCCCAATGAAAATGTCGGTCAAAGTCTTTGCATTGTTAGGTGTGCACATGCTTAGGGCAGTTTGGAAACTGGAACAGCACAATGCTCTAAGCATTTGCTTCCTGCAGACTCTGACATTTAAGAAAGCCACATTTAGAATGCAGTGGGATTATCTTTCTGTGGAATTGGAACTAACAGAAAGAATTCACACAGGCAGCCTTCTAGTGAATTAATTTCTAGTAACAGACTAAGAACTTCTCATTCAGAAATGGTCTTTGCCCTTCCGTTTGTGTTGCCTCAGAACCAAACCACCAATTCCACAGAACCTGGTTCATCCTACAAAGAGAAAAAAGATCCTCCTCTCGTGTTTACCTGTGTCGCACCACCCTCCCACCCCAGAGTTCTACTAAATGGTTAAATTTTGTTATCTTGGCCAAAATAAAAAAAACCCCAACAAAAACCTCAGGATTTTTTTTAGGATGGTGGATGCTTCCTAACTACTTTGTAATTCTCTGTGGAGAAACAGGATTAAGAGAGGTGCATCATCTGTTTGCATTGAAGGGTGCAGATTGAGACATTTTTTTTGGACGTGGCCAATGCGGGAATTTGTTTCACCTGATTATACATACATGTTGGTAATAGGAGTTTTGTTTTTCTTGTTTTCTCAATTAGAGGGTGGAGGGGAAGGGAAAGAGAAACAGATTTTCATTCGAAAAAAATTAATTAAAAAAAGAAGAGTATTCATCTGTCATCTCTGCTGTGCTCACCACTTTGCTAAATGTCTGTGAGATAGGAACTGAGTACTACCACAACACCGGAGAGATTGCTCAGTGCTATGCACACAACATGATAGGTGAGAAATGATAAGATTAATTTTCACACAACATTAGTGCTGCCAGAATATTAATTGCTTTGATTAACTAACTATAGCTGGGTTCCAGAAATGGGCCGCCAGCAGAATTCACCATTAGGTTTGAGTCTGTCATCATCATAGGATGTTAAAAATCCTGCCAATATTTTTTTTCTAAAATTAGGGCCATAATACTCTTGCATCTTTCAGTGTTAAGATGCTTTAAAGACAAACCAGGGCACATAGCATTTGGTAGTGAAAATATATCCTTCACAGCACATAGTACATTCCACAACACAGTCTAGTTGTTAACGAAAACCATATTAAATTAGTAACCAAGAAAGGGCAATGCACAGGGACTACGTGAGGTCAGAAGAGATTTCTAATGTAGCTTCTACAAGAGATTCTATTATTTTAAACTGCAGCAAAGGAGAAATTAATTAGATCTTTCGATTACTATACATGTTGAGAATCACTTTAAGTTGGGAGTCAAAATATATAACAGAGTTCCTTCTTTTGTATCACCTTGGAAAAGTCACACATTGGCCCAATTTAATTGATAACCAGATTGAATAAAAATAACTGTATGTGAAAAAATCCTGACCTTTATCAGTAATCAGTGATTACTTAGAAAATACACATGTACTCTACATAGTCAAGTTTTAACTCATCCACGGGTAGACATGCATGTTATCTGAGCTAAATTTTGTTTTTAAATTTATCAATAGTTGGCAAATACTTTCTGATGACTTTCTTTGTTGATATAGGGCACTCATTTTTAGCTGGCTTCAATTCACCTCAACTATTTTCTTTGCTGAAGGGGGAAAGGAATGAAATGAGCGTTTATACAGCGTCTGCTATCAGGTGCTGTGCTAAGGATTTTAAACATTTTTTTAAACAAATATTACTTTATTTGATCCTCACAAGATAAGTGTGAGGTAAGTAGCATTTTTATCTTCATTTTATAGTTGAAGAAATAGGCAAACCAGAGAGTGACTTGCTCAGGGTCACACAGTTTTTAAGTGTCTGAGGACTTATTTAAACATGGGTCTTCCTGACTCCAGGTCCAGAGCTCTATCTACTGTGCCACCAGCTGCTTCTATGTGTTGATATATCAATCTACTAGGATCACCTCAATCAATCAACTTTGGTTCTTGCTTTGCTGACGTCTCTGCTCCCTAACTTTTCCAATAGGTATCAGGAAGCCCTGAAAAATCCAAATATTTAATCACCCTATCTATTCTAGGGTATGTTTGAGAGATGGTACTTTTAGAGACCAAGCAAAAAGTTTGTAGGAAGAAGCTTAGGAGGAAGAGACAATGTTTGATAATTGAGGAAGGTCCCATTCTGGTCTCCACACTTTGATATTGTTTAAAGCGATTTACAGGAATGTGAGAAGTACATATATGCAAAGATAAGAATAAAAGTACATAGTATCACTGATCTTAATAGTACTTTTGTTTCTGTCCAGCTTTAACAGTGTGGCTATGCCTTTGTATCATCACCCAACATTGCTAAATAAATACACGCATCTTTCTAGGTAACGATCTTTCCAGTATTGATGGAGTTTACTTTCTGATGTTTACTAAAGTTTGCTTTGCACAAAGTACATCATATTGTCTGTGTATACAAAGTGGCGTTTATTTTTTTCTGAGAGAGGCCATTAAATAGAAAAGAACTCTGGGCTGGGAGTTAAGAGATAAGGTTTAGTCCTCACCTTTCTGACTGTGTAACCTTGGCTAAGTCACAATCTCTTTGGGTATTAATTTCCTCACCTATTACATGAGGGAGAGGATTGGAATAATCTCTAAATTAGTTTCCAGAAGCTTAAGTTTGACGAAATGACAAAATTCAGTCTATTCTTGTAGGTTAAATGAAAGTATATGTAGAGATTGAAAAGGAACAGATTAATAGCAAATGTGTTAATTAGCTTCTGGTTTATACTTCTGTTGCCAATTTGTTAGTCATTTGGTTGAGCTAAGGTTTCCTACCTTCATAGCTATCATAAAGGATTATTAAAAGACATATATTAAGCTAAATATATAGTCAATACAAGTTACATAATACATTAATATAGTAATGATTTTATACTTAACATATTAAATATATAAATTAAAGACTAGATAAGTTAAAGAATATATTAAATATTAATATATTAAAGAATGATAATTTGGATTAACCTCTTTAAAAACTTTAAAACACCACATAAATGCCAATTATTAATAATAATTACTGTATGTATATGAGGGTATGTGTATGAATTTCAAAGTAGGATATTAGTTCTGTCAGTATTTGTCACATGAATATTTTAATCAAAGCACTAGGTCACATGTTTATTTACCCTTGCTTATAAAAGTGTAAACAGGACCCAAAATTATGAATTTTCTAACTAGTCTTTGTTGTTGTGAACTTTAATAACCTCTGTTCAATTTATATTCAGTATTTAGTATAGTCCCTGGCACATAGGAGGAACCTAGTAAATGTTTACTGATTCACTGACTGTTGACTAACTCTATGTTGGGTATGTAGGTGAGGGATTCTCAAGGTGGAAACTTTTCCTACTAATTAGCCACACCTTTGTAACTTACAGTTTTTGACAATGCCCCAGGGCACTGAGAATTCACGGGTCCTAGATCACAAGCCATTAAGTGTCAGAAGAAGGACCTGAAAGTGAGGTCTTTCTGATTCTATAGCTACTATGGGTATATCACACTGCCTCTCTCTATATCTAACTCATTTAATTTCTGCATTTCCACTTCCAAGGAACCCAGTTCACTGAAGCAGTATCAAAGCAGCCCTGCTGGTTTTCAGCAGCTTGGTTCCTCCCAGAACCATCTATCCTGAAGTACCCTTTCATGAGGGAATAGTAACTCTGTGTGGAAATATGCTCCCATGGCAGTAACAGCTTCTACAAACTAGAAAAAGGTATACCGGAGGAGGGTCTATTACTCTTTGTAGTTTTACTCAAGACCAGAAAGCATCCCAATGAAAAATAGAAAGGTCATCTGAACCAAAGCATTCCTGTAAAAGACAGCGTCAAGGCTGGTTTTTGAGGGTAACAAAAACAGATGCATTTGTATACATAATTCAGTTTGGGCTCTTTTCAACAATCAATTTAAATATGGAAAAGGTGGTGAATGTTCCTATGAACCAACTGTTAGATAGTTACTAGTTCTGCCATGTGTGAAATTTGAAAATCCACGAGGAGGAGAGACTCTTCTAATCTCAATTTGCTTGAATTCCAGAGTTGTCATCCACTTCCCTTTCCTTGAACTGGGCTCTGAACAACAGAAACTGAGACATTAGCCTGTGAGATCATGCCATATGAAACTACGGAGTTTATAAATTCAAACTCATAATTGCTCTTGACAACCCTACTTGCAAATACACACAATATTAGAATCACACCAAAGGTCCATCCATGCAAAAGAGAAGCAACGTAATACAGGGGCACAACATCACCTTAGCACTGAGGGAGGTTCCTCCCGCAGTAGGCCATTCACATTCCTTACGATTACCAAGGGACTCCAAGTGACGTCAGAATGAAAATGACATCCGGCCACTTTTTGCAGCCCCCACAAAATTTAAAAGAACATAAAAGGAATAGTCTAGGACTGCTCACTCCAAAGTGTGAATGCTGCTGGAATATTAATTGCTTTGATTAAAGAAACTCTCTGGGAAGGTACTAGTAAAAGATGGATTCAATTATTACACACCATCTCACTCCCCCTCAAATTTACACTAAATAAAGCAAGCAAAGAATCAGGATTTGCAATTAACAGCAAGGCATTGTGTGATTATTTTGGCTGCTTAAAAAAAAATGTCAGCTGTGCTCATTCACCAGCTGCCACATTACCTATTTTAAGGACAAAAAGCAAGCAAAAATTTCCTCTTATGTTCCTCTTAATGACCGAATTAGTTTCTATACCAGATATAAATGCTATCATGCCAAGGAACCCTTCTAAACCAGCTTAACAGAATGGGATGCGCGGCAGCTGTGAAACCAGGTTCGGATTTTTGTTTTTTCTTTTTTGTTAGCAATCTGGTGGGAAATGCTGCATGTGCAGTTGGGGTTAGCAGGGCAGAATGGCAGAAGCTACAAGTCAGGAAGCCTTGAGGGTGGAAATGGGAGAATAAATCATTTCAGCAGCATTTTAAAAAAAAATCAAATTGCTTTCTGGAGGGCAGGGGGCAGGGAAGGCAGCTTCACAAGCAAAAAATATTAACATAAAGGGTAGGTACCAAGAGAGTCATGTTTCTCAAACACAGACGCCTGTCCGCTTTCTCCTGTGGAGAGGGGTTAAAGCTTTTAAATGAGCTGGAGTGAAAAATGCAAACTGATAAAGGTAAGAAGGACCGAAAAATGAAAGTTGGCTGGAATTAGTAATGGGCAGGGTTGGTGCTACCTCGAGCTCTCTCAGGATTCCTGACTGTCCACAGGTTTCTAAGTCCTCCAGTGCCTGAGACCAGAAGTTCTCTTCCTGTTCCCCATCGGCATTGTTATGAGTCCCTGGAAAACTGTGAAAACACAGAAGAACTTGGGTTAGAATCAGCCATCTAAGTTGGCAATGCGTTGGTCCCTGAATCAAGATTTTTACCCCTTGTTCAACACATGCACATCATTTATGACAACAGAGAAATTAGTGTGGTAAGGTGGGGAAAAGGACCAGAAATAACTGGGAAATTCTCAGTGACATGTGAGGTGTGCGTGCGTGCGTGTCTCTCTCTGTGTGTGTGTGTGTGTGTTTGTTTTCTTTCCCCTATTTGGGTAGCAGACAGTCCTTCAATTTTAGGGGTCCACATAGGCATGAATACTGAAGGTGCATTCATCTTCACCAAAGAGCAATTCAATGATTGATCATCTGGTGAAATTGAGACCCCTTGGGAGTGAGCTGACTCTCACCCAGGAATCAGCTTGGTACTATGGACAGAGGGCTGGATTTGGGTTCTGAGGACCTGGGCTTAAATCTTAGATCAGCTGCTTCCAATCTGTAATCCTGGTCAAGTTATTCCCCCTTTCTTTCTGAGCTGCAGTCTCCTCAGCTGTCAAATGAGGAGATTGTTCTAGATGACTGCATCTAGGTCTAGATCTACAATCTTCTGATTGTTCCTGGTAGCCTTTACCAAGGAGCCCAGCTACTAGACTAAACAATATGGTAGAAACTGAGGGCAGCTAGGTGGTGAGGTGGATAGAATGCCAGCTTTGGAGTCAAGAAGACTCAATGAGTACAAATCTGGTCTCAGAAATTTACTAGCTGTGTGACCCTGGGCATGTCACTTAACCTCATTTGCCTCAGTGTCCTCATCTATCAAATGAACTGGACAAAGAAATGGCAAACCACTCAAATATCTTTGCCAAGAAAACCCCAAATGGGGTCACAAAGAGTCAGACATGAGTGAAACGACTGAACAAAATAAACTGAGGTTGTTGATTCTCATCCTGATTCCACTACTAAGATGTCTTTGTGGACAAATCGCATTATTCCTATTGGGAAGAAGATGATAAGTATTATGGCTGAAGGGTTAGTAAAGTCCCTAATGAAGGTCAAGTGGACAGAGCTTTGGGAGTGTCCTGTTTTTTTCCACTGACGTCATTCCACATATGCCATGGGCTCCCAACATTTCCCTCTATCAAAAAAAGTAAAAATAAAAACAAACGGGCCAGGGGTAAAGCAAGCAGGTTTTAGGGGACTAAGTTTTTTTTTAATGAGTCATACTACTGAAATTCAAACTTCTAAAGGCTACAGCTATTCGCCATATCACCAAGGCACTTCAAGGGTATAAATTTTCTGGACTCTGTGTAGAGGATAAGACGATCTGAACCTGTTAGATGGATTAAAGCTATGTCTTTTTTAATCCACTAGAAGTTTACTAATGCCACTTTGGTACCATAAGTTTTTGCTGATTAGCAATTTGCCCTAGAACATGCTTTCTTGGAACACCAAATTGAAAAAGGACTTCTTGGCCCAAAGCGCCATCTTGAGTCTGTCTTTGCTAATTTGCAATTACTAGCGTGGACTCACTCAGTTTTTAGTAAAATGGAAGAGAGAGGCAAAGGTTGCTAGACCTTGTTATAAAGTGAGAGGTTGAATTTCAGCAAGAATCTTAACTAATGAGAATGAGTCTTATTACTGTTCTCATCAGATGTGCTTTATTACATTTTACTATAGGAGTATACAACATTCATTCCTTCTCCTATCTCTACACCTGAAATGTTCTTCCTCCTCACGTTAGCCTCTTAGAACATTTAGCTCCCTTCACGGATCAGCTCCAGTGACTTCTATGTGAGTCTTTCCTGATTCTGTCAGTAGTATATTCTACTTCGTAATCCCCAAATTAATTTCTGCTTATTTTATAAATATGCATATTTGTATAAGTTGTTTCCTCCCTGTAGAATATAAGCCTGTTGAGGGCAGGGATGGATTCATTTTTGTCTATGTATTCCTACTGCTTAGGAGAATATCTAGCATTTTCTTTTTGGCCTGTACATGTTATTTCACTGGTATAGTAAACTGCAGATGAAAAAAAAATCCTTCCAATGCAGATATGCAATTCTTCAGCAACTTATGGCCTTTGAGAGTTGCCTAGGGACACTGAAAAGTTGAAAGACGTACCTAGGGTCACACAATCAATATGTACCAGAGGTAAAATGGAACCCAGGTCTTCTTAATTCCAAAGGGGAAGAAGATAAACATTTATTCTTTGATCTCTACCTGCTGTACCACTCAGCCTGGCACAGAATAGGCACGTAAGAAATGTTTGTTAAAATCAAATTATGCCATATAATTGATTCCACAGCTTTATGTATTTCACTCAACATTGTGGTATTAACCAGACAGCCCTTGCACATTGCATTATGACTTTATTATTCAAGAAGCCCAAGAAATTAGGGCAATTTTGAAGAGGAGCAAGACCATGGGAAGAAGGGAAGCACAGATCTGGCCTGAATTATCAGCCATAACATGGTTGATAACATGGTCCATAACATGGGAAACGGCATTGGAAGACACGGCTTCACACAAAAAATCTTACCTACTAGCTGTTGGTCTTTCCCATTCATAATCGCTCAGATCCACTTCTTGGTTTAGTGTCTTGCTCGTTGGGGACAAACCACCTCTTTGTTTGGGATTCCTCCATTCAAATGCACTGAAATTGGATCCTGAAGCCTGGAGGCCAGGGCCTAAAAATATAAGTGAAGCATTATACTCTTATTTTTGAAGAAAGAACATTGAAGTGAATGCAGTCAGGTTTCTGGTTCATCTTGGTCTTGTGGCATTTTGTGGTTGTCTCTCTGCCTACATTGTGAAAATTTGTCAAGAAACTGACCAACATGGACTAAATTTGGTAGGTTAGTGTAGAATATCGAGATTAATGATAATATTAAAAAATCTCACATTTGATATCTTTGACCATCATCTCCTCTCTTACTTGATGCTTTTTCCTTCCATGCTATTCTTCTTTCCTGGATCACTTCCTGTCTACAAATAACCTTTTCCCCCCAACTTCTACAAGTGGAATGTTCCCCAAGGTTCTCTCCTTGGTCCTCTTTAATCTCAATATTCTCTTCCTTGACAATTCCATCTACTTTCATGGCTTCAATGATCAATTTTATGTTGATGACTCACATCTATATATTCAGTCTCGGTCTCGCCCTTGATCCACAGACTTGCATTTTCAGCTATACTTGAATATCCTTAAACATGTTCAGAATTGACTTAGCTTCTTCCCAAATCCTGATTCTCTTCTCCATTTCCCTATTTCTGTGAATGGCACTATCATTTACCTTGACACTCATGCTTGGAAATTCAGTCATCTTCAATTCTTTTCTCCTTGTCACCCTCCACATCCAATTAACCAGTTTTCAAGTTCTGCAGATTCTTGAAAAATTTCTTATTCATCCCTCTTTTCCCCTCATACAGACAACCATCTTAGTACAGGTCCCTCACTATCATTTGACTGAACTTTCTTAATAGCCTCCTAATTGATTTTCCTGCTGAGGTATCACGGCTTACTCGGAATCACAGGACCTGAGTACTACAAATCCTAGCTCTGCCTCTGTGTCCTCTAGCCAAGTGACCTTGGATAAGTTACCTATTCATCTCAATTTCTTCACGTGCAAAATGAAGAGGTTAATGTAGATGACCTCTAGGTCCCCTCTAAATCTATGGTCCTATGATACTTCACACCATCGTCAGAATACTTTTTCTTAGGCAAAGATCTGTTCATGTCTTCCTCCTGTTTAAAAATCTCTAGAGGCTCCCCCATTGCCTAAAATGATAAAAAAAAAATTCCTCAGCTTGGCAATCAAAACAAAACTGAACGATTAGCCACTTCTTGACCTGCTCTATCCTTTCTTGCCTCTGCACACTTGTACAGACCATCCCCAGGTTTGGAATGGACTCCCTCTACTTCTCTGCCTGATGGAATTCTTCTCTTTTGTTAAGGCTCAGTTCAGGTAGCATTTCCTCCATAAAACCATTTCTGAGCACCCCAGTTCAAATGACATTTTCCATGACATATTTTTCATAGCATTTGGTCTGAACTTTTCATTGCACTTAATCACATTTTGTCTTGGATTGTACTTTTTTGTCTATATGACTTATCTCCCTTGTTAGATTATAAAGTCCTTGAAAGTAGGACTCATTGTACTTCTAGCATTTAGCAGAGCACCTTAAACATTACTGACACCTAATAATTGTTTATTTAGTTGAATTAATAAATACTTTTACAGCTTAAAAAACCTTTCCTTATTAAATCATTTGATCTTAAAATCCCACCAAGTTTCTTCTATTTTACCTCAAAAGCTGTCTCACCCCATTCCAACTCTGTGTGTACCCTTCCCCATTTGCCAATTCAACTTTATGTATTTTCTTCCCCCATGGGAGTGTAAATTCCTTGAGGGAAGGGACAGTCTTGCTTGTTATATTTGTATTCGCAGTGCTCAGTACAGTATCTGGTATATAGGAACACTCAATAAATGCTTGCTATCTATATCTACCTACTATCTATTCCTACATCCAACTATTCATCCATCTATTCATCTATCTACCTATCTCTATCAGTCTATCTCATCTATCATCTGTTATCTATCTATAACACCTGTGAGAAGTAGAAGAACAAATTTGGTCTCTGAGTGGTTAAGTGACTTGCCCAAAGCCACAAAGTAAGTGAGAGGGCTGAGACTAGAATTTAGTTCTCCTTGCTACCATCACAGGGATAGGGAGAAAGACTGTACCTGTGACTTCATTGACATATGGCATACACACACACACACACACACACACACACACACACACACTCCCTCTGCCAGGGAGTACCTTCACTGCAACTTGTAGTCTGAGATTTTCCTAGAACACTGAGAAGCTCTGGGTTACATTCAGAGGTGAGATCTGAACTCTTGTCTTCCTTCCTGACTCTCAGGCTAGTTTTCTGTCTACTCTGCCATGCTCCCTCTTTCTACTACAATCTTTGTCTATAAAGAAATAGTGTGGGCGGAGTCCAGAAGACTTGGGCTCAAATCCCACGTCTTACATTTATATTATCTACAAAGAAGGAGATCTCGGTCCAGTGACTTATGAGTCAGTGCTGGTCCTACAGTCAACAGTCAGAATCTAGAGGTTTAATAGGAGGAAATCAAGCCTTAAATTCATTCCAAGCAAGTAAGGATCAAAACAAGTCGGTTAGGAAGAATAAGATAACATGTGTGGACATACTTCAAAAACCATAGTGCGTAATACATTATTACTCTACCTGAAAACTGGTATACTACTACTGCTTCTACTTATTAATGTTGTTGCTAGGAAGGAAGGCATCTAAGCACTGGTCTTTCCTCTTTCCTCTACACAGGCTCTGATACATCTTAAATTTGATTAAGAACAAAATGGCAGAAGATGTATCTTTCAAAGGTGTATTTTTCTTTCATTATACTGAATGAGGCATAAAGATCTTAGAGATCATAATTAATGCCAGAATTTCCCATTATCACATGCACAATATGCTGTGTTGAGAGGCACATGGCTTTCTCCTTTAAATTTTCTCCTCTGTGACAGCATTCTTGTTTGTTAAACACTTCAGGAACCATGAGCCATCCATATTGCACTATGCAATTAATAAGGTACATATATGAGAACATGTGGGGCCAAATCCCTTTAACATTTTTACTCTACCATCCCCCATTATATTTTCCCACAACTGCTATAAATACACAGGGGGGATTGTTAGAGGTGGTGTCTATCTTACTTGCCAACAGCCTAAGAAAAGCACAGCACCCAAACAGTTGCAGTTCTCTCATCCAAGATTTTGGTCCCAAGGCCTAGGACACAAGTCACTGACACACACCGAAAGCATTCCTTACTAGCCTTCGGTCTGGTGAGCTCATACTTTACAACAATGCAGAACTTAGGAAATATTTACAGTTCACTATTTCATCCTTTTTCTCTGACAGCAGCAGAAATGTGATTAGCTGGTTGGTAAGAAGCCATGTGTGTGATGAATGTGTGGTTTGCCACCTACGAGGCTGAATTATACTTCACTCTGAGCAGCCTCTCCTCCAGAAAAGAAATAATAGGAGTATCACTATAGGATATTTCTAATCTATAGGCAAGCTCACCTGTTTTCTCCTCTGAGCTAAAGAGAGAACTGTAGAAGATCTAATTTCTCGTGCTAGAAGAAGGGCTAAGGAAGGCCTGCACCCTTTTTACACCTGTTAAACACTTCAGGAGCCCCCTTCTGAGATTAGCACTGAAACCAGTGCAACCATTTAGCATCATTGGGTATCCCCCTCCCCACACACAAAAGCATGATATTCATTCCCAAGTCCTAAAGAAATTCTCACTTGTTAAGACTGGATAGTTGAATGAAAGAGTCTGCTTTAATTTGTTCTAGTAGGCTGGGCAAGAGATTACAGATGGGTCAGTATCAATCCATCACAGCTGTTTGGGAAAATATCTCCAAGTACTTATCAAATATATAATAGTCTGTACCTTTTCCTGAGCATTATTTAATAATGGCATCACTAAGTGATGAGAAGTATAAAGGGGTTTGTGGTGGTGGGGTGTCAAGATTAAATCATACATAGGCATAGAATTGTTGCCTGAACTTAGTGGCAGAAAATCTAGTTTCTAGTTCTAGTTATTTGTGTCTCTGTTAGAGGTTGTAATTCATTAGGTAAGAAGAGGAGAATAGTAACCTCCCACATAAAAAGTCTCCATCATGTAGCAGATGAATCAGAAAAATGTATGGCTGATACTGAAGCTTATATCTCTACATTACTGATCTCTGCCTCCAGTTATCTCCAATTTACCCTGTACCTATCCTGTTATTTATTTGTTTGTTTATTCATTCATTCATTTATCTGTCCATCTCTCTCTTTCTCTCTCTCTCTTTCTCTCTCTCTCTCTCTCTCTCTCTCTCTCCATTCATCCATCCATCTATCTACATGCCTCCCCAACAAGAAGGAGAGCTCCTTAAAGGCAGGAGCTGTTTTTTGCTTTTTTTTTGTATCCCCACTGCTTAGCACCAGTGCCCAGAACATAGTAAACAATAAAATCTGGCTAACGAACTAACTGCCTCCCACTTGATACCCTTACTAGTAAGGTCTGCATTATGGTTTTGTTTTTTAAAGTTGTCTCTCCTCATTAAACAATAATTTAAAAAAAACAAAACACTCATAAGGAATGTGAAAAACAATTTCCTACAGTGGCAATGTCTAAAAACGTTTGTCTCATTCTGCATCTCCGGAAAAAGACAGATCTCTTTGGTCCTCTCCATAGTGGGTTTGTTACTATATAAATTGTCACTCTTAGTTCTGCTCAGTTCATTCTATATAAGTTCATAGAGTTTTTTCTTCTCAGGTTCTTCTTTACGGATAGTGCTACTGAACACAAAAGGACCAAAAGTTCTGAGGCACTCCAAAAAAGTCACCTCCCTCCAGGTTGACACTAACCCATTCATCACCATTCTTTGGGGTCATATGTTCAACAAGTTCTGAATTCACATAGGTATGCATCCATCCATCTAGTATTTCTTTATTTCCAAAAGGATTCTGAGAGAATTTGTCAAATGTCTTATAGAAATTAAAATATATTAAGAACTACAATGTTCTCTTGTTCTACCAGTATGCTGACTGTCAAGAAAGGAATCTGAGGCTAGGGTAGTGATCCATAGTCCCTGAGAAATCTTAGTGATCTCTGTTTCCCTCTCTAAATACTTGCCAACTGTATCTTCCACAATCCATTCTAGCATTTTGCCAGGAATTAACATTAAGTTCACTAGCCTATAGTCTAAAGAATCCAATTCTTTGAAAACCAAGATATTTGCCTGTATCCAGTCTTGTTGTCCCTCTTCTGTTATCAGCCACTTTTCAAACATCACAGAGAAGGGTTCGATAATCAAATTTGAAAGCTCTTTTATTGACTTGGAATATGGTTTACTGGAGGCAAGATACTCGAACTGAGGAAAACTAGACCTTCCTCTGCCATTTTATAATCTATTCACTGAAGGCAAGTGACTTGAATTGAGGAAAACTAGACCTTCTTCTGCCATTTTATAATCTAATAACTCATATTGGCTTTCATTTTCCTCCTCACCCTTTTTATTTTAATTCCCTTGGTAGAGAAAACAGTTACCTAGCTCTGCTTACTGGGTCCAAGCAGAATAAGTGTAAACCCTCTTCCCTATGATAGACTTGTGGATAACTGAAGGATGCATATGCAATGCATATGCAATTTACCAAGTCTTTTTTCCCCCACAGACTAAACATCAATTTCTTCAACTGATATGGCACAGTGTGGAATCATTTCCAGTGGATGTACTCTAGTTTGTCAATGGCCTTCCTAAGATGTGGCCCCCAAATCTGAAAACAATATTTTAGATTTGACCAGGGCAGTACTCTTACCTCCCCTATTCTGGGCATCACGACTGGTAGTGTATTCTTAGGCCACATTGTTGTTGTGTTTGTCCTTCGTTCTCGAAGAGGACCATGACATCAGGGGGATGATGACATGACTTGCAGCTGACTTTGATTTGAGTGAGAGAGGGCTGAATTGGCTACCATAAAACACTTATGACTCATTAAGGTTCCATTTAAACTAAAATCTCAGTTCTTTTTCTCATTAACTGCTATATAGGCATGCCCTTGCCATCCTAAATATGTATAGTGGATTTGTTTTAGAACCCAAGATATAGGATTTTACATCTATCCTTACTGGACTTCAACTTACTCGATTCAGCCCACCATTCTAGTGGTATTTAGGTCCCTTTGGATCTCAAGCTGCCACCCAAGCCTTGAGCCCAGTTCACTCTGGAGTTCATAGATTTAACAATAGGTCCTTGCCTTCCTAGGACAGAGTGAATGTAAATACCAAATAGTAACTGTTTCTCTTTTGGCCAGGAACCCTGAGGGTCCTCCCCTCCTAGTTTGTATTTTTTATTTGGAGTTTTGATTAAAGGGGCTATCCCTTGATTAACTTCTTAAAGGGGCCTATTCACTAAATGGGCCTTACCTCACTCAAAGTGAGAACCTGAAAAGACCTTGGCCTGAAAGGGTCTCCCAATGCACCCTGGGCCATCTCCAGTCATCCTGGTGAATATCAGGCCACTGGACCCAGATGACTCTGGAGGAGAACGTGAGGCTGGTGACCTTGCACAGCCCTCCCTCACTCAAATCACAGTCAGCTGCAAGTCACATCATCATGTCCCTGATGTCATGGTCCTTTTCGAGAACGAAGCACAAACACACAACGTGTACTAGCTATTCCTTCTAGATTTTATCATCTGAAAATTTGATAACTGTGACATCATCTCTGCTTTCTTCCAAGTCATTGATTAAAATGTAGACAATAGGGCTGAGCCTACATCCCTGTGGATATAATCTTCTCTTAAGGTCGGCACTAATCAATTAATCATTACTCTTTGTGCCCAGCCATTAGACAAAGTGTGAATCCATCTAACTGCACTATTATCTCTATTACTTTGCACCTTGTCCACAAGGACAGCACGAGACACCTTTTAAAATGCTTTTCTAGAATCTAGGACAATATCCTGCTTCATTCCCTTTTATTATCCTGGCAATCACATAATGAACTCCTGTTATAAGAATCCCTTTTTAGATGATCACAACCTATCATTTTAATAGAAGGTTCAAGAATTTTTTCAGGAATCAAAATCAAGCTCACGAGGCTAGAGTTTTCAGATTTCCCTTCTTTAAAAAGCTGGGACATTAAATTTGTAATTCAAACTCCTGTGAAAATCAATGCTGAAAACTAAAAATATTAAAAATAAATTAAAAAAAGAATAAAGATGAAATACCCCACTTAAAAAAAAAGCTGGGACATTTTCTCTCTCTCTCCAATTTTGTGAAAACATCTCCTGTTCTATGATATTTTTTCAGAGGTCACCGACTTCAGTGTAAAAAACTCACATCTGCTAATTCTTGGGATACCTAGAATGTGTAGTTTGTTAGACCTGGTGTGACTCAAACTCACGGTGGCTCCCTTGCCATCTCCTCACTTTTCCTGAGTTCTAATCCTTGCTCATCCTTTTCATTCCATACAAGGTAGTCTGGAGATAATTTTCTCTTGTAAGGAAAATGAGACAAAATGGTTAGTTGAGTCATTAATTCTGCCTTTTTGTAATCATCTATTAATCACAGACTCATTTACTCTAAGCAGCAGATGTATTTCTTCTCTAATTTTCCTGTTGCTGTCCATATAGTTTTAAAAAGATCTTGTCACCCTCAGGATTTGTTACTGGCTTCAGTTCTTTCTGAGTTAATGCCTAACATTATTTTTAGAGGACTGTGCTATTTGTGTGCATTCCTAAGTACCTGTCCTTGCTTCCATCTTCTCTAGGTTTCTTTAAAAAAAGATCTGTTGGTCATAAAATTCCTTATGCATTCCTATTAGTCATTTTAGACAGCTTTTCCTTTCTCAGTGAAATTAAGTGTTTCTCATCAGAGTGTCATTCCTGAGAACTTTCCATGCCTCTTGGGTTGACTTCTGTAGAATTTTAGGCTATGGTATCTATCTTTTCTCTTCTTTCTTGAAATCTGCTTTTTTTCAAAATCCAAGGGCCATGTGAGACTAAACTAGCCTTTTCCCTAGAAAAACTCCAAAATAAAATAGTGATTTCTTCCCAAAATTTCCTCCCAGCAACTAGTTTCTCCTTGTTGATGAGAATCATGTCCAGGAAAGTGAATCTCCTTATGGCTCCTATCTACTTTTTGATGGACAAAATGAATATTAGGCAAGTCAAGAAGGAATCTCCTTCTCTGTTTTTAGCTGGAAGACAGCTCCAGCAAATGTTTGGATAATTTAATTCTGCCATTATTATTATAATACTATGCCTCTAGCTAGGTTATTTCTTTCTCTAACTCTTCATATTGTTTTTCTATCTGTCCAGGTAGTAAATAGCATAGTCCCACGATGATATCGCTTCTATTTCTCCTTCAATTGATCTTTACCCAAATACTGTCTACCATAACTCATATAATCAAATAACAAAATTTCATTAGATAATATTCATAAAGCACTTAGCATAGAGCTTGGCACATAATAGGTGCTTAATAAATGCCTACTGCCTCCCACCTTCTTCCATACTTTCCTCTTTTGGTTCATGGATTTCCTTCCAAGTATACGTTCCTAATATCCAATACTATTCTACCATCCCTTTAATCTGTTTTGTTTCTTTCAAATAAGGTATACCTTCATATAACCATAATCTGGTCCAGACTTAATTTGGAGTTCATACACATTGGTTCTGTGGATAGATTTCAGGGGGACCATGAACTTGAATGGGAAAAATTACATCTTTATTTTCAGTGATCTCTAACTGAAACTTAGTGTGTCTTTTAATTATAAATGATAGCAACAGAACATCATGAGAGAGGTTCTAAAGGCTTTACTAGGCTGTCAGAATCCATGACATGCAGAAAAAATTAAGAATGAACCTCTGCCCATAAGTCCCATCCTACCACGTCTTCGAGAGATATAGATTGAAACGTATCTCCTAATCCTTAAATCTCCATTTCATTGTGTTTATTACCCATCTTTGTGCATTAGTGTATAGACATGTGAAGCCCTGAATTTTACCGCTACGTTCTTGGATAGTGTTTTTTTGTGAAATAGTGGTCCTCTTCACAAGTATTCTTCCTATATCATAGCTGTCTAGCTATGGTAGGTAGATATATGTGGATTACTTTTTTTCTCTTTCACTTCCTTTTCACTTTACTTCTTGATTCCCACTTTTCTTCCTGATTAAAATAAATTACTACATTATCAGAATTCAGTATTAAAAGTCTTCACAAGCATTTTAAGCAGTTTTATAGTTTTAACACATGGGATCTTTTGTATCCTTTCTCTGAACTCTGAAATATATTCTCCTCAAATTTAAATTATAGGTCAGATTTTGTGTTGACATTTTTTTTCTTTATCTATCACAAACCTGAAGATGGCATGTCCACTTCCTCCCATGGCTTCACTAACCAGTTCTTCCTTATTAGTCAAAATCAGGTCCTGAATAGTGTTTCTCCTTATTATTTCCTCTACCATTTTGACACATGAAATTATCTTCTGGATGCTTTGCTTTGCTTTTAGTGGAGAGAGACTTCCAATAGATTTTTCCAATAGTGGAAGTCCTCCAACATAGCTATGCCTCCATGCTTGTTTTGGGAACTGTTTCAAGAACCTTTCATCCGAATCCTCTAACTGGCAAGGTGGACCTTAGTGTAATCCCATTGCTATGTGGTTTCTGTTTCTCTTTTCTTTTATCCTCACCCAAAATCTCTCTTTTATACTTCCCAGCTCTGGTTTGTGAATTTCCACACCTGTGGCTAACCTCTGGCTCTACAACGCCTTGCCTTCTAATAATGATGATAAATAATCTAGCATTCATATAGTACTTCAAGGTTTGCAAAGAGCTTTACAAACATTATTTCCTTTGATCCTTACAGCAAACCCTGGGAGTGAGGTGCTATACCCTATTTTACAGGTGAGGAAACTGAGGCAGAATGAGAGTAAGTGATTTTTCCAGGGTCACACAGCTAAGAAGTATCTATGATTCTGGGTTTCAACCCAGCTCTTTCTGATTCCAGGCCTAACACTCTATTTATCCACCATGCCACTCAACTGCCTCTAATCTGCCTTCTACCTTATCTGTTACTCTTGAAGAAGTTATGAGTTGCATTCCACCAAGTCTAAAAATTCCCCTCCACATGATTCCTTTGGCCCCTATCCCTCTAATAATGGCTACCTGAAGAGGACAGACTATGAGCTTCTTGAGATCAGGGACTGAATTTTTTTGCTTTTTATATCTTTAGCACTTAGCATAGTGCTTGGCATACAGAAAGCCCTTAATAAATGCTTGTTGACTTGATTGGACTTGATAATGAAATGAAGTTTTCAGCAGCTCTACTATACCAGGGGGTTGTAAAAACAATTTAGATTTGAAGATCTTTCCCACCCATTAATAGGCCATGTGACCTGCTTATGCCACAGGAAGCCTAAGTCACATGTGGTAGGAGGAGCTTGCTGAGAGGAAAAGGAAAGTGTGTCACAGGAAATACTCAGAGAGAACAGTTAGAGTTGAGGGAAAGAGCAGATGTGTGCTGTGCTGTGAGTGTGTTTGTGGGAAGGCCCCAGCGGGGGGGGGTGGTGGAAGGTTATGAGATGGCAAAGTTCCATGCTATGATATTGTGTTTTAAGTTCCTTGCTGTTATGATGAAGTGGGCTTACTGGTTTGGGGAGTTGGTTGCTACTTGGATGGAATGGACTTGTTGCTTATGGGATTTGGTCCTCTGGTGTCTGAATAAATATTTTATTTCTTCTAACTTCTATAGGAGAGTCTCTCATATTTTGAGATACAGAATTACACAGGCATATTCACAATTATCATTGATATTGTCTTTATTGCCTTGCTAATACAGGGGTATCTTAGCAAAACCCAACTTTTACTTGACAGCATTAGCTTACTTAGCTCTTAGAGGAAAATGACCATTAGCAACTGAGAATGTCACAGTCTGGACCATGATTGCCTTCCTGTAAAATGAATATAACTGTCTCAGAGATTAAGCTGAAGAGGGCTAATCCCTAGATTTTGCATAATGAAGCTCCAGTCATTAGTAAGGTTTTCTGGCCAGCCATGGTTTTTGGTTCAAGGGAATGTACTCATGGATTTCTGTGCTGAGGAGTTCCAACCATACATGGTCAAGGTAGCCTTTACAACCTTATTGGCAGTGGGGGCTTCTGCAGGATGAGCCATACTAAGCCATATCAGTACAAAAGATTTGACCTTTAGTCTTTTTTTTCAAAGTGTTCATGAGACATGCACCAAATTTCAGGCTAAGTTGTCGTTTGGCAGTATGGGTCACTTAGCTAATGATAATGGGGAGGTGTGATCACATAAGTATATGAACTAAGGTAAATCTCAAATATTATCTCAGTAAATAAATCTCAATAAAACTCAAACTTTTCTTCAGTTGTTCAGAATCTTTTTTACTCTTAAACCTTCAGCAGAGTTTCTAACGAGCAGCAAAGTTAGCTGGTTTGAATTTTACTCTCTTTCTTCCCTTTTCCCATCCTCCAGGGGATATGCTAACAAATACTATATGGTCAAATTGTTGTTGTTTAGTTGTTTTTCAGTTGTATCCAACTCTGTGACCCCATTTGGGGTTTTCTTGGCAAAGATGCTTGACTGGTTTGCCATTTCCTTCTGCAGCTCATTTTACAGATGAAGAAACTGAGGCAAATGGGGTTAGGTGACTTGTCCAGGGTGACACAGCTAGTAAATGTCTGAGGCCAGATTTGAACCCAGGAAGCAAAGTCTTCCTGATTCCAAGCCCTCTATCCACTGCAACATTTAGCTGCCCCTACAAACACACACACACATGTTTACATATGTGTGTACATATAAATAATTTAATATTATTAATATTAATTTAATCAACATTAATTTTAATATTTTAATGAATAAAATAGTTAATGTTTAACTAATTGGTCTATTAAATTAATATTAATTTTATATTTAAATTAATAATACACCCATGTATATTTGTGTATGTATATACATATGTGTAGACATACACAAACATAATATAGACAGTATATTCATATATGTATAAGGACAAATAGTAGGATGTGGCAGCTAGGTGGCATAGTGGATAGACTGCTGGGCTTGGAATCAGGAAGACTACTCTTCCTGAGACACTAGCTATGTGACCTTGGGCAAGTCACTTAACTCTGTTTGCCTCAGTTTCCTCATCTGTAAAATGACCTGCAAAAGGAAATGGCAAACCACTCCAATATCTCTACCAACAAAACCCCAAATGGGGTCATGAAGATTTGGACATGACTGAAAAGACTAAATGACAATAGCAGCAGCAGATAGATGGAATGACCATAGGATCTCTAATATATACTATACATTAGAACTACACTATACTATATATATCTATATATATATATATCTACTCTACTACACTATACTATATATTAGAACTATACTATACTATATATTAGAACTTTCTTTCTTCACAGGCAGCAGGGCTATGGAGTTACACAACAACCAGTCAATTAGAAGGATTTTTGAGACTCAGAGTTGCTTGACATACCACTGATCCTTTGTGAGTAAATGCTAGCTGAACTTGGAGATGCCTATAGCTGACAGAAACCATGGAACAAGCCTTGATCAACTCAAGGGCAACCTTGAGCAGAAGCTGCAGACTCAAGACATTGCTCAGGAATTTCTAAACATCCTGCTGCCTGGCTTACTGTGTTTACAGATGTCTTCTCCTTAAAGTGCACCCCACCCTCCTCCTCACTGGAAAGCCTCCAGCAACTATAATATCTCACTTCTGTTCACGATAGATAGATAGACAGACAGACAGACAGACAGACAGGCAGGCAGGCAGGCAGATAGATAGATAGATAGATAGATAGATAGATAGATAGATAGATAGATAAAGAGTCAGCTTTATTCACAAATACTAGTGATGTGCCTGGCCTGGTAAAAGGTGCTAAATTAGGAAATCTAGCAATCTCCCTTCCATAGATCCTTCACTTAAATCACGATGGACAAACAACCAGCAGTTTCATCACCACCACCAGCACCACACATACCCTCAGGGTCTATTGAAGGGCACTAGTATGCCAAAGGACTTCCTGCAAATGATTAATTGCTAAACAACTGAATACAAGCAACAAACTGGGTAGCAGGTATAGATCATCAGTCTTGAATGGAATTCATTCACACATTTAAAGAAACATCTTTTATTAACTCGTGATGCTGCTACAAATGCTTTGATATTCCTATGTTGTATTAAAAAAAGCCGGGGGAATATTCTATGTTTTAGTCTGTCAAAGCTTTCCCTTAGGCATCAGCTCCATCCTGTTTTCTGTGTTTATGCCCTGTCTTCCCACCCATTGAGTTTTCATGTAGATTGGTTTTATGTACTGCCTGGCACAATTATGAGGTCTACAAAGGAAAATAATAGTATTTATTTTTTTAAAAAATTGTTACTACAAAATGATCCGATAACAATTATTTAGAGCTGCTACCTCATGTTCCAGCTTTAATTCCCAAGAAGGCAGGAATGAATGGGTAACAAATCACCAGCTAATCTCTCATGCACACCTTCAGCACTTACCAATACATCTTTAAGGAAAGCAGGCTAAAAAGAAAAAAAAATTGGTTCTGTCACCAGCAAACCACTTCAAATGCATGCCCTGCTTCATATTAATCTAAGCTTGAAGGACCAGCTATATGAATCTCAACCCTTGGACAGCAGTACATCAACTGAAAGCCTATTAGTGTTTGATAAATGTTCACAACTTTTCAGTGTCTGGAAAGAATAAACCCCAGGCCTGTTCAGCGAGGGCATCAGCCTCATATGGCCTGAAGTACGGTTGTACCAGAGTAGACACCGAATCTGAAATCAAAGGAGGTGCTCTTGGAAGAGCAGGGGATGAGGATGGGAGGAAATTGAGCTGCAAAAATGACAACTTCTCTGCTCCCCATTCCAAACCCTGGGATGTACCTTGACTTCCATAGCTGGTATCCATACCAGAGCTATCCCATGATTCAACAGCACTGTCCACGCTGGGTGCTGTACCGCAGTAAATGTCGGAGTGTTTGCCTGGTTTCTGTGGAGTAGATGTTTCGTCCTCTACATCACTCAGCTCAGTTAAATGACTGGGGACAGGGAATTTCTTGGGACTTGATGCTGAATGGACTTTAAAGACAGGAAATTAATTTAAGCTTCATAGCAAGGTTAAAGGAAAAAAAAAGTTACTCAATTCTCCCTTGGCTAAGAACAAAGGACTGGAAAGTCATTTCCCGAAAAGTATACACACAAATGCACGCTTGGACATTCTTTTTGAAGGGAAGGAACACGGGGGTAATCATTAGCTGTCTGAAGAACAGCACCATAGTTCCAGTTACACTCACCATCTGTCTGCTTCTTAATTTTCAAGGTGACAGTCTCTCCTGCCATCTGTAACAAATGGATGGCTTCACTCAAAGGTTTTCCCTTCAAGCTACTACTGTTGATGGCAAGGATTCGATCGCCAATGTGGATAGCACCGGTTCTGAAACAACAAATAAAACTTATTGGAAAGGTAAATATAGCCCCAGCTCTTTTCCCTATAGCAATTGCTTGACACACTTCACAGAATCATAAAAAACACAGAGCTGGAAGAGACCCCAGGGGCTCTTCTCATCTATTCTCTTCCAAGGCAATTGTTGAGAGAGAATTGCTTCTATTCGGCACTTCTTTTCGGTTTCTAGCATTCAAAGAAAATTAGAGAAAGGATTTTCACTACTATACAGAATTATAAGACTTTTAAATCCCAAAGAGACAAAAAAATTTTTAAGCCTAAGGAGGCAAATAATAAATCAAAAAATAAGTAACGCAACATTTACCTAACAGTGTAACTTTCCCCCAAGGATTTTAAATGTTTTGTGAAGAATCGATATTCCTGTTCTCTAGAAGTAGTTGGACCACTGCTGATGGGAAGTCTTACTCCAGGAGATACACACAGAACCACTCCTATAAAGGTTCTTGGGTTCATGATTCCCAGGATTTCATAGTTACCACATCATGCAATTCAATTCAATGAACATTTATTAAGTGCCTTTTATGAGCTGAGACACTATGGTAAGTGCTGGGGATACAAAAAGAGGCAAAGGTCCCTGCCCTCAAGGAGCTTACACTCTAATGGAAGAGATAAAATGCAAACAAATATACACAAAGCAAGCTATATAGGGGATAGACAGAAAATAATTAAAAGAGGAAAAACACAGGAATTAAGAGGGGTTAAGGAGGCAGCTAGGTGGTGCGGTAGATAGAGCACTGGCCCTAGAGTCAAGAAAACTGAGTTCAAATCCAGCCTCAAACATTTATTAGCTGTGTGACCCTGGGCAAGCACTTAACCTTGATTGCCTCAAAAGAAAAAAAAATACAGGGATTAAGGCTTTCTCTAGAAATTGATATTTTTATTGGGACTTAAAGGAAGCCCAGAAGGTCAGTAGTCAGAGTAGAGGAAGAAGACTGTTCCAGGCACGGAAGAGGCAGAGAAAACGCTCAGAGTTGAGAGATGGTGTTCTCCTTTTAGATTAGTGACTCGCAGTTAGAAGTTTGAGTCTAGATAAGGTACTACTTATATAATCATATAATGTTCTTTTTTCAGGTTGCCTCCTTCATGGGTCACAACTCAATGCTGTATTGATCACTGAAAAGATTGTGAAGGCAGTGTAGCTTCTAAAAATACCCAATCTTCTTTTATAGTTACTGTATAGGAAAGCCGATTGTTCACTGGAGTGAATAGCCTGAAGGTTAAGAGATATAACATTCAAAACTCACCCTGAAAAATCATTTTTCAGATCTAAAATATTAGTTGACTATTTCCTAAGGAGAATGATAATTTTAAGTGTATAAAAGAGAAAGAGATGAGGACTGGACTCTGTAATTTCATTGGGATAGGGAACTCCCTGGTGAGGAAAGGCCATGGAGTATATGAAAAGGCTATTATTGTGTTTGAGAGAGTGCATGTATATATTAATATAATTTTGTACAGGACAGATTACAATTTTATGTTTGGTGAGTTGAAATAAAAACTTGATTTCATTCATTTTGCTATTTGGCATGAGGGTATAACAGCTCATATTTATATAATGCTTTAAGATTTGCTAAAAACTTGTTATACATAAAAGAAGGAAATAAGCATTTATAAAGCACCTACTATGCATCTGTGCTACAGGGCACTGAGCGAAGTTCTTTGCAGATATCTCATTTGAACCTCATAACTAATAAACAGGTACTATTGGTATTATTATTTTCATTTCACAGTGAAGGGAGAGGAAGGGAAGAGGATAAAGATTTATACAGAGACTACTATGTGCCAGGAACTGTGCTTAGTGTTTTACAAATATTACCTGGATTGATCCCAACAACAATCCATTGAGGCAGGTGCTGTTACAATCTCCATTTTACAGATGAGGAAATGGAGGGTCAAAGTTAAACGATTTGCCTTTGGTTACACAGCTAGGAAGCGTCAGAGGTAGGATTGGATCCTAGATCTTTCTGAAATCAAGTCCAGCATTCTATCCACTATGCCTGACTGGACTGGAAATCTGGACAAGTTATACGAAAAAAAGAATTTTTTTTTGCGTTTGTCTGCAGAGTAGCATTAGTGTTGGTCTGTAACACACTACTCATGTTTCCCAACACTGTATATATAGTGGCATACCTTAATAGCCAATATCTACTTTTAGACATGTTAGCTTATCAGACAGCCATGTACATTTTTTTCCTGCTTCTGAATGACTAGAAAAGAGGTACAGATAGAATACAGAGGTGGAGTCAATCAATCAATAAACATCTAGCAAGCCCCTACTATGTGCCAGTTACTGTGCTGGGCACTGGGGATACAAGAAGAGGCACTTGGTGGTTTGTCTACAGTTCGTCTTTAATAACATGTTGGCTTCACAATTAATGCACTCTAGACTCCTACAGTAACTCCCTGGTCCCTAAGAGGTCAGTGGATGATTTTTAAAAGCCCTTCAATTTTAATATTATCTTAAGTAAAACCCAATTGGAAATGGAAACCTTCTGGGGCTGGGGATAGGAGGAAAAAAACCATGGGATGCATCCTTGAACAAGTAAGAAAAGATTTCTAAATTGTTTTCTTCCATTAGTTTCTGTATTAGTGTCTGGGAGCCTTAAAACATTCTGCACTAGGCCACCCATAGTAAGTAGGCAGAAAAGGATTAGGACTTGAGAACAGGAAGGGCTCTTGGAAATCATCTGCAATATTCTTGTTTTAAAGATGGGGAAATGGAAACCCCGTGGGGTAAAGCAGCTCCCTGAAAGTGAAACAAATGGATTAGGGGGGAGGAAAACTTAGATGACAAACTGGGAGGATATCTGAGCCCAGGGAATTTCCTAGCTCTCTCTATGTACAAATCATAATTCCTGACCTTGGAAATCCCTAAGAATTCAGTTCTCTGAAACTGTCTTTTTCACAATTTTTTTATGGCACAAGAGTATTCCTTTATGTTCATATACTATAATTTGTTCAGCCATTCTTAGATAAGGCCTGGCTAGAAATCCATTTTACTTGACTTTTTACTATATATGTGTGTGTGTGTGTATGTGTGTGTGTATGTGTATGTATATATGTGTATAGGTATATGTATGTATATATGTATGCATATATGTATGTATATGTGTATATATGTGTATATATGGTGTGCATTAAGTCCGTGTGCAATTTGCAATTAGTTGTAACTTTAAATTGCACACAGACTTTATGGACACTATACACACACGTATGTATGTATGTGTGTATATTTCTCTATACATACACGCACACACACACACACATATATTTATATGAAATTTCAAAGGAGTGGGGGAAATGGAGAGAAGAGGAAGGAAATTATTTTTTATAGTGCTTTCAGATTTGCCAATCATTTTACATGTTATTTAATTTGAACCTCACTACAACTCTGTGATGTGGGTGCTATTATTATCCTCATTTTACAGATGAAGAGACTATGTGACTAGCCCAGTGTCACAGAGCTAGTAAGTGTCTGAGGCAGAATTAGAGCTTGGATACAGACTGATCTGCTTGTGTATTCTCAGACAGCCCCAAGGGCTCATGTCAACCCTCAAGGATGTTTGAGAACTTGCATAAGGAAATGGTCTGCCTGGTTAAGAACTTTAGAATCCACCCTACTCTATGCATTAACAGTGTACACCTGGGGATCTGATGGGCTCAGCAGCTAATGAGCCAAGTGGGAACAGAAGGATGCTGAGCTGTCACCAGCTAGCGCTATTTCTTTGGGCAAACCTCTTAATCACCCTGAAGTTTTTGCTTCCTCTTCTGTCAACCTGACACGATACAAATCTTCCTTCAAAGGGCTGAGAGAAATACAGCTAAACTATTCATCAATGTAGTTCGTAAATTTCCAAAGGGTCACGTCAACCCCAGGTAGTGGCATCTTCCTCTGTGATGCTCCTCAATGTCACACTGGGCCACAGAGAGCTCTAAAGCCTTTCCTGAGCCCCTCAATGGCCAGGGCGCCCATTCTCAAACCACCTTGTATTTAATTACCTTGTAGTTTTATTGTATCTATATCTATCTATCCCTCCATCTATCTATCTATTTATCTATCTGTCTCTCTGTCTGTCTGTCTATCTATCCATCCATCCATCCATCCATCCATCCATCCATGTGCCTATCTGCCTATCTGTCCATCTATCTTTCTATATGTCCTCATTTTCTCCACCATCAGAGTAATAATAATGATAATGACAACAACAATAAATAGCCAACACTTGTATAACACTTTATTAAATGCTAGGCACTGTGCTAAGCGTTTTACAACTATTATCTCGTTTGACCCTCACAACAACCTTGGGAGGTAGGTGCTATTACTATCATTCCCATTTTACAGATGGAGCAACTGAGGCAAACAGAAGTTAAGCGACTTGCCCAGGATCACACAGCTCGTTGAGTGTCTGAAGATGGATTTGAACTCAGGTCTTCCAGCACTGTGGCATCGTCTAGCCACCTGAACATACACTACTTACAAGTACTGATTGCTATATTTATTTATTTATTTTTGGAGGGGGAGGGGGGAAGGCAGGGCAATTGGGTTTAAGTGACTCGCCCAAGGTCACACAGCTAGCAAGCGCATCAAGTGTCTGAGGTCACATTTGAACTCAGGTCCTCCTGACTCCAGGGCCGGTGCTCTACTCACTGCGCCACCTAGCTGCCCCTGCTATATTTATTATATTTGTATCCCCAGTGCCTACCGCGTGCCTGGCTCATGGTAAGTGCTTCATAGATACTGGTTGATTGATTCTGAAACGTTGAGATCAATCCTTTCTGGAGGTATATGGAATCTAACCGGTGACAGAGCAGGAGGAAGGAGCAAGTTATCGTGCTGCGGGAAGAAATGGCTTCTTCAAACTTTACCTTTCTGCTAATCCTCCTTTGGTGAGACTGGAGATAATGATGGGGTCAAAAGGCTCCTCGGTTCCTGAAATCGTGATGCCGAGGGGGCCTCCGTAGCGCTTGAGCTCCACAGTGTAAATAATGGCCCCGGAGCTCTCTTGTTCATCTGAAAGAAAAGCAGAGAGGGTGAGACTGAAAGGCTGCAGCTGGTTTTTGAAAGAAGCAAGAATCTGTGTGTATGTATGTGTGTACATGTATACCTGTGTATAAATAGGTGTATATAATCTATGTATATATGTGTGTATGTTTGTGTCTGTACAGGTGTCAATATGTGTGTTTAGATGCCTGTGTATATGTATATATGTCTGTATGTGTGTCTACATCATGTGTATGGCTATATCATATGTATCTCTATATATCAATATATGTATATATGTGTCCATATGGGTGTGCATATACGTGTCTTTATAGGTGTCTATATGGTATGCATAGATGCACATCTGTATATATGTGTATGTGCCGACATGTATATCTCTATGTATATATGTGTCTATATAAGTGTCTATGTGTGTCTACATAGTGTGCACATAGGTGTTGTATTTCCATACATGTGTGTACATATGTGTACATTTGTGAAGTTTCAATATGTGTCTATACGTATGTATGTGTGTCTA
>CM053623.1:206062400-206079548 GCA_028646595.1 Phalanger gymnotis | reverse complement strand
CTGCCAGGTCTAATGCCCCCTTTTCAGTCCTCAGATTGATACTTGACCTTTTAGCATTTAACTGACTCTCTCTCTCTCTCATTAGTTCCCTCTCCCATTTTTGTGACATTGTTTTCTCTTGGTTCTCCACCTCTCTATCTGGCCAACCCTTCTCAATCTCCTTTGCTTTATGCTTGTACCCAATTACTTTTGCCCTGGGCTCCCCTCTCTACCTTCTCTCACTGGGTGATCTGAGCAGCTTCCATGGGTTCAATGACCATATCTACACAGATGACACACACATATGCGTTCATACATAAATTACCATATGTATAGAGATAATATATAGGCAACATATTTGTATATACATACAACATACGTGTATGTGTGTATACACACACCTCTCCAAAGATATATACACACATCCTTAGTCCCTTTCTTGAGTTCCAATCTAGATAAGAGTTGTGTGCATTTAAACTAGGATAGTGTGAATGGTGACAAAAAAGACAAGATTTGGCTACTGGTATGTGGAGAAAATGTGGAAAAAGGAATCAAGGCTGACGCACTAAGGTTGTGAGCTTTTGTGACTGCTGGGATGGTGGTGCTCAGGGCAGTAAGAGAAAGTTCAGAGGAGGACTGAGTGTGAGATGATGAGTTCTGGTTTGGACAAGCTAAATCTGAGATGCTGAAGGGACATGCCGAGTGGCATGTGCAGGATAGAAGGGCCTGGTGTGCCATGGTCCATGGGGTCACAAAGAGTAGGCCGTGACTGAACAACCACAAAAGTAGCAGAAGCACTCTTTAGACTCAGGTCTGACTCCAGGTCTGTTGCTCTGTCCATTAAACCCAGCTGCCTATCTGCTGTGATATGGATTGGGAGAGGGGAGAATCTTGAGGCAGGGAGGTAGGTGAGGAGGCTCTTACAATAGTTTGGAAAGGGGAAGATGAATGTCAGAATATTCTAACATTGTACATTTAGTGCAAGGAAACAGTAATAAAATTGGAATCAGCAGATGTAGGCTTGGGTGGGTCCTCATTCTCTCATTTTCTATGTGTGACCCTGGAAAGTCACATCACCTGTAACAGCTCAGACAAGAAGTGATGAAGACCTAAACTTAGATGGTGGTCCTCTGTGTAGAGGAAAAATGAAAGATACAAGAGATACTGCAGAAGAAGTAAGACAGCAGAAACATAATAGATGTTTGTTGATTGAAAACTATCTCATTTCTTCTGAGTCTTCTCTTATCCAGGCTAAACATTCCCAGTTTCAAAGCTCAAATAGTACAAATTCAGGCCTCCTCACCATTCTAGTTGTCGTCTTCTAGGTGATTATCAATATTTTTTGTAAAAATGCCCAGAACTGACCACAGCACTCTGGAGATAGTCTGACTGTGGGAGAGTACAGTGGGTCTCTTTTCCTTATGCCTGGAAGTTATATTCCTCTCAATGTGGCCCATGACCACATGAACTCTGCCATACTGACTCAGACAGAGCTTGTAATCCATTATAACCTCAGATATGTTCAGGCAAACTACAATTTATGGTAGAGTGGAAAAAGCACTGAATTTGGAGTCAGGGAGCCCTATTCAGCATCAAATACTTGTTGTTGCTTAGTTGTTTCAGTCATGCCTGACTCTTTGTGACTCCTTTTCTAGGGATTTTCTTGGCAAAGATACTAGAGAGGTTTACCATTTCCTTCTCCAGCTCATTTTACCAATGAGGAAACTGAGGCAAACAGGGTTAAGTGACTTGCCCAGTGTCACATGAGTAAGTGTCTGAGGCTGTATTTTAACTGACGAAGATGAGTTTTCCTGATTCCAAAACCAGTGCTCTGTCCACTCCACCAAAATAACTTATCTTCTCCTCACTTCTAAAATGGGGATAATATAGAAGCAACTACTTCACGACATTACTGTAAGAATCAAGCCAATATATGAAGTGCTTTGCACATTATAAAACACTCTATTAACATAAGTTATTACTTTTTATCTTGTTCTCATTTTTTAAATGCAATTCAGATAGAAATGGTCTTGGAATAAGTCACTATTCTGCTATTATTCTTTTCTATTAAATGTTCCAGGTATTATTGCATAGGGGATAAAATACCTCCTTTTTTGTATGTGACTAGAAGTACTGGGGTGTACATTCATCTCCTTTAGGTTCACAGAAAGTGTTTTGTGGATGACAACTGACAGGATAGTGGGCAAGGTATGTACCTCATCCTATTTCCACATGGCTAATTTCTTCTGTAAGGTCTCTATATTTTGAAAGGTTTTTTTTTTTATTCCATTTAGGCTTGGAGATTATAAATATTTGATATGGCTACTGCTATTAAAATGATTTTCTTCCATTTTTATGGCTCACTGTTATGTCTAGGATTTTGAGCAATGGTTCGGTCTATGAAAATAGTCCAGTTCTGTCAAAGTTAATTGGCTAATGATCCAGGACATTTTGAAGTCTATATTTGCAGTGTAGAGATTTATCTGTCAGTCCATGAAAGATAGTAGGCATTTTATGTATAATTCTAGCCACCAAGTTGTGTCTTGCTGGGTTATTGGTAGAAGCCTGAAAAGATGGGCTGCTCAGCTACTATCATTTCCTTGCATAATCAGCATGGATCAATAAATTTGACCTCCTTAAGGAGAACCTAGCCATAATTCCTCGTGGTGATGACTTGGTCCTGAATCGCCACCATAAACCCCTCATTCCATAAACAAATTTGTATGACAGCCATTTGCTCAATGCATCTTTACTGACATATTGTTGGTTGACTTCACGTGGATTCATCTCATGGCAGGCCTTTGGATTCCACTCTTGGATCTTAGTCATCCCAGAGGCTCCATTTGGAGGTAAACCACTTTTAATTAGGTCCAGCAAATCTGATGGCGTATACCTATTGTCACTTTTTACTAATGATCGGTAAAGTGATGTCTGCTGGTTCTAAAAGAATTTCTGTAAATTTTTAATCTGTTTCTCATATGCTCTGAGAAGTCTAAAAATTGTCTTCCTCATTAATGATCGGGAAGTGCTAATCTTTCCACAGCTGCTTTAGGGTGACAGACTCCAGGTCTCATTAATATCTTACAGGTTTTTGTTAGAATATTTTCCAAATCTGTTAGGTTTGGAAACATTTTATGGTTCCAAAAGTATTTTAGGGCTAATATTACTTTAATTGCTTTAAAGTGTTATTTAAATTTCATTATTACAGTAAGTCCTAAATTACTTAGCCATGGCTTTTTCCATGATAGCTTTATGCTCAATGTATTTTTTCCTGGAAGAGACCAAGGTATTTATAGGTATCATTTATTGTCATTCAATTTGAAATCTGAATTCAAGCTTGAAGCCTTCAGCAACTCCTTTACTTGGCACGTATTAAGAACTTTATGCTTATTGAGTTCAGATGGTGTCCCTTGAAAAAAGTTCCTTTAGATCATGGGTCCTTAATCTGGGGTCCATGAAATTATTGGTGTTGTTTTTAATTTTTTAGTTGTGTTTCATTATAACTGGTTTTCTTTGTAATCCTATGTATTTTATCTTGTGCATTTAAAAACTTTCTTCTTAGAAGCAGTCCATCAGTTTCATAAGCCTGCCGAATGGGTCCAGAACACATGCAAAAAGGTTTAAGGAACCTCTGTATTAGATAAAGAAACTTTTTAATATGTGTTTTTTTTGAAAGAGCTATATATCTCAAGACCTCTCTCTCTCTCTCTCTGTGTATATACATATACATGTATATATAGATATATATAGTAATTAACATTTGAATATGACTTCCTCTTTGATTTGAAAGCCATACTCAATTCTATTTAGGTGAGATGATAATGTATTTAAGGCTAGGTAGAGGAGGAGGAGCCAAGATGGCAGAGTAAAGGCAGACACTCACCTGAACTCTCCCACAAAGCCCTCCAAATACCTTTAAATAATGGCTCTAAACAAATTCTGGAGCAGCGGAACCCACAAAAAAATGGAGTGAAACAATTTTCTAGCCCAAAACAACTTAGAAGGTCTGCAGGAAAGGTCTGTTGTATCAGAGTGAGAGAGGAGCATTATCCAGCAAAGGAACACCAGTGTAGGCCAGACCCCAGCAAACTAGGAACAGGCCTCAGGGCAACTGAATCAATGGCAGTCCTGGCAATTTCCCAATCCCTCAGCCTACAGGTGGTAAGAAGATTGGACAATGGGTCAGAAGGAGATTTACAGGGATCCCTTTGTTGGCAGCAAGGGCAAGACTCTGTTGCATTGTCTGTACTTGGGTCTGAGTCACGGTACTGAGTCTTAGTCCCAGTGCGAGAAGGAGCACTAGCATAGCAGAGCTTGTGGCCACAGGGGAGCAGGGATCCTGGTCACAGGTCCAGGGTGGAAAAGAGTGCTTTGGTCATTCACAAACCAGTATAGTAAGGAGAGTGGTGAACATACCTCTCCTTAGATCATACCACCTTGGATGAGCCAAAAACTTACAGGTCCCCAGAATTCTGAGAACAGCTGCACAAAAAAACCTGAATCTTGGGACAGTGCCCCCTCCACTCTGGAAGCAGAGTTCCACTTTAGCATAGAGTTAAGAGTCAATAAGTAGACTGGAAAATGAGAAAATAGCACGAAAAAATTCTGACAATATAAAGTTAGTACAGTGACAAGGAAGATCAAAACACACACACTCAAAAGAAGACAACAAAGTCAAAACTCCTGCATTCGAAGCCTGAAAGAAAATTATAAATTGGTCTCAGGACATAGAAGAGGTCAAAAGGATTTTAAAAATCAAGTAAGAGAGGTACAGGAAAAATTTGGAAAAGAAATTAGAGTGATGCAAGAAAATCATAAAAAAAGTAGCTTGGTAAAGTAGGAACAAAAAAAAAAAACTGAAGAAAGTAACACCTTAAAAACAGAATAGGCCAAATGGTAAAAAGAGGCACAAAAATCCAATGGAGAGAAGAATGTTTTGAAAAGCAAAATTGGCCAAATGGAAAAAGATATACAAAATTCACCAAAGAGAACTCCTTAAAAAGTAGAATTGGCCAAATGGAAGGGGAGGTACAAAAGCTCACTGAAGAAAATAATTCCTTAAAAGTTAAAACTGGGCAAGTGGAAGCTAATGACATCAAGAAGAAACAACAAAAACAATCAAAAGAAGGAAAAATCAATGAAAATATTAAATATCTCACTGGAAAAACAACTGACCTGGAAAATAGATCCTGGAGAAATAATTCAAGAATTATTGGACTAACTGAAATTCATGATCAAGAAAAGAGCTTAGACATCATTTTAAAAAAATTACCAAGGAAAACTGCCCTGATATTCTGGAACCAGAGGGTAAAATAGAAATTGAAAGAATTACTTCCTAAAAGAGATCCCAAAATGAAAACTCCCAGGAATATTATAGCCAAATTCCAGCACTCCCGAGTCAAGGAGAAAATACTGCAAGTTGCTAAAAAGAAGCAATTTAAATATCATGGATCCACAGTCAGGATAACACAAGATTTAGTAGCTTCTACATTAAAGGGTAGGAGGGCTTAGAATATGATATTCAAGAAGGCAAGGGTTCTAGGATTCCAATCAAGAATCACCTACCCAGAAAAACAGTATAATCCTTCAGGGGAAAAAGTGGACATTCAATGAAATAGAGGACTTTTGAGAATTCGTAATGAAAAGACCAGAGCTGAATAGAAAATTTGATTTTCAAATACGAGATGCAAAAGAAGCATAAAAAGGTAGACAGGAAAGAGAAACCATAAGAAATTTGATAAGATTAAACTGTTTATATTCCTACATGGGAAAATTATATTTATAACTCCTAAAATTTTTCTCAATATTAGGGCAGTCAGGAGGAGTATACATAGACAAAAAGCAGAAGTTTAAGTTGAATGTTATGGTATGAATATCTAAAAAATCAAATTAATGGATGAGAAAGAAGAATGCACTGGGAAAAGGTGAAAAGGAGAGGTAGAATGGGATAAATTATCTAACATAAAAGAAGCCTGAAAGAGATTACAGTGAACGGATAAATTGGGGAAGGGGGGAGGGAAGTACATGAACCTTATTCTCATCTGAACTGGCTCAAAGAGAAAATAATATACACACTCAGTTGGGTGTAGAAATCTATTTTACCATACAGGAAAGTAGGAGGGGAAAAAACAAGGAGGGGGAAGCAAAGCTGATAGAAGGGAAGGTAGTTTGGGGGAGGTAAAAGTCAGAAGCAAGACACTTTTGAGAATGGACAGGGTAAAAGGAGAGAGAGAGTAAAGATACTCTAAAGAGTAAAGATAAACAGGAGGAAAATAGGATGGAGGGAAATACATAGTTGATAATCATTACTGAGAAAAAAGTTTTTACAATGAGTCTCTCTGATAAAGACTTCATTTCTCAAACATATAAAAAACTGAGTCAAATTTATGGAAGAGCCATTCCTCAATTGATAAATGGTCAAAGATAGATATGAACAGGCAGTTTTTAGATAATCAAAGTTATCGATAGTCATATAAAATGCTTTAAATCACTATTGATTAGAGAAATGCAAATTAAAACAACTCTGAACTACTACCTCGCACCTGTCAGATTGGCTAATATGACAGAAAAGGAAAATGACAAATGCTGGAGGGGATGTGGGAAAATTAAAACACTAATGTACTGTTGGTAGAATTGTGAACTGATTCATCCATTCTAGACAGCAATTTGGAACTATAAAACCATGTATACCCTTTGACAGAGCAATACCACTATTAGGTCTGTATCCCAAAGAGATAGAAAATGAAAAGGGAAAGGACCTATGTGTACAAAAATATTTATAGCAGCTCTTTTAGTGATGGCAAAGAATTAGAAATTGAGGGGATGTCCCTCAATTGGGGAATCAACAAAATGATAAGAAATGATGAGTAGGCTGTTCTCAGAAAAACTTGGAAAAATTTACATGAACTGATGCAAAGTGAGATGAGCAGAACCAGGAGAACATTTTACACAATAAGGCTAAGCAGGACTGTCTAAGGGGCTTAAAATGTCTCCCTGAAAGGCCAGTGGTGGGGAACCTGTGCCTGTGAGGCCACATGTGGCCTCCTAGGTCCGTGGGTACATCCTTTTGACTGAGTCCAAGTTTTACAAAACAAATCTTTTTATTAAGGGGATTTGTTCTGTGAAGTTCAGATTCAGTCAAAGGGCTACACTTGAGGACGTAGAGGGCCACATGTGGCCTTGAGGCTGCAGGTCCCCCACCCTTGCTCTAGACATTATAGCCATGGTGGCAAGTTTTAAATACAGTCGTTTCCATGTGAATGTCAAACACTAGAGTTCTCACAATACTTGGCTCTGTTTTGTATACAGTGTTTGTAGGACATGAATATGCCATGAGGGGAGAACTAGACAGTCAAAGGCTATGAGACCATAAACAAAGGCAGTATAAATGTTAAAACGTTTGGGGTGGAAGGGTGTTCAATAGTAACTGAACTGAAGATAAGCTGCTCTTTGCACTCCTAGAACTTGGTGGCTCACCCTTTTTTGCTTCTCAGCTGACATTAGTAATACAAGCTGTGTATGCTTTCCAAGGAGCACAAACACATCAACAGGCTTCGATTTGGATGGGTCATAGCTGCGGTCATCTTTTGGTAGCTGATATGTGATACCTTCTACTAAGAAAGATGGGATCGAGCCTGAGAGAAGGTTGGTAAAATGTGGGTTTTTTTTAAACAATTCATGCACCATTGTGAAATTTTTGATCCATTATGGACCTTAGCCATCTAGTTTTACAGAGAAGTTAGGTTTACAGTCACCTCCCTTGATATACCTGTTCTATCCTTTAGATTAAGAGTGCAGACACTTTCAGTTTGGGGATTGATTCAATTTGCTTCTTGCCTCCCTCTCTGTCTCTTTTCCCCTCTTTCTTCCTTCCCTTCCTCTTTCCTCCCCTCTCTTCCCTTTTCTTCTTCTCTCTCCCTCTTCCCTTCCCTCCCTCTCTCTGCCTCAGAACTAGGTCAGAAGAAGCATATGAGAGATGTCATGACAGAGATGAAAAGATTTGACAACTAACTGTATGCATGATGTGAGTGAGAAATTAAGGATGAGACTGACTCTGGGCTGGCAGAATCATAGTGCCCTTGATAGTAACAGTGTGGCTTGGGAAGGAAAGATGATGAGCTGCGTTTTGGACATGACAAGTCTACAATTCCTTTGCGATGTCTACTTTAAAATGTTTGAAAATAAATAATTGGTGGTGTTGGAATGAAGCTCAAGAGATAGACTGCAACTGGATCTATATATCTGGTAATCATCTATGTAGACATGATCATTAAATCCATGGGAGCTGGTGAGTTACCTCCCCCTTCTCCCTGCTTCCATTACTCAGTAACCTCTCTTCCTTTAAGGTTCATGCTGTTCATATCTACTACCCAATCAAAATCCCAGTAGTTGTTGTCTACAGACGCCCAGTCTCTTTCTTACTTTCTCAATGAGTTCAGTACCTAGTTCACAATCTCCTCCCTAGCTCTCACCCTCATTGCAGGGGACTTCGATATACTCACTGACTCTCCTTCAAACACCCCAACCAACCAGTTCCCTCAATCTATTCATTTCCCACGAGCTGTTCTTCCACCCCATTTCAGCCACACACAAAGATCATCATACCCTTGATCTTGCCATTGCCCACAAATGTACCACCTCTGTGTTCAAGAATTCTGAAATCCCCTCATCTGGCCATAATCTATTGGCTTTTTAATTCTCCCTTTGCCTTCACCTTACTAAAGCCTACTCTTCATCTGCACTATGACGTCTAAACCCTGGGCTCCTCAACTATCTCCCAAGCCATCTCTCCTACACTAACCACTCTTTCCTCCTTTCTCCATCTTGACCCCTTGGTGAACCAATTCTACTCTACACTTTCCTCTTCTCCAGAATCCCTAGCCTCCTTATATGTCTGATTACATCCAGCCAAGCCTCAGCCTTACATCACTCCCAGTGTTTACCACCTGTGCTCTTATACGTGTGCGCTGCTGAAGATGGAAAAAACCATGCAACCATTATTACTAGATCCCTTCAAGTTTATGTTACACAATCTCAACCAGGCCTTGACTGCTGCTAGGCAGTTCTATACTACACTTCCCTTTTTAACTCACTATCCCACTCCCTACAACAGCTCAACCTTTTCATTCCTCAAAACTCCCTTGGTCCCCCCTCAACCCACCCTCTAAGGTGAGAATCTTGCCTTATATTTTACAGAAAAAAACTGAGACCATTTGCTGTGAGCACCCTCTTCCTCACCTCTTATCACTCGGTTGCCATCTGCCATGATCTCTTTCTTCACCCCATCTCAAATGATGAAGTGACCTTGCTCCTTACCAAGGTTAACCTCTCTTCTTGTGACCCCATTCAATCCCATCTCCTCTCTGTTAATCTCATTCTCACTTATTTTAAATCTTTCTCTGTCTACTAACTCATTCCCCACTGCCTACAAACATGCCCATGTCTTCCCTATCTTAAAATAAACCTCACATGCTCCTTCCACACCCATTATCATCCTATATCTGTCCTTTTTAGCTGAACTCCTTGAAAAGGCCACCTACAGTAGGTACCTCCACTTTCCTCCCACTTTGTTCTTAACCCTATACAATCTGGCTTCTAATCTTTTCATTCCACTAACACTATCTTTCCAAAATCATCTGTGATCTTAATAGTTAAATCCGTTGACCTTTTCTCTATCCCCATTCTCCCTGACCTCTCTGCCACCTCTGACACTGTCAGTCACCTGACAGCATTAAGTGATATTCTCTTCTCTTTAGGTTTTCAGGATGCCATTTTCTCTGGTTCTTCTCCTACTCATCTGACTGCTCCTTCTGTCTCCTTTGCTGGATCCTCTTCTAGATCACACCCTCTAACTTTAAGTGTTCCACAGGCTTTTATTCTGGGACCCCTTCTCTTCTCTCTATTACTTTTCACTGGCTGCCATGCATTTATTACCATCTCTATGCTGATGATTCTCAAATTTACCCTTCCTGCCCCAATTTCTCTGGTGACCTCCAATCTTGCATCTCCAACTGCCATTCAGATATCTCAAACTGGATGTCCACTATAGACATCTGAAACTCAATATATCCAAAATGGAACTCATGATCATTCCCCCAAAACTCCTCCCTGCAACATACACACACATACACACCTTCTCTAGTGCTATAGAGGGCAACATGATCCTTCCATCCCTCAGGTTCATAACCTAAGAGTCAGCATGGTTTCCTCACTAGCTCTCACTTCGCATATCCAAGCTTTTGCCAAGGCCTGCTGACTTCACGTTTGCAACATCTTTGGAATATATCCCCTTCTCTCCTTTGACACTACCACTTCCCTGGTGCAGATCCACACGTAGGTTATTGCCAACAGTCTGCTGATGGGTCTGCCTGCCTGAAGCCTCTCCCCATTCCAATCCATCCTTCATTCAGCCACTGAAGTGATTTCCCTAAAGGACAGGTCTGACCTCTCTCTCTCTCTCTCTCTCAATTAACTCCAGAGACTTCCTATTACCTCCAGGAGAAGTACAAAATGCTCTGTTTGGCATTCAAAGCGCTTTAGGTTAACCTGGCCCCTCCTACTTTTTTAGTCTTTTTATGCCTTACACCCCTATCCCCCCCTCCCCAATATATACTCTTTCATCCAGTGACATTGGCCTTCTGGTTGTTTCATGAACAAGATATTCCCTCTCTCAGCTCAGGGCATTGTCTTTAACTGTCCTTCAAGCCTGGAACACTCCTGGCTTCCTTTAAGGACCAACTAAAATCCCATCTTTTACTGGAAACCTTCCCTAACAACTCAATTCCAGTGCCTTCCCTCTATTAATTATTTCCTATTTATCCTGTAGATAGCTTGTTTTGTACAAATTTATTTACCTGTTTTCTACTGCATTAGATTATAAGCTCCTTGAAGGCCCTTGCTTTCAATTGCCTCTTTGTATCACCAGCACCTGGTACAACACAGTAGATGCTTAATAAATGTTTACTGGCTGATTGATCTTAAGTCCTGGAGGGCACAGTTGCAGAGTAGATGATAAGACCTAGAAGATCTCCACCTCACCAGAATAGTTGATACTCAGCTCATTCAAGTGCTGTGACCAGATATTTCATTCTTATCAACACCACTACAGACCTGAAATTTCCTCCCTAAACTGTTCTGATAGGGCCCAAGTAAGCTTCAAGTTGTGCTTCCAGATCCATCTGTCTACTTGACCTTTAGCCCAACTGGCATCCTTATGGTCCCTTAGTTTTCGATATGGGTAAGAGCTGCCATTTAGAATTTAATAGGTAAAATATTTCCAAAATGTAAATGCTCAAAAGTATCCCACCAATGCAGTCCATGCTGAGGGCCTCATGATGAGAAGGGAGCTGTTGCAGGGATAAACAAGAAATGCGACTTTTTGAGATAAATAAATGCTATGTCAATAGAGGGCTCTCATGTAAGACTAAGCAGATGCTAATGATATTATAAACAGCATTTATGTCACAGCAGAAGGTTTGCAACTATTAGGGAAAGGCATGAAAGGAGGCCAGTCTACTTGCTTGTGTGGCTCCACTCTAGTTAAGAAAATTAATGGCACCATGAAACAGATGTAAAATGGCAGCATTACTTATCTGGGATGTTATTTTCAGGATACTTGAGTGCTGTCTATTTAGCAAAATGAAAACTCTGGCTGGGATCCATTATGGCAGCTGCTTTTTTGTGATCAAATAGGGACACTCACACTTGGGAGAAAAACTTCTAAGGGCAAAAATTGATAGGTCATCCACAGTTCATGGGGGACAGCCTGAGCAAATGAGGTATTGGGAGAAAGAGCTTCTGGATTGGATCTCATAAGCTTGACTTTCTTTCCTTGTCATATGGGCATTATACCTTGACATGTCAGAATAATATATGGCATCATAGTGCTCCTGTTCCAGTGTTGATTTTTTGAAAAACTGAATTCAATTTTGCTTTATATGAAAACTGATCATTTATACTCCCCCAAGTCATTAAGTATATTGTGGGATCAAGTGAAAGAAATACTGAGAGATTGGCATTTTTTAACAATGTAAACCATGGCATCCACCGTAGTCTGTTTCATATTTGGAAGCTTATGATAAACTCAGTCTCTCTTGAAAAAGCTGAAAAAATGATTCACACTGAGGTCTCTGGCTTATTTGTTGGTAAACAACAAATCTTCTGAGTCACAGCCCTTCAGGTAATGACTTCAATGAATGCTAAGGACATTACATAAATCTCTGTTTGGAAATATGTAAAGATAATTTGCCTCAGGAATAACAAAAGGAAGCCTCAAAGGATGTCTGTGCACAAGTTGGAGATTTTTGTGAAAGTTAAGTTATTGACCTTAAAAAGGTTGTGTTTGTCCTTTGTTCTCAAAGAGGACCATCACATCAAGGAAATGATGACATGACTTGCAGGTGACTTTGATTTGAGTGACAGAGGGCTATGCAAGGTCACCAGCCTCACTAAAGGGTATCTACTAAAGGAAAGAAGATATAAATCAAAGGGACAGCTGTCAGTTTAACCCTTAGTAAATGCATAATTCTAAGATGTTGCTTGGAAGCTTCTTGTTATGAGGAATGAATGGCTGTCTTTGCATATATGGATACTGAGTCCGGAAATTCAACCAAAGACGGCAGAATAATGGCAAACTAGAGATTAGGAAAAAAGCTCTGTTCCAAAACCAGTTTCTTTTCACCATTAAAAGAAACAGTGAACGTGGATAAGCCCAAGCAGTTGAAGCAAGAGCCAAAGGTCATCTAGAGAAAATTTCAACAATAAAAGGCCCTATTTCAAATGCAGCAGTCATAATAAAATATAGTTAATGACTGTGGAGCTGTGAGGCAACAGAATGAACCTGAGGACAGGGACCATTTCATTTCTATTTTTGTATCTCCAGTGCCAAGAATTAGGGCCTTGAATCTGTCATATTCAATTGAATTCATTGCATGCCATGAAGAGACTCCAAAAGACAAGGCATCAGACCAGAGACTTTATCAATGCTCAAAGAAGTTCTATTACCTCCTTGAGTAAAGTAAATGGAAAAGAAATGAGAGAGGTGTCACTGGACAAAATGTTTACATCTTGAAGCAAAAATCTGCTAAAGCGAATAGCAATGCATTCCAGCCAAGAATCCAAGTTATATTGGGTAGCTGTAAATCGTCTAGCTGTGACTGATGAAAGTAGCATTGAATTAAATAAAGAATTGGAAGCCTCCACCCGTAGCACATACAATCTACAATTACTGTCAGAAACATTTCAAAGTTTGGGCAAAATATATCCGCAGAGATTTACAATTATAAATGATGCTTTGAGACTCAAGTCCTACGTGAGATTTCATGACAGAAGATGGCAACGTTTCCATAACCAACCATAGAAAGAATTATCAGTCAATTTCAGGTCTCTCTCTCCACACTTTGGAAATCAGTGTTTGCAGCAAGAATTAATCAATACTTTCCAATCAGTCATATCTTGACAGAAGAGCAAAATATATTCAAGAAAATCATTTTATGTTTTCAAAGGGGAAAAAATAGCTACCTACCTACATTAGTAGCCCATAGAGTTTTGTGGTCTTAGAAATGTCTTATCCATTTTTTTCCTGTTTATTTTTGAGCTTTGTTAATCAAGACATTTTGTGAACCAAGATTTCTTGGTGGGAGATAGAATGCTGGGATCTCCCATTTCTTCTGTATATGGATAATCATAACATAAATGCTGAACAAGGACTTACTTTAAAAGCAGGTTACTGTAATAGGCATAGTTAAGAAGAATCTGGTTTGGACTAGTATGTCCTTTCGATAACCCCAGGGAAGATGAGGACCTTAGGCAATGCATCTCAATGGAATGAAGACTGTGTAACAGAAGCCTGATGAATATTAGGTATACTAAATGGAGCAGTGATCTCCAAATTAACTACTCCAAAGATTTTTTTTTAAAAAAAGCATCACAAAAAAACTACTAGGGAAATGTTGTGACATTGCTATGTCTCATCTTGACCAGAACTCAAACCACCAAGAGCTGGATTCATTAATATATCAAGGACCTAGTGTGGACACTCCCTCTACTAACACATGCCCACATCCCAGCCTGTCCATAACTTACAGTCTTAGAGAGTTATCTGAGGCTCAGAGAGCTTAGGTAACATACTCATGGTCACACAGCTAGTAAATATCAGGATTCATGAATAACTAGGTAAAATTTGCCTCCATGCCCTCTTTTTGGGCACCAGATTCTCTCACCTCCTCAATTTCTCCTGTTCTTATCTGATTCAAATCATTCGGACCAAAGGTTAGAAATTTTATATGCCACCTCTCTCAACAGGTTTTATATTTGAAGACAGGGCATGCATAGGGAGAAATATAGAATAAAGGAAAGGATACTAACTTCAGGATTTCTTACATCAGTTGATCGATTTTTTTCTATTCTGAAATCACACCATGCAGGCAAGTGCCTATATTTTAAGCAGCCAGGTGTGTACCATCATGTTCATTTATGGATTTTGTTTTGTGCCCACCTTCCAATGAGTTGACAAGTATTATAACAGGTCCACTAAGATTTCAAAATATTACTTACACAGGACAATCCCTAAATTTCCCTAAAATTTATTTTAGGGAAAAGGATTAATTTGGAGATATGAAGAGGCAATGAACAAAAAGGCAGACACACACCAGAAAACGCGAATCTGTTTCTGTTCAAGTGTTTGGTGGCTGCTTCTGAAACTATTGCCAACTTGTCCGCATGCCCTGGCTTTGAATGTTGGAATATCACCAGCCATGTGCAAAATCTATACTTATCTTTTTACTTGGGAAATAAGGCAGCTGAGGTCTGCTTTAGGTTGGCAGTCGATGCAGCAAAATATGCTTCCCAAAAGGCAGAGCACTATCTGATGGAGGGTTCTCTCCACAAATAAACCCAAAATAGAAAAGAAAAACCAAAACCAAAACCCCAGCAGTGGTTGAGTTTGAAGAATGAAGTGATAAATACAGATGAATCTAATAAGGGATGGTATGAAATTTAAGGTTGGAATGGTGAATTATCAATACCTATAAGACATATCTTGAAGGACAAAGTTTTTGGCAGGGAGTTGTTGCCTTTCAAAGAATCCTAGAATTTATTCAAAAGGATAAGGGTTTGCTGGGAAGGTGGCAAGCAGAAGAGAGCACAGGTATTGATATGGGCAACACGGTGGCTTGTACCTGAAACCCATGGGAACTGATGGTACAAAAAAGCCACTGGACTGCTTAAAATCATGGAAGAGTCAAATGGCTATTAGCATATGAACTTTTTGGCAGGGGCAAAGACCAGCCATTCCTGGCAGTGTAGAGCATGTGCAATGAAGAGTGTATTTGGCCGAAATCACAGAAAGTAACAAGGAAGAAAGAGAACAGGAGGACTGGGGGAACTGAATCACACATTGTTTCTTCTTGGGTTTCATTAGATCTTATAACCAGAGTATATGTAGCCTTTGGACTGTGTGGATGGAAATGCTGAACACTTTTCTCCCCGTCCTTGTTCAGTCACTTCAGGTGTATCTAATTCTTCATAATCCCATTTGAGGTTTTCTTGGCAAAGATACTGGAGAGGTTTGCCTTTCCTTATCCAGCTCATTTTTACAGATGAAGAAACTGAGGCAAACAGGGTTAAGTGATTTGCTCATGGTCACATAGCTAATAAATGTCTGAGGCTAGATTCATCTTCCTGACTCCAGGCCCAGCACTCGATCCATTGGGCCACCTTGCTGACCCATTAGAAGAGGCCATTAACAGAAAAGAATACCATATGGACAACCTGAGTTAACACACTCATCATTTCAGGCAGAGTAAGACCTACTTTCTCTAAGACTGTAAGTTATGGACAGGTTGTGAAATAGGCATGTGTTGGTAGAGGGGGTGGATCCACATTTACTAATAATAGGTCCTTGATATATTAATGAATCCATCTGTTGGTGGTTGGAGATCTGGTCAGGATCAGACATACCAATGTCACAACACTTTTCTGGCTGTTTTTTGTGATACTTTTAAAAAAAACTTTTGTGTTACCAAAGAACAAAATTTTCAATTCCTGTAATTTCTTCCTTCTTAAAAGTTTATGTTTTCTTTCTGAGCCATATCATAGTAGAGGTATTTAGAGGGCCTTTTGTATTCAGGACACACTCTATGATATAGTAGAAAGGTTGTTGGATTTGGAATCAGAGGACCTAGGTTCAAATATTGACTCTGCAATTACTAACTGTGTGAGCTTGGATAAATCACTTAAGCTGTCTGGGTCTCAGTTTCCTCATCTGCAAAATAAGAGTGCAGTACCAAATGACGGCTGTAGTGTTTTGAAGTTCTAAATCTTTGTTAGATTGGACTGGATACTTTGATTTCTCATGGTCATTTTGAGGATGAAGGAATTAAGAGGATGCCATAGGTTGCTAGAAGTCTGACTTCAGTAAAGGTGTTATCAGATGGGGAGCCCTCTTTTCCAAGTCTGCCAACCCAATTTCTCAGGCTTTTGACCTCTCAGTTGTGTAGTGGGAGACTTCACTTGACTTATGATCTGAGGAAATACAATCTGCCAAATGTACCATATTGCCCCGACCCCAAATAGAGATTAGTACCATATTACCATGACCCCTATTAGAGACTGTTTTGAAGATGGAACTTTGAAAATGTTGCTAAAAAAGCAAATATTGGAACTAAGTAAATCAAAGAGATGAAAAGAAGTTTAAATGTCATCTTATCCAATCCTTTCACTTTACACATGAGGAATCTACCACCATTTAGAGAAATGAAGGGATTTGTCCAAGGTTACATGTCAATGTGTGGCTGAGCTGAGACAAGAACCCAGGTTCTTGGATTCCCAGCTCCTTCCATATTTCCTCAATGGGGGCATCTTGGTAGTACTTAATAGGATTAGAAACACATCCAGAGCTCCAAAAACCTATAAAAAAATGGCTCTGAACCAATTCTAGAGCTGCAGAACCCACAAAGTGGCAGAGGGAAGCAGGGCTCCAGCCCAGGACAGCCTGGATGGTCTCTGGGTAAGGTTTGTCCCGCAAGGAGCTCCCAGCTCCCAGCTGAGGGGAGTAGAGCTGAGCCAAGCAGAGCCCAGCGCGTGTGCGCGGCATGGACCGTGGACCGACCAGACCAGCAGCCGAGCGGAGAGTGCCCTACAGGCATGAATTACTGAGCTGTGCCATCTACC
>CM053623.1:206052132-206062300 GCA_028646595.1 Phalanger gymnotis | reverse complement strand
AAGGAGGAGTGCTGGTGAGGCAGCACATCCGCCCAAGCGTGGAACATAGCACTCTTTAGTCTATAAGCAGCCATACCCCGTTGAAAAACTCAAGGGTTAAGTAAGTTGGCTGGGAACATGGCCAGGCGGTGAAAACACACCCAGATTCAGTCTCAGACTCTGGAATCCTTCTTTGGTGACAAAGAAGACCAAAACATACAGTCAGAAGAAGTTAACAAAGTCATAGAACCTACAACAAAAACCTCCAAGAAAAACATGAACTGGTCTCAGGCCATGGAAGAACTCAAAAAGGATTTAGAAAAGAAACACATCCAGAAATCTCAAAGAATGAGGTCGGTGGGCTAAAGAGAAGTAGGGCTTGGGGGTCAGCTAAATGGCACAGCGAATGGAGTGCTCCCGCATGGAGTCAGGAAGACTCGTCTTCCGAAGTTCAAATCCAGCCTCAGACACTTACTAGCTGTATGACCTGAGCAAGTCACTTAACCTTGTTCGCCTCAGTTTCCTCATCTGTAAAATGAGCTGGACAGGGAAATGGTAAACCGCTCTAGTATCTCTGCCAAGAAAACCTCAAATTTCACGAGGATTCAGACATGGATGAAAATGACTGAGCAACAATAAAACCCATTAGTTTATTTTGCTATGTATATGTGAAACTGAGAAAATGCCCATTTTAAGAATCTGTACCACAATCCCAATGCATAATTCGAAATTGGCTGAAGATTCTGTAGCTTGATTCATGCCAGCTATCATCTCTGAGACAAGACTGAAAGACTTATGAAGCTGGAAGACAAGATTACAAAAACCAATTGTAATTAAGTTTACGATCAGTACCAGAGTTATCTTCATCTTTACGGATTTTGAGCTTGACAAGGTCCTCACACTGCTGGAGAATCTGAACTGCATCTTCCATGGAGCAGTTGTCCAGCCGGATGTTATCGATGGCCAGCAGTTTGTCCCCAAGTTCTAAGGTCCCAGTTCTGTTAAAGAAATGGAAGCACATGAAAAATTGCTACCACTTAAGTGGGCTGTTTAAAGTATCGTTAAATATAATGCAGCTTTTGAAGGAAAATATTTCTTTAATTAGAAAAATGTATTTTCTCTACAATTGTTTTTTTTTTTCTGGTTGGGTTTTTTTTTTCGATGTATGATTTTGGGAAGGCAGCCATGACATTTACCTTCCAGGTATTAAAAATATTAAATTTATTAGTCCCTTAAATAAATGGGGAACTAATTGATTTAGGCACTAGATAGGCTGTACTCAGGGGAAGACTCAAATGCTACCTTCTGCATGTGGCCTTTTCTTGTTTCCCTTCAGTCATTTGAATATTCCTTTTTAAGGTTACTTTCCTTCTATTCTGTATCAATTGTGAAGGTCCTTGATCATGCCTTAAACCCAAATCACTTTGCCTCTCACTGAGAGTCAATAAAAGGTCCCAGCCCAAGCTTCACTTGGTTGGTCATTGTTTGGATTTTGATGGCTCAGAGTAAAAGTAAATAGCAATTGTTTCTGTTTTGGTCACAAATCCTGAGAGTCTTCCCCTCCCAGATTGTTTGGTTTGCTTTTTTTTTTTTTTGACTAGGTAAAAGAGGCCATTCTTTGCCTCATTTCTTACATAACCTTATTCAGTAATGGGCTTTGCCTCAGACAAACTGAGACCTGTTAAAGATCTCTGCTTAAAAAGGCCAAGATCTCCCATGACATCTGCGGCTATCTCTAGTCGTTGTGATCCATATCTGGCCAGTGGACCCAGATAGATCTGGAGGAGAAAGTGAGGCTGGTGACTTTGCACAGCCCTGCCTCACTTAAAGCCAATTCATCTGCATGTCATAGCATCACCTCCCTGAGAATGAAGGACAATGAAGGACACAATAACAACTCACTAATTTACACATTATCTCTCCCCTCCTCCCCAATCCCCATGGTTTGTAAGGTCCTTGAGGAAATCAACTGGTGTCTTGTTTTCTGCCTTCCTCGGTATTCACAGTGCTTAACCCACAACTTGGCACATCACAAGAGCTTAATCAATGCTTAATCGGTTTGTTGATCGATTGATAATCCTCATTCTACTGTAGAAAGACAGAGCAGAAGGGGCTGCATTCTGCATTGGTTAAGGAATGCTTTGCAGCTTTATTTCTATATATGGTATCTCTTGTCAATCCCCAGGTATAGGAGGAAGAATTGGGGGAAGGCTTGGTGAAAATGAAATATGGCAGGGGTGCCAAATTACTAGTAATTTGTTTGGTTTGGAAGCAATCAGGGCTAAGTGACTTGCCCAGGGTCACACAGCTAATAAGTTTCTGAAGCCATATTTGAACTCAGGTCCTTGACTCCAAGGCCAGGGCTCTATCCACTGCACCACCTAGCTGCCCCTTTACTAGTGATTTGTAATGGGGAAGCCTTTGTTATTTCCAACTATGCTCAATGAATCATGTGCATTTCTGGGATGGAGTGTCAAGGGGTCCTGCTATGCATTTAGGGGCTTATGACAGGCAGAACAAGGGTTATTCAGGGATTGGAAATACCTAAAATGTTTTAAATATGAGATAAGTCTTTTAGGGAACCTTTTTTTGCTCTGAACCCTAAAGCTACCCCTGACTTGGCTCTGCCTCCTATCAAGACCCTTTGTCCTTAGAACACGGCATTGGCATCTATCATTGGGTCTCACCTCAGGTTGGGTAGGTCTCTGTGCCAACCAGAGCTTGTCTAAAAGGTTCTGTCTGCCTGAGTCAGGGAGGGAAGAACCTAGCATGGGGTTGGGCTTTTCTGTTATGCAATTATCTCTATGGGGTAGCTGTCACAAGAAGAGCCAAGCTCATCTTTAGGTCAAAGAAGGTTGGGTGGGAAGTGAGCAAAGAGAACATATGTTGGACCCACAGCAGGGGAAACATTCATGAAAAACTCCTTGACTGGATAACTGAGTGAGAACTGTGCCACATAGAGAAACCAATTACTGTCAGAATAGAGGTCCAATTAGCTGTTAGCTTGAGGCACAGCTAGGTCTAGGCCAGCCTGGAAGAAGTCTGCCCACTGTCTCACCTGTGAGCCACGCTGCCTCTCTTGATGTCTGAGATAACAAGGGGGTCTCCCGGTTTTCTACTGGCTGGTGCTATAAAGAGAAAGACAGAAAAAAATTAATGACATTTTAAATTGATTTTACACATAAAACTATATTCTTTTGGCTATTTTTTTAAAGTACTGTTTAGTTTGACAGATAGTATAACCGTAAATCCTGATTATAACTCTATAGTGATAAAGCTCTTAACATGCCCTAGTAAGTGAATATTTTGTTTCACTGACAGCAATATTTCATCCCCACCTGGTTGTATTTGGACACACACCAGTGTTATCATCATTCAGAGTTACAAAGAAAGCTATTCAGTCTCATTTATAATAGTTGGCTTTGACTATTCTGTTGTTTCAGTCACTGAAATCACAGCAATAACTGCTATAATGATCATTTACATTTAGACGGTCCCTCAAAGTGGCAAAAGTCTTTATATATGGTATTTCATCTGTATGCTAAGTATCACAAGAGTTACTTCTTTAAATGTTATAAAATGAAGGAGAGATCAACTCCAGCTGGGCAGGGGAAGGAGGGGAATGGGATCCGAGAAGTCTCCGCAGGGAAAGTTGCATCTGAGATGGATTTTGAGAGATGAGCAAAATTTAAACAGGTAGAGGTTGGGGGTGGGGTAGCATATTCCAGGTCTTGGGATCATTCTTAGTTTCCAACAAAGCATGAGGCAGAGGAGAGGGGAGATGGCCTCAGATTCAGGAAGACATCAGTTGACATTGCCTGTGTGGCCTTGGGCACATAGGGGCCAATATGCATTGGTAGAAGGAGGGTATTACCAGTAGGTTCCCTATATGAATGAAATCATAGTCTGATCCCTATCTCTATTCCTTCTACTAAGTGTACAAAAGAAATCCCTATCGTAATAATGAGTTCAGAATTTAATTGCTCCCTGGAGCAGTTTTGTATAATTCTTTTATGCTATGAATGACCAAGTTTTCATGCCTTTCATTCTTACCGTATTTCAACACAGTCTCTTTTTCTGGGCACAGGTTATACAAATCAAAACGTAACTCATGTATCATGAGCAAATATGTTTTCTCAGAATCTGCCAATATGTTTAGAAAACATTTTGCCAAGATATATAACCACCACTCACCAATCAATGGCTTTTCAAAAAAAATTTATGTTCCATTGACCTGGCCTCTGATCAAAACCGATAGAGAAGGAAAGAGAGTAAGGCCTGACTCTGTGACCTTTATAACCAGGGGAAGAAACATCCCCAGAGACTTTTTAGAAGTTGGTGCATTTATGAACACAAGTGAAACAGCTGGGATTGCATCCTAGCCAAGTGTGTGCTGAGTTCCCCTGGGAAATTACAGGAACACCTGTGGCTCAGGACAGAGGGACTTGTGTTTTGAGAAAAGGAAGCACAATGCTCTTATTGGCCCCCGGTCAGGAAAAGCTGCTGACTCAGAGGACCTTAGGAAGGGAGCAGCTCAGGCCTCTATCTCTTCCTTAACTCGGGTAATATCTGCCCAAACTGCTCTGTTACACTTTGAGTTCAAACAATCTGAAAAAAGTCAATTGAAAGCATATTGTATTTCTGACACCGTGCTATACAGAGTCGCTCACCTGAAAAAGCTGAGAGTCTCATGGGGTGGAGGGAGATAAGAGAAATACACAAATAACCAGAATACAAGGTCAAATTAATAAAATCAGCAAATAATAAGAATAGTTAGGTTTGCAAAGCACTTTACAAATAATATATCATTTTATTGTCACAACAACCCTGGGATACATGTGCCATTATTAGCTTCATTTTATTGAAGATGAAACTGAGACAGCTAGAGGTTGTGACTTGCTTAGGGCCACATAGTCTTAGACACCCATGTCTAAGGTCAAATTTGAACTCGGGTCTTTCTGACACCAGGCTTGACCCTCTATCCACTGCACCACCTAGGTACTAAGGAGTGTTAGAAGGAGGTATGAAAAATTTTAATAGAGTCTCAGGGAAGACTTCATTAAAGAAATAGCTTTTGGGATTGGGTATTAAGGACAGATAGGAAGAGGGAATAATATACACACTCACTTGGGTATACAAATCTATCTTAACCAACAGGAAAGTAGGAGGGGGAGGGGATAAGAGAGGGAAGGGCTGACTGGAGTGGGGAGGCAATAGTCAGAAGCAAAACACTTGAGGAGGGAGAGGGTGAGAGAGAGAATAGAATAAACAGGAAGGAAATAGGATGGAGGGAAGTACAGTTAGCAATCATCACTGTGAAAAAATTTTTAAAAGCAAGGACCAATAAGTAGGAATTTGAAAGAAGGGCATTCAAGGCAGAGAAAATAGAATCAGCAAAGTTGTGTGTGGTTATGCATAGGATGTATTGTGGGGCAGTTTGACTTAAACTTTAGAATGAAGGAACAACTCAATCCAATTAAATTCACTAAATTTAAATGTGTAAGGGCAGTTAGGTGGTGTAGTGCAGAGTGTGCCAACTCAGGAAGACTCATCTTTTTTGAGTTCAAATCTGACCTCACACACTTACTAGCTGCGTGACCCTGAGCAAGTCACTTAACCCTGCTTTGTCTCAGTTTCCTCATCTGTCAAATAAGCTGGAGAAAGAAATGGCAAACCATTCCAGTATCTCTGCTAAGAAAACCCCAAACTACAATTTGTGGTGTAGTGGAGAAAGCACTGAATTTGGAATGAAGAACCCTTGGTTCTAATTCAGCATCAAACACTTGTTGCTTTTGTTCAGTTGTTTCTGTTGTGTCTGACTCTGTGTGACTTTTGGGGGGGGGGGTTTCTCAGCAAAGATACTGGAGTGGTTTGCCATTTCCTTCTCCAGCTCATTTTACAGATGATGAACTAAGGCAAACAACGTTAAGTGACTTTTTTAAGTCAGACACTACTGAAACAACTGAACAACAGCAAAAAATTTAAATTTGCTGAATATTTGTTAAGAAGAAACTGGAAGATCAAACCCAGAAGTCAGGCTGGCGATATATCATGAAGGACTTTCAATGTCAGGGTAAGGAATTTGGATTTTATCCTGTAAGCAAAGGGGAGATGATGGAGTATTTTGATCAAGGGAGGCACATAGGCAGAACCATGTTTTAACAAGATTAATCTTACAGTATGGTTAAGGATGGATTGGAGCTGGAAAAACTGGAAGCAAGGAAATAATGTTGATTGCAGTGGTCTAGGCAAGAGGTAATAAGGTCCTGAGTTAAGATGAAGGCAGTGAGAATGGAAAAGGGAGGAGAAATTGATTGAACAGAGAATTTTCTGTATGGAGAAGGACTCCCCAACCAACAGAGATTGCTGTGAAAGCCTGACTAAAAATGAATAAAAGATAAGACAGGGCTTCTTGAATTATTTTGAGGTCAGATACTCAGTTTCCTTTAGGTCTGAAATGACTTTTTTTTTTTGTACAGGAAAGTCAATCTAATTTTGTAATGGCAACCTAAATGCCTTGTGTGGGCCCCAGGGAGAAGCCAGACTGTAAAATGAGAGAAATGGGCATCAGTGACTGAAAACTGCTCAAAAGCCTACCCTATGAAATCTGTTATACCACATGTGGCAGTGCTGTGGGCCTACAGGCAGCAGCGGAAAATTACTCAGAACCTTTAGGTGATTTTAACAGGTTTACTTACTACTTAACACAACAGGGAAACACAAACAGGAATTATAACAATAAACCAAAGGGGAACTTTACTAGTCGTAGAGGTTTTATTAGTTAATCTTAATTTTCTACGCATATTCTAGCAATCTTGCCTTAATCTTTCTTAGTTATTTCCTTCTTTTGCCTTATCTTGTCCCCTCTTCCTCAGTTGCCCTAAGCCCATTCTTCTTTGGGTTGGTTGACAGGGCAAGCTCTGTCCTTGTAGTTCAGTCATGTCCAACTCTCTGTGACCCTATTTGGGGTTTTCTTGGAGAGATACTGGAGGGGTTTGCTATTTCCTTCTCCAGTTCATTTTACAGATGAGGAAACTGAGGCAAACAGGGTTAAATGACTTGCCCAGGGTCACACAGCTAGGGTGTGAGGCCAGATTTGAACTTAGGAAGATGAGTTCCTGACACCAGGCTTGGTGCTCTATGCGTTATGGCACCACCTAGCTGCCCCAAACCCTAGGTTTCTAGTTAATACAGATTTACATAATTTGATGAAACTTAAGGTTAAATCTGCCCTCCTAGAAACTTTTTTCCTCTATAGTAGCTCCACTCCTCATTCACACACACACCACCTAGACTGGATAATCTACTTTCACGTCTTGATGTTCAACCTTCAAAGCATCATTCCCTTTCCTCCACCCCCAGAGCTGCCAAGCTGATGCAAGCTTTCATTGCCTCATGCCTAGATCACTGCAACAGACTTCTGTTTGGTCTCCACATCTCCAGTCACTTCTCACTCCAACCCATCCCCCACTCAGCTGCCAAAGTGATCTTTTTTTATAATTAAGATTTTTTATTTTTAGTTTACAACACTCAGTTCCACATAATTTTGAGTTTCAGAGTTTCTTTCCCCCCTCCCCAAGACGGCATGGAATCGGATACATCTTCTACATGTAACTCCGCATTGAACTTATTTACACAATAGTCAAGTTGTAAAGAAGAATTATGACCAATGGAATGAATCATGAGAAAGAAGAAACAAAACCAAAAAAAAACCCCAAAAAACCAAAATAACCAAAAACAAAAGAGAAAAAAAAATCCAAGGGAAAAAAATGGAGAGCATACAGTGTGCTTTAATCTGCATTCAGACTCCATAGTTCTCTCTTTGGATGTAGATAGCTCTGTCCATCATGAGTCCTTTGGAGTTGTCTTTGAACCTTGTATTGCTGAGAAGAGTCTATCAGCCTATCAGGGTCAAAGTGATCTTCTTAAAAAGCAAGTCTGACCATGCCACTAACAAGCAGCTTCCTATTACCTCCAAGATCAAAACATACAAAGCTCTGTTTGGCTTCGAAAGCCCTTCACAATCTGGCTTCTTCCTACTTCTCCTGCCTTCTTACTCAGTCACTTACTCCTTTCTTTGTAATCCACGATCCAGTGACACTGGGCTTTGTGCTGTTTTACTAGGCGGTACTTCCTCTGCCTGTCCTCCATGTCTCTAGGCAATACTCTCCGTCCTCACCTCAGTTTCCTGGCTTCCTTCAAGACTCATCTCCAATCCCACCTTAAGCAGCAGGTCTTTTCTGGTTCCCCTCATAACTGCTGATGTGTTCGCTCTGGGATTGCCTTCCATTTAAACTGTACATATTTTGTCTACAATTTTTTTTTTGATTGCTGTCTTCCCTATTGGAATGTGAGTTCCTTGAGGGGAAGGAATATATTTTTACCTTTTTTGTATCCCCAGTGCTTAGCCCTATGCCTTTTATAAAGCTTAATTAGCTAAAGATTGGCTAAATCCAAAGGCATTGGAGATCCCAGGTGGTACAGCAAGTATCTTCTTCTTTGCCTAATCTAGATGAGTCTTTGTTCTGGATATTAGAAATGCAAGGAACTTACTGCTACCTTGATTATCCTGAACTAGGAGCTCTTAACCCATGAGTCATTCAGTCAATAAATGTTGTTCTTGGCCTTTTGTTTAGTAAGAGGACCAGTGACATCATAATGTGATGGGATGTCTTGACTTGTGCTTGAATTTGATTTAAGTGAGGCAGAATTGCGCCAAGTTGGCAGCCTCATTCTCTCTTCCAGAGTCCAGAGGCAAGACAAAGTCAGGAGGACTGGCCCAGGATGAAGCGGATGACCTTGGTGTCTTCAACGTCTGACCAGGCTCTAAGTGCTCCTCAGCACCTGCTTGCGTCTTCATTGGAACAAATTGTTCTCGTCTGACCATTCCACCAGGGGAAGTCTTCACATGCTTGGTGGGTAGACATCCCCCTAGCTCACAGGCACGTTTGAGGTCTGTGTGTTTACCACTTGGGTTAGCCCATCTGTTAAGACAGTTTTACTGGAATGTGTCTCCTGTGCATGCTACCGCTCCTTGGAGCCATAGGTGAGAGTTGGGTGAAGGTAAACACCAAAAGTAGATAAGCAGCCCTGAAAAGGTCTCAGCAAGCCCTCACACCAGAGATACTACTAATCTTCACCTACTATTTGCTAAGCCTGGGGGACACAAATAAAAACAAAGACAGTCTCTGCCCTCCAGGAGTTTACAAATTAACTAGTTTTTTTTTTTTTTAATATTTTGAAATCTGTACTTTGATATAATTCATTTCCAATCCTAAGAATTTTATTTTTTGCATTTAAAAACATTCTGAGACTGCCAAAGGGGTCCATGATGCAAAAAAGATAAACAACCCTAGACTTTTTGACCATGGATGTATAGGAGCCTTTTTCTTGGCCCCTGGTTCTTTGTATGAGAAAGACCATTCCTTTCCTGGCCTCCAAAGATTACTTCTCGGGTTTAAGTCATCTTGCATTACTCACAAATTCTCTCCCTCTCTGTTCTTTTCTCTTCTTTCTCTCTCCTTTTCCTACTGCTCCCTCCTATAGAATAAAAGAAGCGCATCTTTATATTCAATATAGGAATATTAAGTTTTTCAGAAAATAATCAGCAAATGATATTTTTTTAAAAATCATAAATTTTGAGCTGGAAGGCAGTCATTTTGAAGATGATGGAGGAGGGATGTGATGTAGCTTGACTAGGGTTACACAGGAAGTCAATGGCAGAGTCAGGATTGGAACCCAGGGCCTCCAATTGAAAATCCCAAGCCCTTCCTACTAAATCAGTAAGGTTCTCCTGAACCTATGAAATTCACATGATGAATGAATGATGTTTCTGTTTTCCAAGGTATATGGTTCAAAGAGTAAAAGAAATTATCTAAGTTATATGGGCCATTTAACCATTTTGCTTTAATTCGATTATAATCACATATATGTGTGTATGTGTATATGTGTGTGTATATCTATATATAGACACCCAGATATACATACATTTCTCCTCCTTCTTCTCTCTCCTTGTCCCTCTCTCTCTTCCCTCTCCCTCTCCCCCTTCCCACCCCTTTGCCCCCACCCCATATATAACAAGTGAATTTAATTCCCTTCAGATGGAATTGTACGCATAGGTTTTGTTATAAAGTTAGTAAAAATGGTAATAATTTTCCTTCTCTTACTTAAATCATAAGGGGTGGGGATG
>CM053623.1:205984682-206036013 GCA_028646595.1 Phalanger gymnotis | reverse complement strand
GTAATGTTCCAGGCACTGTGCTGGGTGCCAGGAACATTGATATAATAAATATAACAATCTTTACTAGGACAGTACATTTTAATGATGGAAATAACATATACATAAGTGAGTACAAAGAAGATTCACATAGAATGGATGGGACGGCACTAGAGGCTGCAGTGAGTGGGAAAGGCTTCCTGAGAACATGATGCTTGAGCTGAGGCTTAAAGGCATCCAGGGATTCTATAAAAGTGGAAGTCAGGAGAGGGAGAGAGAGAGACAGAGAGAGACAGAGAGCATTCAGGCATGGGTAAGAGTCATTGCCAAGTTACACAGATGGGAGACAGGACATCCTCTGGCCAATGTGGCAGTACCAGAGAAAGAATGGAGGAGAGTAATATGTTAAAAGACTGGAAAGACAGGGAGGTGCCAGGTTGTGAAGAGCTTTAAATTCCAAACACAGAAATTTATATTTGATTTTAGAGGTATCAGAGACTCACTGGCATTTATTGAGTAGAGGGGTTGACGTGGTCAGACACGCTCTAGGAAAATTACTTTGGCAGTTGTGCAGAGAATGGATTGTAGTTGGGGGTGGGGGTGGGACCTGAGGCAAAGAGTCCAATTCTAAGGCCATTGCAGTTGTCCAGGCTAGAGGTGATAAGGACATGAATAAGAGTGGTGGCCACAGGAATGGAGAGAAGGGGGCATAAACAAGAGATATTGCAGGTTTTGTAACTGACTGGATATTCACCTTAAATGAGAGAGGAGTCAGACATGATACTGAGGTTGCAAACCTTAAAGAACGGGAGGATGGTGATGCCTGTAATAGCACCAGAGAAGTTCAGAAGAGGGATGGGTCTGGAAGAAAAGATAATGAGTTCTGTTTTGAACACGCTGAGTTGGAGATGCCTATGGGACATTCAGTTCTCAATATACAATCAGCATATGGTCATGTGTTGCTGAGACTAGGGCTGGAATCATCTGCATGTAATTGAACCCTGGGGAACTGATGAGATCATGGAGTGACTGAATATACAGATAGACGGGATGAATCTGCTGGAAGAGACTAGAGGGAATAGGATCAAGGGCACATGGAGAGGGGGGTGTGGTCTTGGCAAGGAGAAAGGTCACCTCATTGCTAGAGACAGAAGGAAAGGAGGAGAGAGACAGACAGACACAGAGAGACAGAGACAGAGACACAGAGAGACAGAGACACAGAGAGACAGAGACATAGAGAAACAGAGACTGGGGGAAGGGGGAGAGGAAAGTGAGGGGGCTATCAAGAGGTTTTGATATAAAGAGAAGGGAGCCCTGTCAAATAGCCTTGATTGTTTCCACAAAGAAGCTTGTTCCTTAGCAGAGGGGATTGGGGGAAGGACGCATAGGAGATTTATAGAGAAAAAAAGAATTTTGTAATAGCTTCTATGGGGAGTAAGATAAGGAATCAATTAAAGAAGAGTAAAAGGACTGTCTTGTTGCTGGGTGGGTCCATTTGAAGTTGGGGAACTGAGAACAAGTTGTGGTGTATGATCGTGATGCTCTAAGAAATGATGGGCTTGATGATCTTAGAAAAACACGGATTGATCTGAATGAAATAATGAAGAGCAAAATGAGCAGAACCAAGAGAACGTTGGATGACATGAATTTATAAAGCAAGGAGGCCCAGTGGATAGAGCACCAGGCGTGGAGTCAGGAAGACTCATCTTTTTGAGTTCAAATCTGGCCTCAGAGGAGAGGTGGAGGGATTGGAGGTTGGCACGCAGATGAAGAGTAAACGAAGGTCAGAGATTTTGTTTAAGCAGGTGGCATATTTATGGCTAATGTTGAGATCTGGGCTGTGGTCATCGCCATGTGTGGAAATATTTGAAAGTGAAGATGATGTAAGAATCACATGTCTTAATGGATGGGTAGTTACTTTCATGTTCAGAAAGACCTAGGTTTGGCAATGCCCAGGCACAATTCCAAAGGACTCATGACGAAATATACTACTCAGAAGCATATTCTTTTCTTTCTTTCTTTTTTCCCCTGCATTCCTCCCTTTTTCTTCCATCTTTTTTCCTTCTCTTTCTCTTTTCATTGCTTCTTTTTTCTTCCTTTTCCTTTCTTCCTTTTTTCTTATCTTTCCTTTTCTTCTTTACTTCCTTCACTTTCCTTTCTTCCTTCCCTTTGTCTTCCATCTTTCTTTTCTTTTTCTTTCCTTCCTTTTTTCTTCCATCTTTCTTTTCTTCATTCCTTCCTTCTTTCTTTCCTTTCTTTCTGTTTTCTGTTTTTTTGGGTTTTTTTTCCCAAGGCAATTAGAGTTAAGTGACTTGGCCAGGGTCACACAGTAAGGGTCAAACGTTTCAGACCATTTCCGTCCCTTTTTCTTTCCTTTCTTTCTTCCTTTTTCTCCCATCTTTCTTTCCTTCTTTCTTTTTGTGTTACTTTTTTTCTTTCCTGTCTTTTCTCTCCTTTCTTTCCTGTCTTCTTTCTCTCTTTTCTTTTTTTCCTTCCTTCCTTATTTAACAAATGTGTAAATATGTTTTGCATGACTATATGTATTTGTGACATATTTTATTTTTCTTAACCTCCTTTACTGGCAGAGAAACAAGAAAGAGAGTTTGGACCTGAAAAATCTTAAAAAAGAAAAAGTATGTAAAGGGAAAAAAAAGATGGTTTAAATCTCACTTCTGACATACTGACAATGGACCCTCGGCAGTGGCACTAAGTCATTTAGCCACTCAGTACTCTAGAAAACACTGTAAGACTCGAAATCGGAGAGAAGAGGTTGCTCTTCATTGGTAGAGTTTGCTTATCTAGGAGTTTTCTATACTAATAAATCATGGTATAGTCTCTATGCCTATTCTTTTCAATAAAAATAAAAATCTAAAAAAGAAAGAATCATGGGTCACACTTTAATAAAGATAAAAGTAAAAAAAAATAAAGATAAAAGTAAAGCCTTATATTTGAGAACAAAATAGCAACTGCATAAATATAGGATAGGTAAAGTATGGTTAATGTGAAAAAGACCTTAGTTTTTTTGTGGAATGCACACTTCAGATGAGTCAATAGTGTGGTGTTAGCTAAAAGGCAAGTGCCATTTTTTAGTCCTTTCTAATTCTTCGTGACCCCATTTGGGGTTTTCTTGGCAAAGATACTGGAGTGGTTTGCCATTTCCTTCTCCAACTCACATTACAGAAGAAGAAACTGAGGCAAACAGGATTAAGTGCCTTGGCCAAGGTCACACAGCGAGCAGGTGTCTGAGGCCAAATTTGAACTCAGGAAGAGGAGTCTTCCTGACTCCAGGCCCAGCACTCTATCCACGGTGCCATCTAGCTGCCCTAGTGTTATCTTAATATGCATTAATGGAAGCAAACTATTCAGAATGAGAAATTTTATAGTCCCACAGAAATCCTTAAAACGCTATTATCTTTATAATCACTATAACTCCTCTGTATTCTGCTTCTATCAGACTTTGCAGTATTGTGTTCAATTTGGGGCACCACGGTTTAGTTGACAAGATAGAGTAGGCCCAGAGAAAGCTGAGCAGAAGAATGGTGAGGGGACTGAACACACCACTGTAATTAGAATTAGTGCTCTTTAACATGGAGGTACAATAGCTGCCTTTGATAGGATTAACACATGGAAGAAAGACAGGCCTTCTTTTACATGGTCCAAGGGCTGAAGCAAGAGAAAAGAGTGGGAACCAAGATTTAGATCTCAGCTTCACCTAAAAAAAGACTTTCTAACAAGAGAAGCTGGCCATGAGCAGAAAGGGTTGCCTTGGGAGAATGGGGGTTCCCTGTTATGGGAGGTCTGCAAGAAGAAATTAGATGAAAAATGCCTATTGAGTGTTACAGAACAGATTAAGGTTAAGATCAGGTTTGGGCCAGGAGACTTTTGAGGTGTCATTTCTCTATCTATGCTTTACAGGCCTTAGACAGGGACACAGTCAGATGTAGCTCGTGGTCATTCCAACCCAGCAGCCTAGGAATGGCAGACAAGCTTTGGAGAGACACACTGGGGCTGACAACCCCCTTGTTCTCTGGCACAACCTGTATTTTTATTCCTCATCTAATATTTATTTCCTGGCCTAAAGTCTAACCAGCTTCCTTCTCGTTTCAGATCCTTAGCTTTAAAAAAAAATCTTTTCAACTAACAATCATTTGTTTTCTTTCCTTCCACTCCTAATTTCTTTTTACCCTTATATTGGTTTAAAAAAAGCCATTTTGATCTAGGCTGTTGAGAATTCCCAGAGGTTGATGAATATCTTACAATGAACACCCTTGTAACAAACATGCAACCCAAATTCTCCCATTTGCCACGACCTCTGGGAATTCTCAACAGCCTAGATCAAAATGGCTTTTATAGCATACTACCTAGCAGGATACATTGAACAGTCTCTATCTGCCCTCTCCTTTCCCCCCTTCGCCTCCATTTGTCAAAATTAGCTCTCTCTGGGACAATTTGGAGGGGTTCCTTCAGAATCTCAAGGATAGGTTTAAATACTTCATCCCCCTACTGTAACTCCCCCACCCCAATTGCAAGCCAGGAAAAAAAATATCATCTTTAGTAGGGGTACGAGGCTGATAGCCCCAAATTGCATTATTTTGGTCTACTATATCACACCGCTGACTCATAATGAGCTACTAAATGACCACTAAAACCCCAAATTATTTTCAGAACCGATGTCTCTCCATTCCACCTCCATCTCCTACTGATGAGGTTGTCTATTTGTACTTGTCATCAAATATTTGAATTTTGTGATTCTATATAATTCTATGATACTAACTGTACTATACAACTTAGGTGAGGGTCTGTGTGTATGTACTGGTGGGAAGGGACAGGGATGAGGCTAATGGGGAGAGGAACCCAAGACAAGTGCTCCGGCGGACGGGACTGATGAACTATTGGGTCTGGGGGACTCCTGCTTGGGTGAGCCTTAAAGGACAATAAGATCCTCTAACTTTGTTTCTTAGGCCAAAGGGCATCTTGCTTCCCTTGTTTCCCTTTCCATTATGATCTTCTATTCCTCTGACCAGAATTTCTTCCCTTTCCTTACCCACTATTCAGTAATAAATAAAGCTTTTTAGAAATTTCCTATCACTTTACAAAATTCCGACAAACAAGAGGGAAACTGTTAACTCCAGAGTGACCTCACTCCTCCCTAACTCTCTCCTCCATCCCCTTTGATAGGGCAAGAAAAGCCCAAATCGACACATTTGTTCAACAGTGGGTCTCTGTACATCAGCGACTGAAGGGAAGGCTATTCATAGAAACAGATGGGTAGAAACACAGCTGATAAAGAAATAAATGTTCAGAGGAGAGAAACAGGCAGTTTTCAAGGGAAGAAATATCAATTGTCAATATTTAATTGAAAAACTGTTGAAACCCTCTAAGAAAAATACAGATGATAACAACACTGAGGCACTAATATCCACTCAATTGGCAAAGATAATTAAAAATGGCAAAATCCAATTTTGGTGCTGCTATGCAGAAACAGACTCCGTACGGTATGGCTCGTGGGGCTGTGCATTGGTGCAGTAAACTTTTGGAAATTAATATGATAATAGCTGACTTTATACAGCACTTTAAGGTTAAGTATTTTACAATATACTATCTCATTTGAGCATTGGGACAGGTAACATGAGATGGATAGTGCAAGTCAGGGGTGGGGAGCCTGCAGCCTCAAGGCCTATGTGGCCCTTCAGGTCCTCAAGTGAGGCCTTGTGACTAAGTCCAAGTTTTACCAAACAAATCCTTGGACTCAGTCAAAAGGCTGCACTTGAGGACCTAGAAGGCCACATGTGGCCTTGAGGCCGCAGGTTCCCCACCCCTGGTATTAAGTCCTTAATAAGTGTCTGTTTGATGACTAATTTGATGTTAACATGTGAAAAATACATATTTTGAACAAAATATAAATAACTCAGAGGCTATGGTTTTCTACACAATTATTAAGAAAAATCATGTTTCATCATTTGAATGTTTTTGCTATCCTTACTAAAGTTTAGAATCTTTTTTTGTTTTGTTTTATTTTTTGGATGTGGAGGCGATTGGGTTTAAGTCACTTGCCCAGGGTCACACAGCTAGTAAGTCTCTGAGGCCAAATTTGAATTCAGTTCTTCCTGACTTTGGGGCTGGGGCTCTATCCACTGCACCATCCAGATGCCCCTTAGAATCCTTAAAAAAACAAAAAAAAGGAACTCTTAAGCTTTGTTGCGAATGTGGCCACAGGAGGTGTGTGGGGAAGAAGAGGAGCTTAGACAGACAACAGGAATAGGAACTTCTCCACATTGTCCAGTAGAGATCTGGTTTTGCAAATGGAGGTGAGGGTGGGGGTGGGGAGAGAGGGCAATTGGAGACTGGTCAATGCGCCCTTCTAGTTATAGTACGCCACAAAGGCCTTTCGGTCCTCTCATCTAGGCTGTTAAGAATTCCCAGAGGTAGATGAACATCTTACAGTGAATCATAAATAAACTGACCCTCTCTTCAGGCTCCTCATTTGACATATGAGAATATGTCAGAAGTGGGATTTGAACCCAGATTTAGTGACTTAAAATCAAACATTCCATTAAACCGCACAGCCTTAAGGAAGCAACAGAAGTGATAGTGCCCTTTGACCTAGCGATCCCACTACCCAGGACTATATTTTTTCTAAAAGGAGGCTATGAGAAGGAAAAAGAGACTATCTGTACAAAAAGAATGATATACGCTTTATTCATACAGCTAGGTGGTTCAGTGCATAGCATGCAGAACTTAGAATCAGGAAGACTTGAGTTCAAATCCTACCTTAGACACTTACTGTATCACCCTAGGCAAGTCACTCAACCTCTGTTTGCCTCTGTTGCCTTATCTGTGAAACGGGAATGATAGTAATAGCACCTACCTTTCAGGATTGTTGGGATGATTAAATGAGATAGATCACCAGCAGTCCCTGGCACAATGATCAGTCATTTTTCAGTTGCATCTAACTCTTTGTGACCCCATTTGGAGGTTTTCTGGGCAAAGACACTGGGGTGGTTTGCCATTTCCTTGTCCAGCTCATTTTAAAGATGAGGAAACTGAGGCAAACAGGAGTAAGTGACTTGCCCAAAAGTCACACAGCTGGTAAGTTTCTGAGGCTGGATTTGGGTGAGCCTTAAAGGACAATAAGATCCTCTAACTTTGTTTCTTAGGCCAAAGGGACTCCAAGCCCAGCGCTCTATCCACTGCCCCGCCTAGCTGCCCTCTGATATACAGTAAGCACTACATGTTGGAGTCAAGGTACAGTGGCTGATCGGACTAACGTGAGCTCAGAAGGCTCTACCACAGGTCGGGCACAAAGAGTCCATATAAACAGGCCTATAACAGAATTATAAGAAATTTCCAGTGTGGAAACTCCCTCCATCAATGCAAATCAGCATCTGCTCATCAATTTTGAGTCTCAGGTAGCTGAGAGGCTCAGTGACCTGTCCAGATGCACAGACAGTACGTGTAGGCTCTTCCTAGCTCTAAGGCTGGTTACTATGCCTTTCTGTTTCTTTAGCCTCATTTTGCAGATGAGGAAATTAAGACTCAAAAAAGTTGTCTTATCTTGTCTGAAGTTTAGATAAAACACAGTCCTTGCCTTCAAGGTGATGGCAAACATGCTGGCTAGGATCATGGCATTCGACTCATGGTAGATGGCTTAGTAGATACAGTGCTTCTTCTGGAGTAAGGAAGACCTGGGTTTAGATCTGATCTTGGACAATTTCTAGCCATGTGACCCTGGGTAAGTCACTTAACCTTCGTCTCCTTCAGTTTCCTCATCTTTAAAATGGGGATAACAACAGTGCCTACCTCTCAGGGTTGCTGTGAGGCTCAAATGAGATAATATAATAAAATGCTTAGCACAGTGCCTGGCACACAGTAGGCACTTAATAAATGCTCATTCCCTTCCCTTCCTTTGTTCTTTTCCCTTGGTAACATTTCTCTGTGTGAAGACTACCAGTGATTGATAACAGGCCAATATTTCAATTGATCATATAACCTTGATGACATTATCACCACAATCTGAACAAATCTGCCCGTACAATGAACGTGCAACACGTGTTAGCCATATCTAAAGGCACAGGATGATCTGTGAGGCATCTGTGTAATAATTGGTATTTTCTACATCTCATTCTTCACTCTAGAGGAGGGAGAAACAAGGCTTATGTCAGCCCACTCAGGGAAGCATTATGAATCTCTCAAACTCCTCCCTATGGTACAATCACGCGTGTTTCTGAGGGAAATGATTGGAGAGTGATGAGGCCTTTTTGCTTTCCATGACTGGAAGATATCTATAACTGTCCATTTAAGGCAGAATCAGGAAGAATAAATGTTACCTAATGTTCTTACTTCAAATATAGATCTACTCTTGGTTCTTCATCTTGTCATTATTTATTTCCAGATGCTCTTATGGTGACTTCTTAATACATGACAAAAGAAATGCCCGATTCAGAATGACACCCAAAACTCAAACAAATAAAAAATATTCCCCACGTAAGTAGTTCTCCCCGTGCCAAATAACAAATATAATTCACATTCGGTGTGGTCCTGACACAGCCTCTATATTGAAAAACATCATGCAATCATACCTGCAACATCAAACTCTATTTCCAAAGTGACCTTGCTCGTGATGGAAGAATCTCGGAGAAGTTGACTGGCTTCCTCAAAGGTGCTGTCTTCGGTGGGGATTCCATTGATCGCCATCACCCTGTCTCCGATTTGCAGTACTCCGCACCTAAATTCACAGCTGTATGTTAAAGGTCTGACACAGAAGGGAAAAGAGTGCACAGCGACCAAGTTAAGAGCCCCAAACCAATTGAATTAGAAATCTAATGAAGCATGCTTGTAATTCAGTTCTTTTCTGCATCTTCAATATTAGGTTTGTAGCAGGTACTAAGGCCAACGGTGCCTTGCACAAATCCAGGCGGTGGCCAGAAAAAGAAAATTCAAGAGAGGAGATGAGAGTACTGAAGTGTCCCAAAGAAGTAATGAATAATTCAGCTTTGTAGTATCTGCCATGATTGGATCTGAACTAATACACAGTGGTGATGAATGTGCTTTCCCCTATGGCATAAAAATTATTAAAGTTTAAACTTCAGAGATTTTCTTATGGATTTTCTCCCTTTAATTAATATAGCCTCCAGTCCCCTGATGGGAAAAACTGCGAGATAAAGGCACTGATGCTTGGTATTCTTCTCAGACTCAATCAAGAACATCAAATTTTATTGTCAGAACAGAGAGTTCATTACGGTCCGCATTTCCTGCATGTGGCAGGGTTCCATAAGTTAATAACCATCCAGTGGTATCCAACACCAAACTTCCTCAGGAAAGCAGAAAAGACAGGTGCCCTCATCTCCAAGTGTCTCACCTTTCTGCTGGGCTGTCAGCTTCAATATAGGAAATCAGCGGTGGAGAAGACAAAGTCTCAGTGGCAAATACACTGCCTTGGAGCTGTATCCCAAATCCGACCACAGGATCGGCTGTCAGCACTACCTCTGTAGTTTCAGTGTGGACGACCTGCCCAGCCAAGCCAACAGTGCTGGAAGCCAAAGATACTATAAAGGAAAGCATATGAGAGGAAGAGACCTTAAGTACAGACAGATCAAAGAAATGCAGGTGTTTCGGTACATGTTCCTCTCTCTCAATGATACAAGTTCAAATTCAGGGCTCACTAGCAAAAATTTCAAAAAGGTTCCTTTATCCTTTGTCAATTGTAAGATAGACAAATCTGCCATTGTTTACCTCGTTTCAGCTGGAGAGTGTCCTTGGGGGACTTACGGCTTTCTCTTTGTAGGAGCACAACCACACAGTAGAAAGAACAGTAAGAACTAGGAGGCATTCTGGTCTTAGGTTTGCCACTAACTTCAATGTTTAACTTTGACCAAATCCTTTCATCTCATCTGTACAATGAAAGCTGAACTAGATTATTTTTAAGGTTTCTTTCATCTGTAAAATTCTATGCCCATGCTTACTGAGTTTCCATAGACTAATAGTTTTATTTTCACCCTTAGGGAGGAAAAAACAACTGACTGACCCAAAGTCCAATGTCTCAGGACACAGATTTGCCTTGGTCCATAGCCTCACACCATTTTAAAAAGGAACATTATGGTTGTGTAAACTCGTCTAATACCAAAATTATGCCCATTAAGTATTCTCCTCCTCCCATTATATCAAATGACTCTCCAATCTACTTCCTGGAATCAACATTTGTTGCCCTGGGTAAAAGAGCCTCTCTGTTGCTATCTCCTGTTGTATTTTCATTCTTAGCTAGTTCAGCCTTATGCCTGCCTAAGCTTACATCATCTCAGCCAGCTGTATTATTATCTCACCCAACCCTAACTGTCTGTGATGAGCAAACTCCATCTCTAAGCAATTGGTTCCATCTCCTCCTTTAGCTGACACTTGGCTGTCCGGTCTTCAGTGAAAGTGGTTCCTTTTTCTCTTCTTCCATTTCTTCTAACTTATGGGTAAGGCTATTTAGTATGTCTTGGGTCCTCTACAATTTGACTTCTGCTTATACCATCTTCTTCCCTTCCTGTTATCTAGCGGTTACCTACAGATCTCTCTAGAATACTCTCCCTTCTTTATGACTTCAGTACCTGGCTTACAGATTCATTCTCCACCCTGTCTCCTGCCACTGCTTTCAGTGAAATTTACCCTCATAGCCATGGTCCTGTTTACACCTGCTGAATGCATTCATCTCCATTGACCTTCACCCTCATTCCAACTGAGTTTATCTATCTATACTTCAGCAGGACTTCAGACCCGTTCCATTCTCAAAATCTCAAACTCTAAAATTTCCATTTCTGACCACAATCTACCTTACATCCCAAGTCTCTCATTCTCACTTTCCTACTGAACCTAGTCTCTAGCATTTTGACCACTGGCTTCTCAATGCCATCCTCTGGCTTTTACTGGCCTTCCTCTCCAACCTGGATCTAAGAAAAACAGCAGCAGCAACACCCGTAATGTTAATAACAAGAATAGTAAAAAGGATCGTTTTTAGCACTTACATAGCAATTTAAAGTTTGTAAAGTGCTTCACATGTTATCTCATTTGATTCTTGCAACCATCCTGTGAAGTAGATGCTATCATTATCACCCAATTTACAGGTGAGAAAATTGAGGAATAGAGAAATTCTGTGACTTATCCACAGTTATGTAGCTAGTAAGTTAGTAAGCCTCAGACGATGCTTAATATTTTTTAGCAATAAAGTATTTTTTTTAATTAAGGTACGTACTTTTTTTTTAGACATAATATTATTGCACAATTAACTAAGGCTGGATTTGAACTCAGGTCTTTTTAAACTCCAAGTCCAACATTATCCACTACATCACATAACTGCCATGATTCCATGGTTAACAATTTTAATCATATACTTGAATGAAGTAGATTAGAACACCCTAGAATACCTTTTCTCTTGTTTGTTATATAGGCATACTTCTCTTTACTGTACTTTGAAGATATTGTGGGTTTTTTGTTTTTACAAATTGAAGGTTTGTGGCAGCCCTGAATCAAGACCATCCAGACCTGAATCAGCACCATTTTTTCAGCAGTGTTTACACTGTCACTTTGTCACATTTTGGTAATTCTTACAATAGTTCAAATGTTTTCATTATTATCATATCTTTTATGTGATTGGTGATCTTTGAGGTTACCATTCTAATTGTTTTGGGGAACCATGAACTGTGGCCACATAAGATGGTGAACTTAACTGGTAAATGTTGTATGTGTTAAGACTGCTCCACTGACTGGCCATTCCTCATCTCTCTGTCCTTCCTTGGACTTCCCTGTCCCCTGAGATACAACACAATGGAAATTAGGCCAATTAATAACCTTACAATGGCCATTAACTGTTCCAGCAAAAGGAAGAACCAATAGATGCAGTAACTGTATTATTGTCTTAATTTAAGAAATTGCCCCAGACAATCAATCCTCACCTAACACCACCCTGATCAGTGGCCATCAACATCAAGGCAAAACCCTCCACCATCAAAAAGATTACAACTCTCTAAAGGCTCAGATGTTGGTTAGCATTTTTTTTAGCAATAAAGTATTTTTCAATTAAGGTAGGCACCTTTTTTTTAGACATAATGCTATTGCACATTTAATGTACTATGGTATTGCGTAAACATCTTTTATACGTACCGGGAAACCAAAAAATTCATGTGATTCATTTTATTGTGATATTCACTTTACTGCAGTAGTCTGCAATTGTGCAATATCTTTTTTTTTAGTTCTTCTCTTTCCTTTTTTTGCAGGGGGGAAGGCAGGGCAATTGGGGTTAAGTGACTTGCCCAAGGCCACACAGCTGGAAAGTGTTATCAAGTGTCTGAGATCACATTTGAACTCAGGTCCTCCTGACTCCAGGGCTGGTGCTCTACTCACGTAGCACCTAGCTGCCCCAAACATGCAATATCTTTAAGGAACACATGTATCCTCCCTACCAAGGCCCAATCCCAAAATATTCCTCCTTTCTTTGCTTCTGAGCTGTTAAAACTTGGGGGATGGGGAATCCTTTTATTTGCCTCCTATTGTTTTCCTACCACATTTTCTGGTCACTTCTATAGAAATTTGCCACTTTCTTCTTGCCCTAAATCTTCATCTCCAGCCCCAACTTCTTCCCCCCTTTAAGTTTTACTGACATTTCACAACTTTACAGATCTAAAACTGAATTAATTTGTCATTCCATAAAACAAGTTCCCCTTCTTGCTATCTAATTCTGCCTCAGACTCCTTCTAGCTGTGTGACCTATGACAAGTCACTTAACCTTTGTGAGACTCAGTTTTCTAATCTATAAAATAGGGATGATAATAATAGCCCCTCCTTCACAGAGTTCCCATGAGAACCAAATGACAAAATAAATATAAAGCACTTTACAAAACCTTAAAGCACCCCATGAATGCTCTTGTTGTTGTCCTTTTTTTAAAATTACTTTTGGGAAAGCTATTAGCATTTATCTAGACTCGAGTAGGGCCATACTTGATTCCTCCCTTTCTCTGGATCTGCTCCTAATTCAGTGAGTTGCAAGATTCAGGTAATTCTCCCTTCCTGATATCCATCTTCATTCATCTCTGCTTTCCATTCCTCTGTTACCACCCTAGTTCAGCTCTTGGATTCTCCCCTGAAGTATGGCAGTCACCTCCTTACTGGCTGCCAGTGTCTCCTGTACCTCTCTCCAACCTGAATGTAGGTATGCAAAATATTCCAATATTCTTCAGAAAGTGTTAATAAATTAGGTTCACAGCACTGAAAAAAAAATCACACGTTGTAAAAATGTTCAAGGACCTTTCAGCTCTGGGATGCTACAATCATCTCCAAAAAATGTCTTGGGATTTCTTGAAATTTGCAAAACGAGTTTTCTGAAAACTGGTGCAAACTGATAAAACTCATACATACTGAATTCCTGAAATCTACCGTCTGTTGCTGTTCACTGCCAAATACAGAAAGAATTAGGAAGAGGCCAGGAATGAAAAGATGAATTGAGGATTTCCATATAATGAGGGAAAAGAAGGAACGGAGTTATGCAAAGCAGAAAACAACATGAGTATGTTTCCTGAATTTCATCGATGATGACCAGGTAAGTTAACTTGGGGAAGGGAAAAAAAAGATGACATGTAAATTACAAACCTCTAGTTCAAGAATCTGGCTGATGAATTAAACTCCTCCTACAGTCATCATTAGACTGAGAGCAATTGAGTTCTGGTTAGAAACACTTAAGTTTTTTCACTAATTAGAATGGAAAACACTTATTCTGGAAATTTTCTGCTCAACTGTTTGTATTCCCAATTACACGTCCTTATCTTCCTCACTCATTTCTACTGGATCTAACCATAAAACCCATGTCTAGGCAGGGTGATATAGAAGAAAAATTAACAACAATAATAATGACCTGTCTATATAGCATTTTAAAGTTTACAAAGCACTTTATATATATATGTACATATGTATATATCATATACACACACAGTCATGTCTTTTGAACCTTACAACAACTTGATGAGATGAGATTCCAAGATTTTATTAATTCTCATTTTACAGATAGTGAAACTGAGGCACAGAGGTTAAGCAACCTGCTAATGGTCAAAAATTCGCCCATTAGATTGAGAGTTCCTGGATAACAAAGAGTGTCTTTTACCTTTCTTTGTATCCTCAGAATTTAGGCATATAGTAGGTGCTTAATAAATGTTTGATTGACTGATCAACAAAACTACGAAGTGTCAGAGGTGGGATTCAAAACTAGTTCTTTCTGACTTCAAATCCAGCTCTCTCTTTACTACGGTGTCCTGCAGGGCTAGATGTGGAGTCTGGAGATACATGAATTTGAAACTTGTCTCTGATATTAGCTATATGTGGCCATGGGCAGATCACTTCATGTGTCTTATCCTCAGTTTCCTAATCTATAAAATGGAGACAAGAATAATTGTATTACCTAGCTTTCAGGGTTGTTGTTAGGATGGAATGAGTTAACATAGTACTTTTTAAATTAATTAATTTTAAAAAATGATTAAAAATTAATTTTGGACAATCCTAAAGGTCATTACACAGAAAGTATGAGCTTTTAAAAAGCACAGAAGGGAATTCAAAACATTCAAAAATCATATCACAGCCTGACCCGATTTTTATGTTTTGGAATTTTATAATTTAGGGATCAATAACCTTGTTAGATTCAGATGGGATGCATCAAAATTAACCTATGAGAGGAGGCCATTGATCACACATCTTTCAACTCTCTGGCCTTAGGAAAAGAGGTAAGGATGTTGATAGCTGCTACTTGCTTCCTTTTCTACTTTGTGAGCACAGGCAGGCAGGGAACTGGGTAAGAGGGAGCATCTTCAGGAACATGCCAAAGGAATTGCAGAATTTGAAAGGTGGAATGGTCATCTAGTCCAGCCTGTGCAGGGAAGGAATCCTCGGTATAACACTGCATCATCTGGACTCTACTGGAAGACCTCCAAGGAAAGGAAATTCACCACCTCTTGAGGCAGTTCTTTCCACTTTTGGAAGTTTTTCCTGACATCGAGCCTAAATTGGTATTTTCACAGCTTCCAAATATTGCTCCTGTTTTTGCCAACTGGGGCCACAGAACAAGCCTAATCTTTTCTCTATGTGACAGCCCTTCAAATACTTGAAGATAGATAGCATGAGCCCCTTGAGTCTTCTCAAGGACCAAGTTCCTTCCACTGATCCTCACATATCATAGACTCAACGCCCTTCACTGTCCTGTCTCCAGTTCATAAATGTCATTGTTAAATCATGGTGCCCAGAAGTGAAAACAAGTTTCTGACAGGAGCAGAGTACAGAGGGACTATAACCTTTATACTCCTAGAACCTGGGCCTCTATTACAGAAACTTAGAATTACTTTAGCTATTTGTCTGCCACATCCTGGTGCTGACACACTGCACTTGTAATCCACTAAGACCCCAAGCTCTTTTTTTTCAGAACTGCTATCTGTTCATGCTTCCCCCAACTTATATTTGTGAAACTGAGTTTTTTGTACCCAAGCACAAGACTTTAAATTTTTATTTTTATCTACATTCATCCCTAATTTTCCTAATTATCTCATCATTTTATCAATATTTTCATCAACGTTTTTTTCCTAATCATTTCCTGGTTCTCATTATTTTTCTCTAAATTTTTCCTGAATATCACCATATTAGGTTCAGTCCAATGCTTTAGCATCTCAAAATCCTTCTAGATCCTTAATTGGGAATTCACTGTTTTAACTACCCATCCCAACCTTTCCATCACTCCAAGAAGCCGTAAGTGGCCACATCCTGGTAGACCATCTTTGCAGACTGGCTAAACCCGGTTGAGGGTAACCCACAGGCTTCAAACCCATCAGTGAGTTAGCAAGGTGTCTACCCCAAGCATGCAAAACCTTCCCCTAGCGGAATGGGAGGATGAGAACAATTTGTTCCACAGGACACAAAGATGGCTGAAGTAGGTCCTACAGAGCACTTCCGAGTTTGGTCAGACATGGAAGACGCTAAGTTCATCCCCTGCATCCTGGGCCATTTCCAGGCGTCTTGACTTTTGTCTTACCACTGGACTCCAATGACTTAGAAAGATTGGGTGAGGCTGATGCTTCTGCACAACTGTGCCCCGCTTGATTCTAACTCATGCGCAAATCAAGACGTCACCCGTGATGTCATCGGACCTCTTTGAAAATGAAGGATGAACAATGAATTTGAGGAGCAAACCAGATAGGCTTTTATCCAAGTCACTGACAATAATGTTAAGCAGCACAGGGCCAAGTACAGAACCCTGGAGTCGCTGATGTCAAACCCAAAAAGAAACCATACAGAAGGATCCCTGTGGGCCACATATTGACTTAGAAAACCATACATTAATATTATCTATGTTTTATTACATTCTTATTTATTTTGCTAAATATTTCCTGATTACTTTTTAATCTGGTTAGGCAGGCACTGGGGAGTACTGGCAAGCAGCAATGCAGAGAACGTATGTGATACCTCTGCCTGGGATGTTCCTTTGGAGACCTCTTGCTATTTTGACATTAAGCCATTAATAATAATAATAATAATAATAATAATAATAATAATAATAATAATAGCCAGTAATTATATAGAACCTAGTATGTACCAAAACACTATGCTAAGTGCTTGATAACTATCAACTCATTTAATCCTTACAACCACCTTGGGAGGTAAGTACTATTATTATCCCCACTTTACATTTAAGGAAACTGAGGCAACAGAAGTTAAGTGATTTTTACCAAGGGTCATACAGCCAGTAAGTGTCTGAGGCAGGATTTGAACTCAGGTCTTCCTGAATCCAAACCCAGCACTCTATGCCACCTACTTCCCATAATGACTATTCTTTGAGTCCAGTTATCCAGCCAGTTCTGAATTTTACCTACTAATCCAAACTTCTCTTTCTTTTACACAAAAATAGTAGGAGTTGTTTTATCAAAAGCTTTGCTAAAATCTGGGTAAATTACAGCCACAGCATTCCCCTCATTTCTCAGTTCAACAATCCTGTCTGGAAAGGAAAGGAGGTTAGTCTGGCACAGTCTGCTCCTGTTGAAGCCTCCGTGCTGGCTCTTTGTAATGAATGCTTCCTTGTCTACATGTTCAACAGCCATCTCTTTACAGACTCACTCTAGAATTTTCCCAGGAGCCATAAACAAGCTCACTGGCCTACAGCTTGCAGATTCTGGTTCTCTTCCCTTTTGAAAACTGAGATGATGTTTGTCTTTCTCCAGTCTCATTTTACCTCTCCCATTTTCCATGATCTTTCACATCTCCCTGATGGTGTCTGGGCAATCACATCTGCCAGTTCTAAGCTGGAGGATGTCCTTCATCTCACACAGCTGATTTTAATTTACCAAGGACAGTGAGGTACTGTCTTACTCTCTATTGCCTTATATGTCTTGGGCATCAGCTGCCTGTTGGTCATTTTTCTTCCATACAGTTCTAGGGTAAAGATCATTCCTTTTTTTCAGAAGAAACAGAAGCAAAATAAGAATGGGGCAGCTCTGCCTTTGTTCTGTTGTTAGTTATCATTGTTCTGTCTATCCCTTCAAAAAAAAGGTACTTGCAAAGTCACTGTAAAAAATGTATGATTGGAGGAGACAAGTTCAGTACCCACTTCCATCACTTGCTCCTCTTTTTACTGAAGGAAGTGAGGTCGGAATGATAGGATGATGGGATCTGGATCACCAAAAGGAAAAGATCGTGTCTTTGAAAGCAACCCAGTCCCTGAATTTTCCCATATATTTCAGCAGCCCAGATCATTGGTACCTCTGTCCAAGGCAACTGGCCCACTCCAGCCCAGCTAGATCACCTAATTAGCTTACTTTACAATTCCTTTTAATGTCTCACTTGGCCCAGCCAGAGTACTTGCATATACTGGACCACTCCTTAATCCCATTTAGAGCATCTAATTAGCCTACTTTTTTTGATGTTGCATCTGGCTCTCTCCAGACTATTTACCACTCTTTAATCCTACTCAGATCTTTTCCCTGTTCCTTTTTTGTGAATAAGTATCAATCTCACCCCCATCAAGTTGCAGATTCATTAGGAATCTAGCCTGGTCTGTTGGTTTTTTAATAAACCTTGCTATTTTGACTGAAAGAAGGCTTGGGTGCTTGAATTCTTTCCAGGCAGACTCTTCCTGTATCCTGACATTTTGGAGTTCCCAACTTTTTTCATCCTCATATTCTCTCAATGGCAGTATTGTGGACTGGCTCCAGTTTCTATTTCCTGATTCCTCTTCAGTGGAGTTGGACTACTGGGTTTGCTCTCCAGAAAACAGCAATAGAGGGGCTACTCCAAGTTCCCACTACTGGTTGCCATACCCCTGTGAGACTGGCTTTGTTCCAGCACCTCAGAACTGAAGCCAGGGAGTGTTGACTAGATCCACCATTTCTCAAGGCTGCCATTACCTTGAATAAGCATGCCTTCTCAGTCCTACAAATCCCCTAGGGTGGGGGGTTGGGGTAGGTGGAGGTGAGATAGGGTGGGAGTAGATGGTGGGATGGAGGGGAGGGGAGGATCACTTCTCAAACCTCTACTGCACGGATGATAAACTACTTAGTCTGGGGATATTCTGTACAGGTTAGCAAACAGAAAGTTTTAGGAAGTGACCAAGTATGATCTTCTAAGACCCAGCCCCATGGCTTAATAGTTTTTGCTGTTACAGTACATATATTACACCATAAATGCTTTTGTGGTGTGTTATTTAGGAGAATGATTATTCTAATAAACTTAGAAGCATTTATAAAGCATCTAATATGTACCAGACGATGGGGTTATAAACAAACAAAAAAATGAAACAGTGCCTGCCCTCAGGAAGCTTCTATTTTATCAAAGGAAACAACATGTATACATATGGCATATGCATAATATATACAACATAAATACAAGTCATTTGGGGGAGGTGGGCATTAACTAGTAGCTGGAGGGATCAGGAAAGGCCTCATGTAGGAGGAGGTGGCACACTTCATATGAGCTTTGAAGGAAGCTAGGTTGCTAAAGGGCAGAGGTGAAGTCTATTCTGTCAGTGTGCTAAACCATGTGATACAGTGGGAGAGACAACATGTTCCAATGGAAAAAAATGTTGGATTTGGAGTCAGAGGACCCAGGTTTCAGTCATGGTTCAACTATCAAACTACCTGTATGGTCTTGCATACCACTTCATCTTTTTAGTCTTCAGGTTCTTTGCCTTTAAAAAATAATGGATTTGGACCAGAGATGTCTAATTTCTCTTCCAATTCTAAATTGTATTACCTCATATGACTTTCCAGCTCTGCAACATAAAATGTGCTGTGGGGCTGCTTTTGTCTCTTTGCTGACAAAAATAAAGAATTTTAAAATATTGGATGAGAGTGTTTTATTTTTTTCGGGCTGGGGCACTGCTTTGCATTTCAGCCACACATGAGAAATTTGCATTTTACAGGCAATAGTATCAATTTTTCACCAGTATACAGATAGACTTTTATTTTATTTGTTGTTACTGCTGTTATCTTCCATCCATAAAGAATGAAAAAAAATGTCAAAACCAAAATAAAGAGGAGGGAATAAAGCTGGCAAGAGTCACAATAAACTTTTTATTATTAGTTAGTTGTTCCTGAGAAAACTTGTCACTGGTATCATTTCAAACCTGTGGTAGTAAAAGGTTCATAGCATCCTATACCATCCTTTTATTGCCAGAATTTGGGATATTATTAATTTTTCCGATGTTTCTGTATAAGTGCAAATAAATAGTAGCAGCAATTTATTATCATTACATATTTAGTTCTTAATTTTGTTAACTAGACCTATTACTTTATTGATAGAGGGAGTTTCTAGTTAGGAATGTCCTCTGCCAGTATAGACTGATATCTACACAAGTTACACACATTTACAACTGGGTGGAATTCCAAGCTTGTCATGATCAGATTAGGTAGGAAACAATCTTCCTTACTCATCTGCTAAGTAAAGGAAACAATTCCATCTTCTTTCAGTTTTGGGGTAATCAGTCAATTCTTTCAACAAATCTTTATTAATTAGAGCTGTATAGGGTACTGGGAGTTTAAATTACTTGTCCAATGTTAAGTCAGAAAGTGGCCAGAGACATGTCTTGTACTTGAGTCTTCCTGATTCTGAGACCAAGTCTTTATCCACTATGCCATATTGTGTTATAAATTTGTTATATGATTAAAACAGATGCAGACATAAGCACTTTTGAGATACATTAAGACATATCCTTTAAGTATATTCTTTTAAAATAAATTCTGGCTAATGGCCATAAGAGAGAGTAGGGAATTAACACATTAATGGGTTGTTGTTCTGCTTACATTCCTATCTGAAGAAGAATCATTTGCTAATTTAAGAATAATTTTGAGTTGATTAGAGGAAAGAGACAGAGCTTGAATTCTTTCCATGAAATTAAATATGCTTGAAAATCAATGCACATTTTCCTTATCTTGTGTCTACTAACCATCTTAACTGAAGAGGAATTTCTTGCTAAACATAAATAACAGCCTTTAAAATAGAAATGCAAACAAACTTAGTAATTTTTCTTAATGCTTTTCCTTGTCATGGACATGAACCCATGTTTTCTAATGATTAATATGATATATATGTACATGGTACATACTCATGGTATTCACATGTGTCTATGTACATGATATATATTCAATATTATCCATATTGACAATGTCCATAAAAATAAATATGGCAATTTACTTTGGTGAAACCATTTTACATTAGTAACGGAATAGCAAAATACTTTCTATTGACTCTGAAGATGTCACAAATACAGGGGGTCCCTAAAGTCTGGACACATAGGCAAAAATGCATATTTTGAAATATTTGGAATATTAACAGACCTTAGCCCCCTTGACTTCTTTTCCTGGGGTATGCTAAAGGAGAAGGTGTACTCAATGAAAATTACAACACACTTGATTGAACGCATAAGGAGTGAATATGCTAAAACGGACAGCAATGCGGAGTTATTGCATCGAGTTCACATGAATCTTGCAAAGCGCATTAAACTTTGCATCAAAAATGATGGAAATCATATTGAAGATGTTATTTGTTAATATTCCAATTAAATAAAATGTTGTTGTAAATTTCATTCATTTCATTTCTTGAAAATATGCATCTTTGCCTATGTGTTCAGACTTTAAGAACATCCTGTAGTACAAAAACAAAGCTAAATGTAACAGCACTTTGTAGGATGAAAGGATCATAGATTTAGAGGTAGAATGAACTAAAGGTCATCAAATCCATTTTATGGATCATCAAATACATTCATTTTATAGATGAGGAAAGTGAAGCTAGAGGTTAAGTGACTTGCCCAGGATGACACAGGTAGTAAGTGTCTAAGGAGGGATTTGAACCTAGGTCTTCCAAATTCAAGTTTAGTACTTATTTTTTTTTTTGTCTTTGTATATCTCATGCCTTACATATAGTAATGCCTCAGCAAAAAGGGCTGAATTGAACTGGGTTTAAAAAAAGTTAGAAGGGGACAGAGAGTAAACACTTTTTTTTTGTTTGTTAATTTATTTCTACTTAGTTTAAATATGCCACATGATATATTGAGGTTTTTGTGTATTATTTTGTTCCACAGTTTAAATATTTTTGGTGATAGTAAATCTTAAATAAAAAAGAAGGTAAAGATACCACATCTAACATTTTCCTGTGGTAAAATTATAAAACCTGTATGTTAATCTTAATATTGTTATTCTTGACAGGCCAGGGAAAAATGCAGAATGAGAGAAATACACACACACACACACACACACACACACACACACACACAGAATTTGCTCCAATGCTAAATAGTTGACTCAGAAGTATTTAGGAAAAGTTCCAGATTCTAACAGGTACTTGCTTCCAACTTGACAGAGCTCAGTCTCCCTTCCATTGTCTTATTCCTACTTTGCTGTCATATTAAATTTGCCATCATATTAAATGATGTCACGCCATTTACAACTGAGGGAAATTCCTAGTTGGGCATCATCAGATTGCGATGGCAATAACCTTCTTAACCAACCTAGAAGTAAAGGAAATAACCCCATCTTCTTTCAATTTCTTTTTAGGTAATTTCATTCCATTTTCATTCAATAAACACCATTAGACACTTACTGTATACAGAGGCTCTGGGAAAAGATAAAAAGTTAAATTTTTTTTTTAAATCCCTGCCTACCCAGAGCTCATGGTCCGTTAAGAACATAAGACACAAACATGAGTAGCTATAATACACATGGTAAGTGCATTAAGGGTTTGAAAAACAAAGTGCTACATGAGATCCAAGTGGGGGAAGGCCCTTAAAAAGTAGGGAAATTGGGGAATAATGTCAATTAGAACAATATCTAACAAATACGTCACTTTCAGTTTTGCATATGTAATGGAAGTCTAACACAGCCAATGGAACACGTGAATGTAGCTAAGCTGAGTGTTGGGGTGACAGAGCAATACCTTAATCCCCTTGATGGCAGCAGCGCAAAGAGTCTGCATCAAAGATAAATATCTGCTACACCAGGAAAAACCACCTGCTCAGTAAGTTTTAAAGGGAGAGATAACCTCTGAGATTCTTGCTCCCTTCTTCCTCTTTCTTGAATGTGGGGCCCGGGACGCTACTCTGATAGCTCTCTCTTGAATTTCTCATTGGTGGTGGGGAGGGCTTCTTAGCACCAATGGAGGATGTAAGCACATGGCAACAAGCATATGTACTGTCTAGTTGAGCCTGAACCTGGACCTCGGACCTCTGGCTGTCTCTTTTGCTTTATGTTTCTTTCCCTGAGCGCAGATTACCAAACTGCAAACCTGAGATGGATGTTTCCAGCCTTGATTGCAACCTTGAGAGTTCAAGAGTTGGGTCACTCTTGGGTTCCTCAAATAAGACTTGTAGGAGGTACTCCATGAAATTACTACAATGCTTCTATGAGCAGAAGATGACCTTTAGGAAAAGGATGAGCCCAAGCTATGCTCTGGTTTGTCAAGAGGTATAGACTTCTAGCAGATTTTTCAGACAATGCTCATGAAAGTGAAATGACTGTTCATTAATATCACTTCCTTCCACACTCAGCTTAAATCTAACCTTCTGCAAGAAGCCTTTCCCAGTGTCACTTTAACCCCCACCCCCAGGGCCTTTCCTTTGAAATTACCTTTCATTTATATTATATATACTTTTTATGTGCATAGTTCTTTGTATGGTGCCTTTCCATCAGAATGGGAGCTCCTTGCCTGTCACTGCATCCCTAATACCTATTCACAGTGCCTGGCACATAGTATGTATTTAACAAATGCTTGCTGATGGATTGATTTAGGTCTCACAATCCTATAAAAACAGGATATCACCATCCAGATATCATTCTCTTTTTGTAGATGAGAAGATTGGATTTTAGAGAAGTTAAGTGCCTTTGTTACGGTTGCACAGTAGCATCAGAGGTGAGATTTGAAGCTGGATCATCCTTACAAATCTGGCGTCCCATCTTCTATAGATGTTGGGGTGGCAGGTCAAGGGTTACCACAGAAGATAACTTGCTCCCTGGCCCTAGCACCAACATTAAAATCAAAATGAATATAATAGGTTTGGCAACATGGTATAAATTAAGTATACAAAGGCAGAAGGGACAATTGGGCAGAGATGACATGAACATAGTCGAATTAATTAGGGCAAGGGGGTGCCATATTTAATCATCTAGCTTCTCAGCATGCATTTCTGAATGAGGTGTTCACATGGATCACCTCTCCCTGCACACTTAGTAAAGAAGTCCTTAAAGGACATGGCATTGGACGTTAAGGAGTGGGTAGGAATTTATCAGGCAATGATGATGTGGAAAGGCATTCTAAGTACAGGGAATAATCTGAGCAAAGGTGTGCAACTGAGAAAACACAATGCATGTTTGAGAAGTAGAAAGTAGTCCAGTTTGGCTAGAGAGTAGAGTAGACAGGAGGCAAGATGATATGAGGCTAGATAAGTCAGTGGTGGGACAGAAAGGGACATTCACAAGAAATGCACGCACTCCTCTCTATCCCTCGTCACCAATTATTCAAATCCAAGCCCTGACACAGGTTCAATTTCTTTGGTGTTTAACCGTTCCAAGGGTTCCCATTTGCAGATAATCACAACTGGCATTCCAAAGGATGGTCTTTGTGAACTGATGTTCATTTATCCTCAGTTCAATTAGGGTGGGTAGTTATAAAGTATTACCACATTCAGAACAGAAAACAAACAAACAAAAAGATTTCAAGTCCAAAGGCACACTGAATGCTATAGTAGAACCTAGAAATCAAATCAACCTTAATTTCTAAATAAGACTGTCACCCCAAAGAAAAGCTTTCCTTTAAATAAATTAGAGGCCAAGCAAGCTCAAATGAACCAACATGATTTAGATATAAAATGAAAGGTATCAACCTCATTATGTGGACCATATAATTTTAGCTTCCTATAACACAAACTGGTATCTCTCTATAATAATTTTGTCCCAAACACATAAATGGCTTCCCCTATCATTTTCAGCATCTAAAATATTAATAGCTGCTAATTTTCATCTACTCCTTCCCCTGCGCCCTGTGTTCCCCCCCAACTGGGGCATGGACTTTCAGGCCAAATGCAAAAAATTTCCTTTTCCACTTACATGAACTTTTGAAGTCTTTCTTTTTCAGCCTCCTCCTCATCATAGTCCCGCGTGGGCTGGTAGTGTAGACCCCTCGTGGTAACGTCCCTGTGTTCAGGGAATTCAGGCTATACCCACTCATGGAGGTAGGAGAGATGGATGAAGACACCATAGCTGCTGTAAGAAAGTAGAAACTTGGCATAGAGAATTCTTGGACAGGGTGAGGTGTTGTCCACACCTGCTAGCCAGTAATAAATCAGAGAAATATACATGAGGTACAGGGATGGGATGTAGGCATCTCACAACAATGACATAGACCAGGCCTCTGATGGTTTAAATGTGAGGCCTAACAAGTCCCTATGACCTAGTTGGAACCCTGGAGACACAGTGAAAAACAGGGTGGTACTAACATCTTCAGCATCAGACAAGACACATTAAAACACAACTTCTTCATAACCAATACATTCAAGCATCAATTTTTCTTTACAGGTGAGTTGTGACATGAACTTCACAGACATAGATAATCTATGCATATTAACTCTATATACTAGCCTGAACTATAGTAAATAACCTTGTCACATGAAAGCAACGCATTCTGAATTTCCATACCTTTTCTTAGCAACCAAGGCTGTCCACTTGGAAAAGAAAAGGGTTTAAGAGATGTCAGAAATAACCTTTCATTGTTATGAGAAAGCATGACATCCATGATGACAAAAATGGAATGAGAGAGCAGGAGAAGTGAGGAGAGGAGAGAGAGAAAGAGAGGAGGAGAGGAGAGAAATAGAGAAGGGGAGAGGAGGGAGGAAGAAGGATTGGGACAGGGGAGGAGAGGAGGAGGAGAAGGGAGAAGGGAAGAGGGGGAGGGGAGGAGAGAGAAAGGGAGAGGAAACGGAGGGAGGGGAGGGGAGGAGAAAGAACTTTTAATTAGAAGCCAGGAGGAGAAAGCCTGGAACATTACGAGGGTTTTTCGGAGGAGGTGGTTTCTGGAATTTCCAGGCTGCCATCCTGCAATGGTCAGGGCGGTGGGTGTTATAATGGTCATAGGTGAGTAGCCTGCTGTGGTTGTTGGCCCAGGAATCCCAGGTAAGTTGCCTGTTGCTCCTCTGAACTTTATCTGCCCGCATGAAGGGATGACAGGAAATGGGAGGGGGGAAAAGAAGGAGAGGAAGAACCAAAAAAGAGGAAAAGGTAACTGAACTGTTCAAATAAAGAAAAAAAAAATGACAAAAATGAAAGCGGTTTGCAAAGAAAAAAAGATTTGTTTGGCTTTTTCCTTTTTCTCAGTGGTCAGCAAAGCAGATGATTAACATCTGGGATTGAAACCTTTCATCCTCCCAAGAATAATGCATGCTTTTCTACAACCCATTTTTCTTCCTTTAAAGATGACTATTGAATCAATTTCTAATCTCCCCCTGTGCTTAGCCGCTGAGATTAAAAACATTTTTTAGCTTAAAAGTCAACCCCATCAAGATATATGACACACTATTAGTAATTAAAGATTTGCAAATCTCCGCCAGTTAACAGCCCTTGTATATTAAGCAAAAGAAAACTAGGAGAGATAAATCACATTCTCTCCTGATTCAAGCAGTTTACATGTCAGTCACTACAAGTTATTGCTCTGACATTTTAATTTAGCCAACATCTATCACTGCCATTTGATTATCCTCAACAATCAACTATTTCTACTAGGACCTTATCTGGGGCTTCCAATAATAAAGAAATCTTGGCCTGTGATATGATTTTATCTGATTCTGAGCAATGTCCTTTTTCTCTAGAAATGAATATTTGATTACTAGACTTGTATTTCCAGAAGACGTTCAATTCATTTTTGACAATAAGCCATATTTTGGGGGCAAAACTTCTCAATCGTTTTAATGTGATGTTCAGAGGCATTTCATTTCTTTCCCTAAACAACACGCTCTATGTTCTCTCCTATTAAGATTTGTTTCCCTGCCCAAAGCTTGAGAATACAAACAATACTGATCCTTGGTATACTTAAGTGTTATGTTTTCCAAATTGATATCCTCAAACAGAATGCGATCAAAAGAATAAAGATTGACTCACACATCTTTCCACTTCTCCTAACTCTAAGGTCATATGCTTTTCATCATTAGCAAATATGTCTATAAATACTTATTGCTTGTAACACCCCAATGTGGTAGTTAACCCTCTTCTTGCTGGAAGGTTCAGTCATTTGTGTTATATGTTAATGATCACATTAGCCTCCAAGCTGAGAAAAGTACTCATTAACTTCAAATTCTGTCTCCTCTTCCATCCACTAGCCAAGCTAGTGCCTTTTAAAGTAGATGAGATAGAGTTAGCCCTTGCTTAAGAGAAATTTCCCCAGAACAATTTAATATTCAACAGAGTAAGTCATAAATTCCCCCTGGGGAATAGTATTAACCTATATTTCTTATACCTGAGAGGCTACTCATCATCCTGGCTTCTGCTACCTTGTTCCTACTGTTATAATATTATGAAGCTTAAGGGGTAGGAGGAAGAAGGTGAAACAGGAGAGACTCAGAGGCAGCGGTCAGAAAAGCAGAAAGAAAACCAGCATAGGATGCTATTGTGGGAGAGGAGGAATGAGAGTCTGTCAAAGTGATATGGCTAATGGTACCTAATGCTGTACAAGGATGAAGCCACTTGGGGGTGGGGAAAAGGTCATGGGATGTGGCATTTGGAAAATCAATCAGTCAGCAAATCTTTGTTAAACATCTTCTGTGTGCCCAGCACTGTGCTAATTAGAGTGTTGATAGAAAAGACCTTGAGGCTAAGTATAGCCCTTCTCATTTGGGAGCCAAGACTGGAATAATTAGAAAAAAAGACAGTATGTGATAAGGCCCTACTCCACAACAAGGCTGGTCCTTCCATCTGTGACCTTGATCTCATCCCCTCCCTCCTCTTCTAGGACCTTATTCCATCAGTCATTTAGATTCATTCTCGCATCATCAAATTATTCCTTTATGTTGGCCCTTACCACCTGTCCAGAAATATGCTCAGGACTCTCCTATCTGACAAAAATAAAAGGCTTCTGTTGATCTTGTGACATCTTCCCATTTCTAGCCCTCTCCCCCTCCTTCCCAGCCAAGTGATTGCCCTCTTTCTCCTTCCTCTCTCTGACAAGCATCTAAAAACTTACAAGACTTTTTTTGAGGGGGGGGAGGAAGGGGGGAATGCTCTTGCTGTTGCAGCTGCTGAATCTACTTCAACTTTTAAAAAATTATTTTCTTCTCTGCTACAGTAGACCGTAGAGCCGGTACAATAATACAATCCAAATATCTCCACTGATCTCTGCCATGGTGTTGGCTTCTGGATATCACCCCTGGCTTTCTCTTCTTTTCTCTGATTTCACAATTTTCTTCCCTTTGAGGATCCCACACACTCCTGTGGTTCCCTGAGCACTCGAATGCAGAGGATTCTTAAATCTGTATCTCCAGCCCCAATTTCCCATATGAACTCTAAGACTGCATTTCCAACTACCAGATATATTCTCTCTGTACATTCTCATTTATCTTAGACGCAATATGGCCAAAACTGAACACTCACACTTTCTTTCTCTGTCTGTCTGTCTCTCTCTCGTAAATATCACCAGTCTTCTGTCAATGTAGCTTAAAATTCGGTCATTTCTCTCTCTTCTCTCTTCCTCTCATCCTCAACATACAATTTGTGGTTAAATCCTCTCATATCTATCACCAAGATCCTCAAGGCAGAGATGTTGTCTTTTAATAACATTTTTGTATTTTTGTTCTCTGGTATAATGCTTTGAAAATAGTCTATGCTTATTTTTTTTTGAATGAAGGTACAAAATGCAAACCTTTTAGCTGAGGACTTTACTGTCTGCCACGATTTGGCTGTAGGCCACTTTTCCAGCTCTATTTCAAACTACATGTATTCATGTTCCAGCCAAAATGGATAATTAGACCAGGTGTGGCAGCACATGCCTATAGTTCCTGATGCTAGGGAAGCAGAGGCCAGTGTTTGGCAATTCTGAGTTGCAGTACAACGAAAGCCAATTGGGTGTCCTCACTAAGAGAGGTGATATGGTGTGTCCCCTAGCACGGAGGGCCACCAGGCTGCCTGAGGAGGCTAGGTAGGAAAACTGGAGCAGGTTAAGGCTTCTGAACTGATTGGCATTGGGATTGCACACGAGTGGCTACTGCATTTCCAGCCTAGGGAAGAGAGGGAGACCGAGTCTAAAAACAAAAACAAATGGACAATTGTCCCTCATCTTATCTTTTTTCTTCCTCCTGGAGTCTTAACATGCTATCAACATGCCTAGAAAAGACTCTTTCCCCATCTCCGCCTGTTGAGATGTTCCATTTCTTTAAGGTCTAAATCACATTTTTCCTTTTCTATGAAGCCTAACCTGATAAACACCATCCTTCCCCACACCACTATCCTGAAAGCTACAAGTGATGTCTCCCTTAGATCTTTCATGCCTCTTTTCAGTTTAACTAATCCTATGTACTTATTACATTCTGCCTTGTTTTGTATCTCTTGGAGCACCTGTGTTAACCTCATTGCATCATCAAGCTCTTTGAAGGCAGAGATTGTACCATTCCCTGCCCCCCACCCCCCGCCCTTCGCACTGTGTGCTCAGCACTGATCATGGTTCCTTGTACACAATAGGCCTTTAATAAATGTTTGTTGAATTGACTTGATGGTGTCGAGTGGTGTAGTCTGGATAGCAGATACAAAAGGAATTCAGATAATGATGTAGTACTTTGTCAGCTTTGGGATTTTGTGTACCTTCTTGCCACCTCTATTACAATAAAAGAAAAGGATAATTCCAAAGCTAAAGGATGATGGACAGACCTGCTAAAGTCACAAGTTACAAAAGCTCACTTAAGGTCTCTCTGCTACTTCCTAATCTACATCAAATACCATGCCAAATAAAAGTCAGATGGCCTAGCCCTGCTCCCATGGTGGGTATATATTATGTGCAGAATATTCTAATGTGTGTACCCAAATAGGTGACTACAGACCTTCCTCCCTTGATCTGACAGCCAGCTTCCAGGTTTTCTGCTTGGTACCAGTCTTTATCCATCAGAGTTCTTCCTTCCTACAGCCTGTACAATCTATACTTCTCAACGACGAAAACAGACTTTTCCCCTGCAGTTAGGTTCCTAGGATCACAGAATGAAAGCTTGGGAGGGACTTTAGAAGTCATCTCTAAAGCCCCCTCATTTCACAGATGAGCAAATTGAAGCCCATGGAGGTTAAGAGACTGGTTCAAGGTCATGTAGGTTACAGGTACCAAAGGCAGAATTTGAAAACAGGTTCGCTGCTCTTTCCAATGCTAACTTTTACTCTTTGTGAGTCCACCAAAGTAAAATATGGACAGTACTCTATCTCTTCCCATACAAAGTACGTCAAAGAAATGCTATAAGGATGTTCCATGCTGACATAAAGTATATATAATGATATATATGCATATGCATACATATATACAATACGCATGTGTATGTATATATATGTGTGTATGTATATATACACTCATATGCATGTGTATGTATATATATATAAACTCATGTGTGTGTGTATATATACACTCATATATATGTGTGCATATATATGCTCTCATGTATATGTGTGTATATGTATACACATCCTATATGTATGAGTGTGTATGTATGTGTATACAACACACTCGTATGTATAGCATGTTACTGTTTGTCATTCATTCTTGAAGAGAACCACGGCATCAAGGGGTTATGCCATGACTTGCAAGTAAACTGGATTTAAGTGAGGCAGAGCTGTGCAAAGTCACCAGCCTCACTTTCTCCTCTAGAGCCATCAACCGAGGTCCAGCAGCAAGACATAAATCAGGACGACATAAGATGGTGTATGTGTATGTAATGATAAAATATATAAAATGACAGAAAGTATCATTATACTTTGGAAGAGATCTATGTACCTGTGTGATAGGAAAAACGTGAAGGCAAATGAAAGTTACTTTGATGTAAAATTGTTACTCAGGGCATTTTGAGGATTTTTTTTTTAAAATGGCCTGGGTGGTGTGAGCGTGTTTACATGTTGGCAGGAATGTAAACTGATCTTTATAAGCTGGGAAAATAGGATTCACTTTATAGAAAGTAGTTTTCCAAACAGTTTACCAGTGTACATGCATTCATTCAAAGCAAGTGACACCTGTATACTACATTTGGAAGAAGATAAGTAAAAGAGTTTGTAAAGGGAAAGTGGGAGACAGGATTAGCCCTATAATCTAGGTAACCGATTTCCTCCATATTTTGTTGTTGAGTAATTTTTCAGTCATGTCTGACTCTTTGTGGCCCCATTTGGGGCCTTCTTGTCAAAGATACTGAAGTGATTTGCCATTTCCTTCTGCAGCTCATTTTGCATATGGAGAAACTGAGGGGAAAAGGGTTAAGTGACTTGCCCAGGGTGATACATCTAGTAAGTTTCTAGGCTGGATTTGAACTTGGGTCTTTCTGACTCCAGGCCTGGCACTCTATTCACTGTACCATGTAGCTGCCAAATGGTATCAGATACAAGTAGCAGTGTAAGTACTGGAAAGAATACTGGTCTTAAGGTTAACAAAAGTCCCAAGACTGAGATGTGCCTCCATCTCTTACTAGATGTGCAACCTTAGGCAAGTCCCTCTTGATGAATCAGTTTTCCTTATCTTTGGATAATAATACCCAAATAACCTCCCTTACAGGGTACTGTGAACAAAGTACTGTGTAAATCCCGTAATACTACATAAATGTGAATTATTGTTATGCCAACTGTATGCTGAAGAAATATTAAGGTTTTCTCCTAGTACATGCAGTTTAGAGAGTAAAATCAGCCACTTGAACCGAGTTGCAGGATAAATAATTTTATTCCTTTGTCAATATGTTGGGAAATTGCTTAGAGCAAACTTTTTATTATTGGTGTGTAGGGAAAATAAAAAGAAAGAAGAATAAATTGGCTTGAGAAAATAAAAAAACAATTTAGGAATTGATTTGGGAGTCATTAATGGAGGAATTTAGATAATATTACATTTCTATGACAAAACAGTATTACTAGAAGAAATACATCTTCCTCTGCTTGTTGGAGAGGTGGGGAACTATGACTATATAATCATTCAAATGCTTAACTATTTTTTTCTTCTTTGTTACAAAGGGAGGCTCATTAGGTAGATGAGGCCAGGAGGAATATATTCAGAAATAAATGTAACAGAAAAACAAAAGTCATTAGTAAAATGTAAGGGAAAAAACCCACCCATCATCAGTCAAGATACATGCTCTGTTGCTTGACACACACTGCCCTCAACCCATGCCAAGTCAACGAAGACTTTTAAGTATTGTGGAGATCCTTATACGTTAAAGAGTCTTTTCCCTTAGTCTGTGTGTCAGAAAATACCATCACCACTGTGACCTGTATGAATGTCCTGTGATTTGGAATCTACTATTGCTCTTTATCATTTTTATTCAAATATTTTAAAAGATGCTAGATTTTTTAAAAAATTGGATAATCTGCCTGCCTGGCATACTTTCTGTACTTTGCTCAATGTGCAAAATTTAAACTCTGATAAGAATGATGGGGTACTGTGGATTTCATTAGCTCTAGGGCTGAGCTCTATTTAATTAAAAAGGTTGTATCCAGCTGATTTGTTCAGTATGGAATTATCTACCCCACCCACATCCCCCAACCCTGATGCCCCTTCTCAAACTGTGGAGAAAAAGTATAAACTGCTTTCAGAGGTGTAAGGCATGTAATACAAATGAGCTCTCTACACCCAAGAAGGCAATTCCAGAGAAATTTGCTATCTTCCTACATGTACAGACACATATTAATTCTCTTTGAGACATAATGATCAGCACCAAAGGAAGTTTATGGGTTCATGGAATGTGAGAAAAATAAGCAGCCTTGGCTTTAAATCATGGCTTAAGATTTTTTTTAAATTCTAAAATAAGGGGAAATTTTGAAAACAAAACCACAGGAATTTCTCCAGTTGCCTTTTTTTGGGCATGAAGCTCTTGTTCTTGGGGCATCTTTTGATTAAAGATGCTTAGCTGGGCCTCAATTAAAAATTAATAGGCACATCTGTGTGCTTTAAAGCCATAATCTCTGAGCCTCTTTTTTATTCTTTGATATCTGAATACTTTATGGCTCTTCATTGAGATGGTAGACTGAATAGAGAGAGCTGGTCAGGAAGCCAAGACCTGGACTCCAGTCCTGCCTCTTACATACACCAGCTGGGACCAGGGGCAAGTCATCTCACTTCTCAGGGCTCTGGGTCTCTCCTGAAGCCTTTAGGTTGTTCAGAAAGTGCCAACCTGCATTTGATAACTTGGAGTTATTTATATCAATAAAATCAGAGGGCCAGTTTCTGGCCCTATTAGTATGCTTGGTAGTTCTTGATTCAATCAAAACATATTGCTGGTGTATTGTTCACTATTAGACTATTAGTGTCCAATCTGAGAAGGGAAAGTTTATCATTCTGAGAAGAAATTGTTTCAGAGATGAGACCAGACCTGACAAGGCGGTACCTCTTTTCTTCCTGGGCTCTGAAAATTTGACAGCATACCAGCCATGCTTTTGAAACTCTGGGAGATAGAATATTCCACAAGGAATGAAGACTCAAAGTCAGGTAATGACTTTTTTGAAGCACAAACACTTAGAAGGCATCCTTAAGAGTGATGAAGGAGCATGAGAATCCACTATAATACTGTCAAAATACACATTCAGGTTTGCCTTTTGCAGGTTCGTTGTTTTATATTTAGGAAGGAAATCCGGCATTAAAAATGCTAAGTGCTTCCCTTCCACCTGTTCCATTGACCTTGGGGACTTTGTTTTACATTAAGCAAGACTTTAATAAACACTCTTTTTTTTTGTAAGGTTAAGTGACATTGTCAAGTGTCTGAGGCCAGATTTGAACTCAGGTTCTCCTGACTCCAGGGTGGGTGCTCTACTCACTGTGCCACCTAGCTGCCCCAATAAAAACTCTTAAAACTATTTTCGTGCCTCAGTTTTGTGGATTTCCATGAGGGTATATTCAAGCAAACCACATACAACTTGAAAAGGGAGACTTATCAGATGGCACATAATCAATAAATAATCAATCACCAAGAATTTATTAAGCTCCTACTATGTGTCAGGCAATGGGCAAGGCACTGGGACAATAAATGAGTTGGCTTATAATACTGAAAAGGATGGAGACAAACTCCACCTCAGCTCCATTCTAGTTTCTTATTCTCCTGGCCAAAGCAATGTCTGTGAGGAGAAAATAAAGAGATATGAGGAGATTTATCCAAATGGATCCTCTTACCATGGTCAGGTCCCTTCAGTGCTACTCGAGTCTGGTGATAGGGAAGGATCTCAAGCTTGACCTGGTCTGTTGTATTGGCAAGGAACTGGGTTGCCTCAGCCATGGTACAATATTCCATGCTAGTTCCATCAATGGAAAGAATATGATCTCCAACATGTAATGCACCACATCTACAGAAAGGAAAAAAACTCAGTCCAATCAAGTACGGCCCCTGTTTGGAATGTGACTTTTAGCTCCTTCAAATTGTTCATGAAAATTATAGGAGATATTTATTATCTTTTAAAAAAAGAAAGGAAAAGTTGAAGTGTTATAAGGAGCCATCCAATGTCAAATTTTAAGCCTTTTAATACAAACCTGATATATAAATAGAAACACGAAGGCTTAGAAAAAAAATGGAAAAACTCAGGAAAACAATGTATTTTTCCACATTCTTTTCTGATTTTAATGGGGGGAGACAGATATGAGGAAATAATTTAGAAAAACACTTTTTTTCTCTCCTTCCTCCCGAATTTTTTCAGTTTTTCTTCCCTTAGGCCTTTGTATCACTATATAAGAGTTGGTAAGTACACAATAACCCAAGATGTTATTCAAAGAATTGGAATGGGGTAGCTGAATACTAATATATGTGTGAATGACAATAGAATAATGAGAAAACCTGGGGGAAATATTAGGTGAGACCCCTCTCACACAAGCACCCAGTCCACCATTTTCTTTTTGTTTTGCTATTCCAAAGTTAAACATTAATTAGAATAGAAATTGTAAATGATGATGGAAATTATGCAAGATTCAAACAAGCTGTGAAACCAGGGCTAGCATGGTTCCTTGAGGGGAACATTGGGACAAGGAGAAGGGGGCTAGCTGCTACATCTTGCTGCACTCAAGAAACTGGCTACTGGGTGAATTGAGAAATGCAAACACAGCAGTCAGCATCCCAAAGTACCAGTCAAGAGGACAGCTCCTTTAACTGGTTACTCCCCTGTGGAATGGGAAAAAACAGAGGGAGAAAATTAAAGCATCCTGCACATTGAACTGGAGAGCACCCCCAGATCAATGGCTGTAAAAGGCTTTAATTAGGGTAAGACCACAGTGGAGCTGTAGACTGACTGACCACTACAGGGGGTTGCTGCTCACAGCCCTGCTGTGAGGGGTAATACTGGGAAGAAATGGGATATAGGGGAGAAAAGAGCTAGGGACATGCATAAGAGCCTAGCCCCTAAAGCATATTTTAAACTAAAATAGAAAAATATTCCAAGCTTTAGTAGACTACCTCTTAGGGCAAAAAGTGTTTTTAATCATCTTTTCCATCTGTAAATATAATTTCATTTGAATGTGCTGGGTCACTCTAAATGGAGGAGATGAAGTCTTTCTTATCAGGAGCTGTAAAATGATTTTGTAGGTGGGAAACCAGTCTTTCCCTCCCATCAACCTCAGCAACATTCTAAAATATTAATTAGAAGGAAAAAAAAACTTAAGGTAAAGGAGTTTCGTTTTTATTGTGTTGTAGGAATGAGAAATGCACCTTAAAGGGACACTTCAAGGTTGTAAAACCTTAAGATTAACACACCATGACAGGTGTTTCACAGTGCAGGGCTTTTCTTTAAGATTCCAGCCAGGTAGTCAATTTTTTTTTTTCATTTAAGGAAAATAATAAGATTTCATGGCTATAGGGTTTAACTCCTTTGGATACTTCACTGCATGCTACATCACAAAGAACTTCTATGGAAATAATAGAAGGTTTATGTGGCAATGCATGGTAGGAGAATTTGCTTTGTTTCTTTAAAAAAAAAGACTTTAAAAAACCGCACCAATGGCCAAACCAAACACCTGGGGAGAATCCTTAAACTGAGACTTCCATTGTGAGTAGGGTAGGTAACTGGTAGGGTAGGTAAATTTTAAAGCCCAACAACAGTGACTTGTCTCTAAACAAAACTTGTAGAAAATGGCAAGGAAACTTAAAATTTAATTTTTGTTTGCTTTTTGTTGTTGCTTTCCATCATGCAGTTTGGAAGATAAAGCATTTTCATGGACACTCACCTGTCGGCAATACTTGCAGATTTGATTTTGTCGATGATGATGACCTGCTTGTTGCAGCACATTGAGGTACTCAGTGCGACACCAAGGCTGGAACCAGGGGTTTTGGCAACTTCAACAAGCAGTGGCCCAGAGGCTGTTGCCACTGAATCTGTTGGAAATTTAATTTAAAAATAAAAAAGAGGTCAGTATATTATCAGTATTGATGATTCAATCATACAGAACTATAACAGGCACAGAATACATCAAAGGGTTGAACAGCGATGTCTGTGTCATAATATAGTGAGAGACACATCTTTCACAAGATAGTCTTGTGCTTTTCTGATTCCCTTGGGCACATTTGGGTCATAGACTGGTGGACTCCTTTCATGCACAGGTGGACACAGTGGTTCTCAACTCCTGATGTCATTCTACTTTTAGACTCCTCTAATTTACTTGATTTTATATCTAGCTAAAACCTGCCTCCATGTAACTCCTATCCAGGATCATCATTCTAGCTTCTGGAGCCAAAATGTCTAGTATCTTCTCAATGTCGTAGTCCATCAAATACTCAAAGGCAGATGTTATGATCCCCTTCTCCATTTATCTTGTGGAAGAAAAGGCATTAAATCATATTAGCATTACCAGTAGATGAGACAACATAGATAATTTTGCCCAACGATCCTCTTGATTATTAATAGTAATATCCAAACCTGCCCAATCTTATATACACTTATTAAGCAAAGTACAGCCACTAAGGTCCAGCGATACAAAGATAGAAGATAAAATCAGGAAGGAACTTACATTCTACCATCAGGAAACAACATATAAACAGATAAGTATATACAAAGTCACTTGAGAATAGAGAGAGCATTTAAAAATAGAGGGACTGGAAAAGGCTTCTCATAGGTGACTAGGCAGCACAGCAGATTGAGCACTAGATGTGGAATCAGGAAGACCTGAGTTCAAATCTGGCCTCAGACACTTAATAGCTGCAAGACTTTGGGTAAGTCAATTAGCCTCTGTCTGCCTCAGTTTCTACATCAGTAAAATAATGTAATCATAGCATCTACTTCCCAGGATTGTTGTGAGCATAAAATGAAACAACATATGAAACAGTTTTCAAGTTTGAAAACACTGTTTATAATGCTAGCTATTATTGTTACCAATAATTATTTATGATAATTATCAGTAATAAAAATAATGGTTATTATTATCATTATAGGAAATGGGTCACAAATTGATCCTTGAAGAAAGAGATTCTAAGAGGCGGAGGCAGAGAAGGAATGAATTTGCCAAAGGTATCTGCCATTATCATGGAGAACGTCCAGCACAGATTCTAGAGGATTTCCCTACAGTTGGTGAAGTACTCCAGACAGTGTTTATTTGCATGTAACATCGTGTTGATTACACTAAGAACAATAACACTATAGAACTTATAAGATTCACAATAACTCAAAAGACTTCAGCGTAACAATCCACGAAGGAAAAATCCAAGTGAATGAAGAATGCCTACTGTCCAGACTATAATGTACAATTTAATGGACAACCCACAAAGTTGGTCCATCAGCAGAATAGAGATGAACTCTGTACAGGCAGAACAGGGCCAGCTAGACTGCATTTGGGAAATTATATAGTATTTCCAATGATTCCAACCTTTTCCCTGAAATCAAGTCCCACCTTTTCAATATCAATATGATGTTTTATGGTAACAAACCATGGAATACCAGAATCTCTAAAGAATCAAAACCATAGGTCCTCAAAAGGGCAATGAAGACATATAAACAGACTACAGAACATTGCAAATGATAACTTGAACACAGAAGGTGGTATAAATCATGGTGGTATTATCATCTAAGACAGGACCAGAAAAGAAGATGGAACTGGAACATGGAAAGGGGGAAGGATAAGAGGAGTATAGCTTGTGTGCTGCACTGGTATCCAAAGGATGTTAAAAGATCTAGAAAGAAGCCCCAAGAATGGAGGAGTTATGGGAAGAAATGGAAATAATTAGACAAGATGAAAAAGCATTGGAAGGTTATGATCTTCATTGTTTGATAGAACTGGGCTTCTTAAACTTTTCCCCCTAGTGATCCCTTTTCGCCTGAGAAATTTTTATGTGACCCCTGGTATATACGGGTATATAAAATAAGAGTATAAATCAAATATTTACTGATAACAAATAATAAAAACATTTATTTTTAAAACAATTCTTTGATATACATATGATTTTACCATTTATTAAAGACGAAAGCAAATTTGCATACCAATGAGATGGGTGTGCTTATTCATTTTTATGGTAGGGAAATATTAAAAGTCTTTATTTTCTGTAATTAAACTACTATGTTTCTGTAAGAGCAGAGAACTTTGTATGTACAGTAAAACTACTGCAATTCTTTACATGCAATAGTCTCGAGTCTGAGCCAAGGTGTCTCTGCCAGTGTCCACTGGTGTCGTGCGGTGTGATAGCATGCACAGCGCAAAGTGTGTATGCTGTGTGTTCAGAATCAAGGCTGCAGCGAAGTTGAGCAACGCAACATGAACAAGTGCTGCCAGAAACATCTTAGATTCCTTACACGTTTGATTTAGAATTAATTTTTGGTTGCTGTGCATTCAGAAACTTTTTCCATTACCAAATTTTTCTTGACTCCCACATTAGTTATGCAACCCCATATACAGTCACAACCCACAGTTTAAGAAGCACTGTGATAGACCAACCTCCACTGTATTATATGTCTTTCATGTTGAGCAGAAACAACTCTAGCAGATGTCCAGATAAGCAACGTCCCTTTTCATGACCATATCATGACTATGTCCCAGTTTTATCATCTACTTCTAGAACTCATCATTTATTTCCTTTTCCTGGATAAGCAGTCTCTAGTTATGTTTCCCTCATAATATTGGTTCTGTTTTAATCTCAGTTTATCCTCATCTGAACGATTTCTGGGGATTTGAGTTCTGGGCATAATTTAAAGTAAAGTGGCAGTATGGTGGTATCTGGGTTGCCATGGTTATCACAATACAAAACCCCATGTTGATTAGGATGTAAGCTGATGCAGTTTCTCCAAGTAGGAACCATCTCAGGCAGACTCTGAGACCTGTTGGACATCATCTCCAGGACTACTACCTAGAATTAAAGTCTATGGAGCCCAGATAACTAAAGGATGAGAGGATCACAAGATTAGTTCAGTAAAGAGATAACTCTTCACTAGCTGTCTCCTTAACTAGGTCCAGTTGCCCAATGACCTTCCTGGGACACCTCCATCCTGTGAGCTGACTTAGTCTTTAAATAATCAAGACAAGTGAACTTTGTGAGTATCTATTCGGGACAATATATAGAAGGGATTTTGGTGATGATAACAATTGTGATTGGGATTTCTTTGTTCTTTTCCTCCAGTTGAAGAGAGCTGTGATCCTGCGTTAACTACAAGAGGCTCAATGAAGTAACTGTCTATAACTTCTGTCTATTTCTAATTTCAAATATCTTGAAGGAAAGGTACAGGGGCCGGCATTTACATGTAGTAGGATTTATGGGAGAACTGTATCTTGTGAGGCTTAGAATTAGGCATAAGAGGAAAACAGTCTTCCACACTAAACTTGGGCATAAGGAATACCAACTAACGCCACTTGGGAGAGATAATGGCCTGGCACCAGACTCCCTTGAACTTTACTTCCCTCCATTTTATAGCCCAGTTACATTGGCTTACTTGCTCTTCCTCGCTTACGACACTCCATTTTCCAGTACTATGCCTTTTCACCGGTTGTCCCCCGCAACCGGAGTAGTACTCTTCTCTCTTCACCTCCCTCACTTCTCTTTCCTGGCTTCCTTCAAGAATCAGCTTCAATTTCATCTTCTTCTGGGCAGGTCTTTTCCAGTCTTCCCCACCGTTAGTGCTTTCCCTCTAAGATTATCATTCATTTACACAGTATAGATCTTCTATGTAGAAAACTGTTTGTATGTTATCTTGCTTGACTAGAATGTAAACTCCTTGAGGGCAGAGAATGTATTTTTTTTTTTTTGCCTATGTTTATGTCCTCAGCCCTTAGCAGAGTACCTGGCACACAGAAAATACTTAATAAATAGTTGTTGACTTCTTCTGATGTGCCGATTTTTCCTTCTGGAGAAGTTTGCCCACATAAAGTTGACAAGCCTGATATTATGCAGCTGGATGGTGGCACAATGGGTAGAGAGCTAGCCTTGGAAGTCAGGAATATCTGAGTTAAAATCCTGCCTCAGGCCAGACACTAACTGTTATAACCCTGGGCAAGACACTGAACTGCTTTCAGCCTCAGTTTCCTTGTTTGAGAAATGGAGATAACAGTAACACTTACCTCACACTGTTGTAAGGATCCAGTGAGATGTTACATGTATAAACATATGCATATAAACATATATGCACATTTGAGGTAATATATATTATGTGCATAGATACATGCACATAAAGCTCTGTGTAAACCTTAAAACAATATATTAATGTTAGTTATTATCACAATCATGGAGAGCTATTATAATAACGGGTATAATGGAGGAGGAGAAAGAATAGAAAAGAAGATAATTAATGCATGAGAGAGAGTATCTAGGAGAGGCAGCAATAAAACCTACAGCCTCAGGTAGCTACAATATATAAAATGCACAAAGTACAAGTGTTTAGTGAAAGGGAGAATGAGAAGTCCTATGTCAAGGGAACATGAACTTGGATAGACTTCAAGAGATTGTAGAAGACAGAAGTTTCTGGAATGCTGTGGTCCATGGGGTCACGAATAGTCAAACGTGATTGAAGACTAAACAACAGCAAAGTCAAGGGAGAATACCTGACTTTATAGGTTATCATTGACACAGTGTCATGGGACTCACAACCAGATTTTGATATTAGAAAGTTATACTTTATCGAAAAGGAAAAATGGTGGTTGGGTAACATTAAGAAGATATCTTCAAGGAAATCCAGCAATCAAGGATGAAATACTAGAGAAGATATCTGATTAAGGATCAAAGAAGTCAGAAACAAAAAAGCAATATTTTGGTAGGGGTATACTATAGACCACCTTGACAGAAGGAAGAAATAATAAATGTTTATTGGAACTGCATTGGTAACAAAACTTGATAGGAATGTTTTAAGAGGGTCAGGTACATTTTGGGTAAGATGGTCACTGATGTTCTTTTAGGCTTTAAGCGTCTCTGATTCTATGAAAATCTGTTGTTTATATTGACATTTTCAATATTTTTGTACAAGTCTCTCACCTAAAGAAGGAATTACTTAGTGCACGGCACCTTTGCTTGAATGATAAGATGGGGAAATGGCCTTTCAATAGCCTAAAGTAATGCTTTTAGGATTTATTTTAGAAGAGAAAGACCTGGAATGAATCCAGGTTATATGCAGGCTATATACATTGGTTGACATTTTCTTGGAACTGCAAACTTCTATGACACTCTTTTCAGTGGGATGCTCACAAAGTTTTTGCACTGGCTTTTGAGAAAAGAGACTAAATTTCTTTAGAGACTAAATGAAGAAGGCATCTTTCAAGTTTTGAAAACTTTCTTGTTGGCATTCCTGGTATGGCACCAAGCCTTTTTTGTAGAGACTGATGTGTTGGAGGAAGTCATGGGGGCAGCATTTATGCAAAAAAAGACCTAAACTCAGAAGCTGTGCAGTTGCTTGGTTCTTACTCTTCATGCCAATTTATACCCATGGAAACAAATTACAAAGCACAGGATAAGGAATTGCTTGCAATCAAGGCCAACAACCAATCTCATCTGGAAAGTTCTTGACACCTGGTGACAGCAGTCACCAATCATAAAGTCAGAGCATTTGTCAAGCCTTACTCAGATGCGTGTTCCCAACAATAAAGATAAGTCAATTGGATATCCCCAAATGCTACTTCACGTAAGTCACAAAAGTCCGTATGAAAAGTGGCATCAGAAATGCTGCAGCCTTTTACTAAGATATCTAGGAAGATGCAAAGGAAAACCAAAGGGATATAACTGGGGTGCGGGTGGGGGGGTACACATTAAAGATGGCAGAAGAGAAGAAATAGACATGCCAGCCTGAGAAGAAAGAAAAATCAGGAAGAAATCAAGTTCACAGCCCCTGACAGAGGATTATTCATCATGTTGAAGTAAAGCAGGAGTGTGAAAAAAGAGTCATACAGACATAAATTATTCATGGTTAAAGAGATTTCAGTCATTAAGATATTTATATCAACAGCAAAGCACTTTTGCACTGTGGTGATTTATGGGCTATTATAATTATGTAAGATACACCAATGACTGTTTGCACAGAAAACACTAGATTTTTTCATTTTGTTAATCAATTTTCCTTCTGAATGGTGCATTTTAATCGGAGGACAAGATTTGATTAAACCCCACCCAAGACAGCACAATGTTTTTTTGCAAGTTAATGCTAACATGCTCTGGCTAGCATATCCTTTAGATAAATAGTATGAGGAATGGGGTCCTTATCAGATTATTCATTAGCAAAAAGCTCTATTATTCTCAACTTAGCACTCAAATAGTGAAATTAAACCGTTTCATCAACTTTCCTAGGAACTAAACAACAACACAATGTTTTTGAAGGACTGAGAAACAGACTGTTGCCTAAGGATACTTCTGGGGAAGTGGCCAAGTATATGAAATAACCAGCACTATATAAATGTGAATTATTTATATAAAACGACTACAGGCCTATTATGATGCCTAATCAAGGTCAGAAGTGAGTGTGAGTCCTTGAAGGTCATGATAATGGCATGTAAACTTTGGACAGATTTCTAAGCTGGACCAGTTTTGAGTCAGGGGCTCAATGACTATCATTAGAAGGAAAGCTCAGATAAAGTTCAGTCAACAAGCATTTAAGCATTTATTATTTGCAGGCACTGTGCTGAGTGCTGGAGATTCAAAAAAGAGCAAAAACTAGCTTCTGCCCTCGAAAGGCATGCATTCTAATGAAGGAGACAAAATTCAACTAGCTAGATATATACAAGACATACACCGAGTAGATGGAAGTCAGAGACCCAGCAGAGAGCTCTAGGCTGGCTGAAAAATGAACTTTCAGTCACAGGAATTCTTAAAAAAAGACAACTGACTAAGTCTAAAAATAGATGTGTTTTGCTTCAGTAGTTGGAATGTCTTCATAGGTGAAAATACAGATTCTTTAAACATTAGTATTTCATGGTCACAGTTATCCACATACATGTGTATATACATAAACTCATATTCAGATAGACAGATAAGGTAGAGAGATAGATTGACAGATAAGGTAGGTAAGTGGATAGGTGGATAAATGAATGAATGAATGGATGGATGGATGGATGGATGTATATGTATATATAGGTGTACTGGCAATCAAAATGGACGTTCACTTAGTTTCTAGTTCCTTGCTGCCACAACTAGTTGTTAAAAACGTTTTGGGGCATATGGGTCCCTTTCTTCTTTCTGTGATCTCTTTGAGGGTATCAGCCCAGTATTACTGGGTCATAAGTGACTACATGCCTTCACATGGGTGGCTTCCCCCCATGTCTGAAATGCTCTCCTTGTTCACATTTTTCTCCTGTCTGCCCTGTCTGACTTCAAGACTCAGGCCAAATCCCACCTTCTGCAAGAGGCATTTCCTGGTAACCCCTGCCCAACATAATACCCTCTCTGGTAGTACATTCCCTCTGAGACTACTTTCCATTTATATTGTATGTATATCATACATACTTTTTTGGTACATTGTCTCCTCATTAAAATGTGAGTTGAGGTCAGGGACTATGCTTTGCCTTTTTTCTCCAATCTCTAGTACTTAGAACTGAGCCTGACACATGGTAAGCACTTAATAAATGCCTGTTGACCATACTCCTCCACGAAGCCTTTCCTGACTTCAGATGTTAATGACCCCATCCCTCCCCAAAAAAGAACCAATCCCCCCCCCCCGGACAGTATTTCGTTAATATTACTCGAGCAGCATTTTCTACTTATTTATATACGATATAAAATAGATAAATTCCATGAGAGCAAGAAACGTGGCTAAGCTAAATTGTATATCTTTCCCAGTGCCTAGCGTAGTACCTTTGCATATTATTAAGCTGAATTGAATAAGAAATGATGTGAAATAACTGAATAAGAAACAATCAGTTCACTTACTCTACTGCCAGAATAGTTTATTATTTAATAAAAGGGGAAACTAAAGTTCAAAAGACATAACTCAGGTAGTTCAGACCTTAAGGAGGAGGGGACTACTAGACTCCTAAATCCTGTAACTATGATTTATAGGTCTATCAAACTAGAATTTAGAGCAAAATTTACTAAAATGATGTCTTTTGACTTTCATTTTTTTGATTGTACTCACTATAAACTTTTCTCCACTGTATTTGCACACAAATATCACAGTCTAAGATATTTTCATAGAGAAAAAAGAAATGGTATAGAAGAAGAAAAAAGATGAGAAAACATTCAGACTAGACCAGTTATATATAAAGCATGTCTAAGTTGTAGATGATACAATTGTGAGGGCACTGAAGGGCCAACATACAAGGAATGTGAAGGAGAGGAAGTAACAAAAGCATGGACAAGAGTCACAGAGGATAGTAGGTATGGATTACTTGTAATTTGCACATCTAGAAGGAATTCTTGAACTAATGAGATCACAGATCTGAGTACTTGGGGGATGGGGATGGGAAACAGACATGAAACAGGGAGCTCTGTGAAGAAACTAGCAGTGAAAACTAACTTCTTCATTATAACTTGCTGTCTTAGAGAGTTGCTTAGTTTTTGAGAATATGTTTCTAGTTACTAGGGTCCTCCAATTTGTAAATCCTCAGCACCATAAAATTCCTCAGGTGTACTTTGGTCAACTACTACATTGAACTTACATAGTTCAATTATAATAATAGAGTTAAAACACGTTTAAGTAAAAGGCAACTGGAAAAATAAGCCATGGGATTTCATAAATGGTTTCTGAGGCCAAGTATGGGAACGGGGCGGGGGATATAGTTGGAGGAAATAATACTTTCCCTTCTAGTGAACTGTTGTTATTCTGATAGGCAGAAGGGGTTTTGGAAGTGGGAGGAGGAATTTGAAATCTCTTGTGAAACATCACTGTATCTAAGAGACGACCTTTTAGGTAGTTCATAATGTTCATCTCCTCCTTACTAAAAAAAAAGTCTTTAAATCAATATGGCATTTGGAGGGAATTATTCGCATGACTAATGATGATGATTGCTACAAAAGTCAGAAAAATCACCTTCTTCAAGATATGATGTCAAAGGCCTAAGTAGGGTATACATACATGCCAACCCCCGAAGCATCAGTTCCATTTTAGCCACCTCCAGAAGGCCTGATTTCTCTTACTCTAAAAATAGTGGCTGTCAGTTCCTCTTCTGAATTGGGTAAGTGATCCCCTAAAAAATTGAAGCCCTGTCAGTTTATGCGGAGACAGGGAAGTTGTATGTGCAGGAATACGAGCTTTGCATGGCTGAAGAAGCTCATGCTTAGGTTTTGTAAGTGCCACAGAGATAAGAGCTGGGCGTATGATTTCATTGGTACTGGGAACTCCCCAGGTGAGGGAACTCCCACCACCAATACAAGGTGACACCGTCTCTGCAACGTACGGTCTTAGGGAGTTGCCTAGAGCACTGCCAAAGTGCCAGGAGGTGAAGAGATTCACCCCGTGTAACTGCCAGGGGCAGGGAAGAAATGGTCAGTCAGGAAAAATTAATGGCTGTGTAAGAGGTAATTTTTACCTGGGACTATCCACTAGAATTAACTTCATTACTTCTCCTAGGATGTGTTATCATGTTCGCAGAAAAAATCTCAGTTTTCAAGAATTCATTAAGAGGAGCAGAATCAGGATGGGAGTGGAGTGGATAGAAGAAATGGCACCAAATATACATCAATCTCTGAAAAGATGTTTTTTGTTTGTTTATTAATGCTCACATGGATAGGTGAGATGGAAGGCCATTTTATGTTTTAATTTCTTTCAAGGGTTGCCAAAGTGAAAAAAAAATCATCAAATGGCCAGGCAATTGGTGATGTGTATCTCCATATTTGGGGCCGCTAGGTGGCTCAGTAGATAGAGTGCCCAGCCTGAAGTCACAAAGACTCATTTTCCTTAGTTCAAGTCTGGCCTCCAACACTTATTGTGTGACCATGAGTAAGCCACTTAAGCCTTTTGGCCTCAGTTTCCTCATTTGTAAAATGAACTGGAGAAGGAAATGGAAAACCACTCTGCCAAAAGAAACCTCAAATAGGGTCATGAAGAGTTGGACATGACTGAAATAACTGAATGACAACATCTCCATATTCAGGTTGGTCTTTGGAAAACAGACTTGCTCTTTAGATCTAGAGAGCCTTAATGCCTTTCCAGAATGGTAGAACCTTTTAGAGCCTATTGTCCCATGACACAGACTTCAAGAACCCAGGATGTCTGCATAGTACAATGAAGCACTGCAGTAGGACTTTGTGTGGCTCTCTTCTATGCAGCAGTTATGAAGGAATAGGAGGAAAGGGGCAGAGGGTGATAAGAATTCCATGAGTTTTACAATTTTAATTTGACTATTGGCACTTTAGATATGAAATCCTCAACATACAGTAAATGGACATATTGCTAGAAGAGATGAATTATGGATGAATTATATCAACCTTGACCTTCTTGCTATAAACAAAACCAGATGAAAGAATGAAGTTGCCACCAAATGGAAAGATGTCTGACAAGTACTTAGAGAAGCAAAGAAAGGAGTTGGCAGAATGAATTTTATAATATGCTCCAAAGCAACATGAAATATAATTTAGTGGGATAGTTGGTTATTGCATATTGCAGAATTCATGGTAAGTATTTACAAAAAAAACCTACTAAAATATATTCGCCAGCATAAGTTGCTATGACAACTAGGGGCATTATGGATAGAGTGCTGGGCTTAGAGTCAGAAAGACCTGAGTTCAAATCTGACCTCATACACTTACTAGCTGTGTGATCCTGGACAAGTCACTTAACCTCCCTTTGCCTCAATTTCCTCAACTTAAAAAGGGGATAATAATAGTTTCCACCTTTCAGGTTTACTGTAAAGATCAAAGATGTTTGTAAAAAGGGACTGAGCTCCATGCCTAGCACATAAAAGGTTGTATATAGAAGTTTATTCCCTACTTCTCCCCCATCTCCTTAAGGATGAAGAGGGAGAAATTTTATAAAGAACCTGATAAGGCCATCCAAATGAACTAACCATACGTATACTTTAATATAAAATAAGTTCAATGCAAAGGAGAGGATAGGGAGATAATATTTGGAAAAATATACTTTGGGAAGAAGTAATAAGACAGGTCAAAGCCTTGTAGATTATATAGAAAATTCAAACCTTTATGTTATCAATACTGTCTTTAGAAAGTATTGATTAGAAATTATAATACTTTAGAAAGTATTTATTAGAAAATTACTGGTTGGTGCTGAATATAATGAGTATCAAATAACACTGTAAAAATGAAGTGGATTACATCTTAATGGACAGGAAAAGATTTATTGTAGATATAAGAGTTATCCTTGATGCGATATATATTGTTAGAGCACTGATTTTCAGAGCTAAGATCAGAATTAGTAAAAAGAAGAAAGAATAAAAGTGAGAAAAAAGTTTGGGTTAAAAATAACTGAAATAACTCAATTCTGAACTATTTAAATGAATGAATGAACATCAAAAATGTGAAATGAGCAACAGAAATTACATAGACACTGATAACAATATTTCTACTGAAGTTTAGCCAATGTAGATTAATTATCACAGTAAGGAGACCAAAAGAATCCTCGAAGCACCTTATTCTTTAAATAGCTCACTTATCTGACAGAGAAAGATGGCTGCCAAAGGGAAGAATGGTTTAGAAAATAAACTCAGTTGTAAAATATTATGGGCAGCTAGTAAAATATTATTATTGGGCAATTAAATGGTGCAGTGGAGAGAGTACCAGACCAGTAGCCAGGAAGACTCATCTGCCCGAGTTCAAATCTGGTCTCAGACACTTACTAGCTGTGTGACCCTGGGCAAGGTATGTAACCCTGTTTGTCTCAGTTTCCTCATCTGTAAAATGAGCTTAAGAAGCAAATGGCAAACCACTCCAGTATCTTTGCCAAGGAAACCCCAACTGGCATCATGAAGATTGAAATGACTCAACAACAACAAAATATTATGAAGAAGGATGATGGTAGAGATTGGACAGTTTAATCTTAAAAAGCAGAGATACAATGCAGAGTAAAAACAGTTTAAAGAAAACTAAACAAAACAGCCAACTGAGCAAAGCAACTCAAGGGCATTAAAGGTCAGAATAAAGAATAGAAAAGACTGCTAAACATGATCATAACAAACTTATCTTTGCCGAGTACAATTGAAACTGCCACATTTGCATCCTAACACAGCAGTCCCCAGTGTGGTTATTATAAAAGCAGAAACGACATTAAAGAAAACAAAGGCTGGAAAAACAGCTGGACTAAACCAAATGTTCAAAGGACAGATCTATGCTGGAAGAAATGGAACCCTGAGAGCATCAAAAGATCAGTTTGCAAGGTATCCAATGTAGGGAAGATGCTAAAGATACAGGAAAAATTAGAACTTCTTTTCCTCCCCCTCAAAAAAGAAAAGTAACTGAATAAACATCAATAGTTACCAATGTGCACTCTTACTTTCCCATCTATTAGGAATTTTTATGAGGATAATTTATGTACGAATTTAGAATATCCTTGATTATTAGAAGGAAACAAATGGGTTTTTACAAGCAGCGTTCGACAATGGTCCACATCTTTACTATTTTACAATTGATGGTAAGATTTAGAGAACATAAGGTCCCATCGTGCTTCATATTCATAACATGGGGAATTGTTGCTTTTCAATCTATGAAAGGTGGCAAGTTTCTGATGTATGATTTTAGCCATCAGGTCATGTCTTTTTGGCTCCTAAGTAGATGCTATATTTTTCCAGCCTCCAGTGTTATGTTGCATAGATATCATCATTTCCTCAAATAACTTAAATTGATCACCAAGTCTGGGCTCCTTAAGGATAACCCTTCTGCAATTTCCAGTGGTAATGACCTAGTCCTTAATTGCCATCATAAGCCCTTCTGTTTGCACAAACAAATCTACATGATTCCATCACTGAATGCTTCTTGGTTGACAGATTGTTGGCTCACCATGCGAATATCACTGATGGAGGACTTTTTGGCTCTGCACTTGGATCTTAGCTATTAATATGCTATATCCAGAGGTAAACCACTCTGGGTTACATTAGACAAATCCAATGGTATGGATCTCTTAGCCTTTATTATTACTCACTGAAGCACCACCTGCTTGTTCCAACAGCATTTTTTGACTCGTTATATTGTTGTGCTTGAAGAATTGTTTATCAATCTTTCCCCTTTTTTTGGTGAGGAGGAATTAAATTTTGTATAACTTTCTTACCTAGGTCAAGTCAAAAGCATTTATTTAGGGTGATGGGCCTCTATGTTCTATTATATGAGGATATTTTCCAAATTTGTTATGGTCTGTTTTGCAGTTCTGAAAGCACACATTAACAATGGTATCACATAGGTATTAACTGCTTTATACATATTCTTCTCATTCAGGATATCAGTAATTTTCTTGATGTATTCAGACATGGCTCTCTCCTCTTGATATTTTTATGCTCAATGTTTCTTCATTGGAGAATAAGATATTTTTAGTTATCACCTTTATCCATTGTTTTGATGAGACTTTTAAATTTAAACTTGAAGACTTAAGTATCTGTCTCTCCTTGGTGTAAAATGTTATAATTATGGACTCCAAATGACATTTTGATATTACTGTGGAAAGATTCTATGAGATTATTATTTCATCCTTATATTTTTTCCAATGACGTTTAGATAGAATGATTCTTGGACAAGTCACCAACTTGTCATTATTCTTTTATTGTTATAGTCTGTCGCACAAGAATACAAAATAACTTTTTTGTCATCAAGCTATCTTATTATTATTATTAATTTTACATTTATTATGTAACCAAGATTTTAATGAGCATGAGAAAGGATCACTCATTATATTATTTGAGATTCAGTAATAACACATTAGGAGTTTTGAAAATGAGCAATGAATTCATTTTGTTGATACATCAATATTCCCTGTACTGTGATATTCACTGGCATCCTCTTCCTAAAGTCAAAGGAGAGTTTTACAACACTTTTATTTATTCACAGAGAAACCTGAGCGGCTCACTGGCTTTAACGAATTCTAAAGGGAGTCTCTGTGTACAAATGAGAGAAGAAAGAAAAAAAGGCAGGAGGATTCCAGGAACATGATATCCTCACTCCCTTAACCTGAGTAGGTTTACCATAATTTGAATCAATAAAAATGCCTAAATGATTAAACACCAGTAGGTAATTAATTCAGTGTTTCACTTTCCTCCCTCTTTCTCAGAACTCTTAAGCTCCTAATGTTAAATATTTAATGTACTGGGATTTAAAAAAATCAATAACCTACTTAGTCTTCAACAGACAATCTAGGTTTCTTAATTCAAGTAAATCTTAAAATGTTGATCTCCTAAATTAAAACAATAGAAATTTTAAAATTCCTCTCTATCAGACTTTCCTTTTTAACAGAAACATTAAATCTCAAAGAGGTACTTTGCAAACCCACAAGTTCAACACACAATTTATCTTCTTGGTCTTTGCCCCCTTGGCCCATCCTAACATATGATAGAATATATTATGTTGTATTCCTTCATTCCTACCTCCACCTTCAAAGCACTCATCTATATTTAAATCTTTTTAAATCTTGGCAGTTAAGTCTCAATTTTCCATCAGTGGATTATCAGCTTTGTGGCTAATCCTAAATAAAATATGTATTCAAGTAGTCATGAATACTGTCACCTATTCTGGTTACCAAGCTCCATGGCTGACACAGTATTTACTTTGATAGAAAAGAGCTTTTAAACCAAGATACTAAAGCTGTCTTCAATCCTCTTTCTGAACGCAAAGATAGAAAAAAGGGAAAACTCATCTACTCACATGGTTTAAACTATAAACTCTTTTTGAGTAACTTTTCTCACCATCTTGACTTCTCCTGTGCTTTACACGTGTACCTCAGGAACTGACCAAAAGAGACCTTAACATCTTTCCTCACAAATCAACTCTTCCTGGTTTACTAATCCATCCTGTATCAGAACTCTGATGCTTCCCTCTTTCATCTCCAACATTCAATCAGTTACCGAATCCAAATTCTGCTTTTGCAATTTTCCCGAAATCTGTCTATCTTTTCTATTCAAGCATTATGGTGCAGGTCCTCATTACCACCACCCTGAATTATTGCAACAACATCTTCATTAGCTCTACTCTCTTCCCATAGAAACACCAAATATCAGAGCTGAAAATTCTGTTTGCAACATACTTGACAAGAAGTCACTGGGCAGCTAGATGGTGCAGTGAGTAGAGCACTGGCCCTGGAGTCGGGAGGACTTGAGTTCAAATCCAGCCTCAGACACTTGACACACTTACTAGCTATGTGACCTTGGGCAAGTCACTTAA
>CM053623.1:205968665-205984182 GCA_028646595.1 Phalanger gymnotis | reverse complement strand
CAGGTTTCACACCTGATAGGGCTTTGGGCCTGGGGCTTAGCATTTAACAGGTGAAAGTACTTTCATGGTAAACAAAAGCCAAACTCCTCAAGGGCACCCATTAAACTAAGCCCATTTTGCCTAACTGCCACAGGAAGACATCAGTTCAAATCCAGACTCAGATTCTTCTTAGCTGTAATGACCTGGTAAAGTCACCTAACCTTGGCCTGTGTCATAAAATAGGAATAATAACAGCATCTACCCACTCACTGTTGCTGTGAGGGTGAAATGAGATATTAAGCATAAAAGGCTTAGTGCAGAATCTAGGCACAATAGCTACTTGATAAATTCAAGTGTCATTTTCTTCCTTCCTTCTCTACCTTTCTCCCTTTCTCCCTCCTTCCCTCCTGTTCTCCATTCCTCCTTCCTTCCAACCCACTTTCCTTCCCTCCTTCTTTTCCTTTTTCTTTTTTCCCTCCTTTCTATCCTTCACTCCAAATGCTTAGCTACTTTTCACATCATGCTTTCTCCTTGGATTCATTTTCTCTTATAATTCTCTTTCCTGTTATCTTATGAGTCAATACAATGCCTAATCTTTCATCACGCTCTTTCGTAATATTTTGCTAATAAGCATGTACTATACATTTGTATTGCTTTTTTTGCCGTATCCAATAAACTATGTGCTGGTCTAAGTAGTTTGTAGATGCTTCTGGTGATTGTTTTACATCAATTAAAATCTGAGGCAAGAGTAATAGAGATTAACCTCTTTATTTCTGTCCATTTTTCAGGCTAACCAACTTGTTTAAATAGGGCAGGTCGAAGAGGCTGTAAACGCATGCAGAATCTCCCTCTCATCTTTATCCTTTAAATTTTGTTATTGATTTTTTTACCTTTGGTCTAATAAGTCAATGATATACACACAGAAAGCTGATTCCAAGATTACTTCCACAATTGTACCTAGCAATTTCTTATAGATTAGGACAAAGGCAATTTGATTGTGTGTGTGTGTGTGTGTGTGTGTGTGTGTGTGATGTTCAGAGCTCACCACATCAGTGAATTCTTTCTCTCTTCTTTGGAAAAGTATGAATGTTATAAAAAACAATGGGGCTTCCTAGTAACCGTATCACAGAGGGATTCCAAAATGCTCCCAGCTGCAAAAGTTTAGCGTCTTAACATCAATATCTCCTGATAATGCCTGCAAAGCACAATCTCAAACAAGAAATCAGAAGTGCAATTGCACATGATCTAAAGGGTAAATTAAACACACAAAGGATGTATCAGGAGTCTGCTGACAAGACTTGTAGTTCAGTGGTGGTGGAAGAGGCATCACTGAGGATATATCTGACAGGGAGGGGAGGCAGGGGATGGGACTGCCATTCAGTAAGAGGAAGATGAGATGGAGAGTCTGAATGCCATGCTGGTATCTACAAAATATTGAATGGCCCAGAGAAAGGCCACTAGTTGGCTGGATGGATCCTTCACAAAGGATTAGAGAAAAACGTGGAGAATTACACGAAATAACTCAAGAGGACGAGGCATGGATGAGTTCTGAGCTGTGCCGATAGAGAGAAGACTTGAAGTGATGGAAGGAGAGAAGCATTTATAGTGTCTACCATGTGCCAGGTGCTGAGCTAGGCACTTTACAAATATTATCTCATTTGATTCTCACAACAGAGTGTGTGTTGGGGGGATAGGTGCTATTACTACCCCCCCTCCCATTTTGTTGTTGTTGAGTAATTTCAGTCATGTCCGACTCTTCGTGACTCCATTTGGAGTTTTCCTGGTGAAGCCATTTCCTTCTCCAGTTCACTTTACAGATGGGGAAACTGAGGCAAGTAGGGTTAACTGACTTTCCCAGGGTCATGCCCATTTTACAGATGAGGAAACTAAGGAAAACAGAAATAAAGAGACTAATCTCTATTACTATTTCTTTAAACTTTAATTGATGTAAAACAATCACCAGAAGAACCTACAAATGACTTAGACCAGCAAATAGTTTATTGGATACAGCAGAAAAAAAGGCAGTACAAATATATGGTACGTGTTTATTAGCAAAACATTACAAAAGAGCACGATGAAAGATTACGTACAGTATTGACTTATAAAATAACAGGAAAGAGAATTATAAGAGAAAATGGACCCATGGAGAAAGCATGATGTGAAAAGTAGCTAAGCTGGATCATCTTGTGTGCCCAGGGTCACACAGCTAGTGACTGAGTCTGAATTTGAACTCGGGTCTTCCTCACTCCAGTCCTACTACTCTATCTTTGCACTACTTACCTGCCCCAAAGAGTGGACGTGTCCATTTGAGTACTGATATCTACAGTAGCATATGAATTCTTTAGGACAAAGTAAATAATTAAATTAATTGGTGAAAATAAACTTTATGACTTTCTACAATAAATTTTTTCCATATGCCAAATGTCTTCTTTTTGCTACAATCGCTTATTCATATGACTTGTCTTTGAGTTTACATGCTTTTGATACAATCTTTGTTCTTCATCATGAAACCACATATTTTTATTACTTTAGATATCATATATAACTTTGAGGAACTTTTCATACCTTTCATTTCCCCGAGTCTAGCCTTGATTAAATCCCATAGGTTTTCTTTCTTTGCTTTTTTGTAAATCACTTGTTGTTAATTTGTTTTCTTTTTTTTTGCTATCTTATTTATATTTTTGGTTTCTATATCACATTGATTTCCAAATACACATTTCAAATTTCCTCCACTTTCTCTTAGCCAAATTTTCTAACAAAGATTTAAAACTTTTTTTTCCACAAAAGAAATTAATGCATTGACCACATCTATGAAACACTGAATGTTCATCATTCCCCATTTCAGCAATGAAGGGATAGAGATGTAACTTCTTTCTTTTAAAGAAAAACTAATTTTGTTTTTTTTAATTTTCCCATAAGTTTTCAATGGAATTTAAATCATGTAAATTCCTGGTCATTAAAACATGTTTATTGCCTTCTCTTGCATAGATTTCTTAGCTTTTTGTGACATGTAGCACAGTATGAGGTCATGTTGCATCATTTCATTCTCATTTGGGAATTTCTATAACTTCAGATTTCCAGAATTGCTTCTTAGTCTAGGAATATATTTATCTGAGTTCTGTTGTTTCTTTAATGAGGACAACACTTCTAGACCCATCAGAAGTAAAAAATCCCACAAACTTTTTGGAGTGGATGTGATGCAGTCTGTGAAGATGCATAGGTCTTACAGGCTCACCTAGAGTTCTTACAAGGGCTTTAATATAGCTTTGAATGAAAAAGTGCATTTCACCAGTAAAAATTTCCTTTTCCCCCAATATTCAGTACTCCAGTCTTTGTATTGTTCATGATGTGTTTTTCTGGTTTTCAGCTATACTCTCTTACTGGTCTTCTTGCTATTATTCCAACTTGGAAACTTATGCAACGCCATAGAGTGTAATATTTGAGTATGGCACAAACCAGATTAAAATGTAATTGGGAAATATTTAGCAAATAAATAAAAATGCAATAGACACTGATAATGTGAACATGTGGTTTTCTTAGTCAAAACGTGGGTTGCAGAGATCCTAATGTACAGTTTAGTGGTCCCTGTTTCTATTTGTGTTTGACACCACTGTTGTAGAGGAATCAGTTAACAAGCCCTCCAAATCCCTATGAAGGTCGTGAGAGCAGCTAGGTGGTACCATAGGGCATAGAACACAGGGCCTGGAGTCAGAAAACTCATCTTCCTGAGTTCAAATCCAGTCTCAGACACTTACTAGCTGTGTGACCCTGGGCAAGTCACTTAGCCCTGTTTGCCTCAGTTTCCTCATCGGTAAAATGAGCTGGAGAAGGAAATGGCAAACTATTCCAGTATCTTTGCCAAGAAAACCCCAAATGGGGTCATGAAGAGTTGAACACGATTGAAACAAGTGAACAACAATGCAGGTCTTTGCTTATTTTCTAATGATTAATTAGGCTGTTTCACAGCACTAGTTTGTCAGTTCTTAGTGTTCTCTGTGTGTGTGTGTGTGTATGTGTGTGTGTGTGTGTGTGTGTGTGTGTGTGTTTGCCTGCATTTTCCTCTGTGCTTAAGTGCAACTGATGCTATTTCATTATGGGCTCAAATGATCCTTGAAATGTTTGACTTCCCCATACCAATAGCTGGTGCGATACCTGTAACGATCATTGAAGTGTGCTCTTTAAGAGCTATGACCTTTGTGTTTTCTTGCATAATATCCGTTCTTGCAAGCCACAGAATTTAAAACACACTAAAAGAGAGCATGGAAACCCATTTGTATGTGGTATTGAACTAAGAGAAAACTAACTAATGGTGGGGAAGTCAGCTTAATCTGATTCCACTTGCTCAGGGAACGATATTCTGCAATTCTGTCAATAGAAGAACACGTATAATTGCTGCTGTTACACAATGAAAGTAAGTTAAAATTGTTGCTCATCCCAAATATTTATACTACTACTACTACTACTACTACTACTACTACTACTACTACTTCTCTTTCTCTCACACACACAGCTGCTATTTTCGGGTTTATTTTTAAAGCTTTTCTACTTCATCTAGTTTAGTAATGGGGTACTCTCATTGCTAAAAAGTGGAAATAGTGATAATTCAATTAACCTGCCTCTGAAACAAGCTGTTGGTAATGGTCTAAGCACATGAATGGATAGAATATAAATCAGTTCTAGTAGCATTTTTTATATTAGGAAATAAAGATAGGAACTGGATCTATGAAATCATTTGGTATAGGGGAACTCCCAGAAGAAGCAATTCCCTCTACCAGTGCAGGTCAGCACCCTCTCTCTAACTTATGGCCTTAAAGAACAGTCTAGGACATTAGTGTCAAACTGAAATAGAAACAGATCCCTGCAGCTGCATATCGATTTAGAAAACCACAAATTAACTTTATCTATGTTGAACTATATTTTATTTTGTTAAATATTTCCCAGTTACATTTTAATCTGGTTCTTGCCAAACGAGGGTGTTTTGCAGGTTGCTTGGAACCCCAAGTTTGACCTCTCTGGCCTAGGACACTGAGCAGTTAAAAGACTTCTTCAGGGTAACACAGCCAGAACTTCCTTGGTCCACTATGCAACACTGCCTCTCATAATTTTCACATTTAAAACACAAAAATTTTCTTAAGATGGAGGAGAACTAGAAACACTGTCAATCAATACATTTTTATGATAAAGATGAGAATAAAAACATTCAAATCCTTGCTGACTTTCCAACAATGTCCATAATAAAGAAAATATTCATGGGATTAATGAAGTGTGAGTTTTTACCAGAATGAATTAATGACAGTGAGTTTATACGTGCTGGCTGTGAAACGCACAATTTAAGAAATAAGATAGTGAATGTAAAATACTGCATAAATGTCAATCATTATGAAAATCAATTATTATTTCCTCATAGGAAGAAAGATACATTTTTCAAATGACATTATTGGTATAATTGGATTAAAGTGAAATCTGTTTTAATGTCCACAGACTCTCTGGCCTCTGAATTGTGGGGATTCAGAGACTGGGATTCAGAGACTAGCATCCCAGAAGCATTCAATTCCTGACCTATGACTTTATTTGGATAGTCAAAGGACAGCAAGCACAGTGGATTTATGGCGAGGATCATAACCTCTGCTCCCCTTTCTTATTATAAGGACCTCAACAGATTGTTTTGACATTAAGGAAACAATCCATAAGGGATAAAAGGACACAGAGTGACCCAAGACCTCATTGTATACAACTGGGCACCTTTGAAACATCTCAGATGCGATCTACTAGGAACCTCAAGGGAATTTTAAGTAGGTACATTGGTGAAACTATATATCCTGGGCAAAAACAGGAGAGTTTTAAAGAAATATACTTGTACAGTTAAACTTTAAGCCTTAATCTTATGGTTACTGTTATTTAGTCATGCCCAATTCTTCCTGATCCCCTTTGGGGCTTTCTTTTTTTTAAGCTTTTATTTAGTATGTTTTTTCCCAGTTAAATGTAAAAACAATTTTTAACATTCATTTTTAAAATTTTGAATTCCAAATTTGCTCCCTTCCTCCCTTCCCTCCTCCCTCACTGAGAAGGCAAGCAATTTGATATAGTTATACATGTGTAGTCATGCAAAACATATTCATAATGGTCATGTTGTAAAAGAAAACATAGTCAAAAAAACTCAAGTAAAAAAAAAGCATCCTTCAATTTGTGTTTTTTGGGATACAGACCTAGTAGAAGTATTGCTAAGTCAAAGAGTATGCATAGCCCTTTGGGCATAGTTCCAAATTGCTCTACAGAATGGTGGAATCAGTTCACAGCTCCACCAACAATGCATTAAAGTCTCATTTTTCCCACATCCCCTCCAACATGCCATTTACCTTTGCTGTCCTATTAGCTATTCTAATGGATATGAAGTAGTACCTCAGAGTCATTTTAATTTGCATTTCTCCAATCAATAGTGAGTTAGAGTATTTTTTCATATGGCTATAGATAGCTTTGATTACTTCAGCTGAAAACTGATCATAGATTTTGATCATTTATCGACTGAGGAATGGCTCTTATTTTTATAAATTTGACTCAGTTCTCTATGTTGGAGAAATGAGGCTTTTATCAGAGAAACTTCCTTCAAAATTTTTTTCATATTTACTCTTGCTAACTGTATTTCCCTCCATCCTATTTGCCCTCCCATTTATTCTCTCTCTCCTTTCACTCTGTCCCTCTTCAAAAGTGTTTTGCTTCTGACTACCCCTCCCCAGTCTGCCCTCCCTTCTATCACCCCCATCTCCCTTTCCCTTACTTTTCTGTAGGGTAACAGATTTCTCTACCCAATTCAGTGTGTATGTTATTCTCTCTTTGAGTAAGTTTCCCTTCCTCTTCCCCATTTGGAGTTTTCTTGGCAAAGATACTGGAGTGGTTTGCTATTTCCTTCTGCAGCTCGTTTTGCATGATGATGAAGCTGAGGCAAACAGGGTTTAATTGACTTGCCCAGGGTTACATACTAATATCTGAGACCAGATTTAAATCTTATTGTACAAAAGCCTATGATTTTAATCCTCTGAATATGAGAAAAGTCTAATCCTCAGTCCCCATCCCTATCCCCAAAACAACAGTAGCTACTTCTTCCTAATTGCCTTTACTCTTAAGAGTAACAAAAGGAAATGTGTCTGAATCCAAGTCTTTTCCGGAAGCCCACATGTTGTGTCTGCTAATACTTTGACTATTCACCACATCAAAGGGACAGGGCATTATGTCTTCAAACTGAAGCTACATCTGGTAACATCTAATTTAACTTGAGAATATGCAATGTCCCAAGGGCCATGAAATGAGGAATCTTGGCATAGGCACAGCAGTGAGGCTGGGGAAGTTGGTATGAAGTCAGTTTGGCTGGACCAGAGTGTATGTGGATTTAGATTTCCAACTAGTAGCAATGGTAGTAATGGAGAGGAGAGGAGGAAAGAAGGGAGAGAAGGGAGAAGAGGAAGGAGAAGAAAAGAGGATAGAGAAGAAGAGGAGGGAGAGAAGGAAAGGTGAGAAAGGAGGGAGCAGAGGAAGAAGAGGATGAGGAAGAGAGGCAGGAGAAGAGGGAGAGGAGAGGGAGAAGAGAGAGAAGAGGGAGAAAAAGGAAAAGGAGAAGAAGGAAAGGAGTAGAAGAGGGGAGTAGAGGGAGAAGGAGAAGGAAAGGGGAGTTCAAGCATTCAAATATGAAGAAGCCAACAGGTGTAGAGGAGAGATCCAGTGTCCATGGAGAAAAAAGAATAGGTTTTTACAAGGTAGACAAAAACAAGATGTTTCCCAGCCTTCACAGAGGTTTGGGGGCTTGAGGTCTAAGACTCACAGTTGGTCAGTAAACATTTCTCAAACACCCATGTGCCGTCCACCGTGTTGGGTGTTGGACTACAGTGAATTTGAAAGGACACAGCTCCTGTGTGTCTGACAAATTGTGCACATACCCTGCTCTGTCAAGTACAAGATAGACCCCACCATTGTTCCCTTCACCTCCACCAGTTGGGCACTGCTTGTGACAAACGATTCATCCCACTTTTGGCTTTGACTTCAGCCTCTCACAAGCCAGAAACACAGAAAGGAAAAGATAATAATCACAACCACAATAGTAACTGCAGCTTAGATTCATAGGATCCTTTATGTGGGTCATTATCTTTAAGAAGTTCACCACTGGTAGCTCAACGACTTAGGCAAGGTAAGGGAAGGTATCCCATCTTTATAGATGAAAAAACTAAGGAACAATAAAGGCTAAATGACTTACTCAAGACTACACTGTTATGTGACAGGATTAGAACGCAAACCTAGGTCTTCTTCTGACTCTAAGCCTTAAGGATTTTTTTTTGCCTTACATTGCCTGGATAGGCTGGTTCTTAAGGACCTTCAAGGCAGGGATGATGTCATCCTCACTTGGGTGTCCCCAAAAGTACACTGTAGGTGCTTAATAAAAGCTTATTGAATTGAACGTGTCTTCAATCAGGGACACTCAGCAAGTACTAGCTTCTTGGGTCTTTGTCATTTGCTGTATTATATTCAGCTGTCCCCAGTCCCATATTAGAGTTATCAAAGAAACAGCTAATTAAAATCCGGGCAAGAAATCAACTGCTGGAGTGGGTCAGCAAGCTACATGATACTCTGCTATATAGGACACTGATTTCAGACGCCCTGAGAGCTTTGTATTCTAGGGGAAAGGGAAAATGCTTCTACCAGGAATACTGAGGGAAGAAATGGGATTGTGGAGCTCTGACTTGAGAGGGAGACATTGTTCAGCTGGGCTACCGAACGCCTTTTATTGTTGCCTAAGGAGCACTCAGTCAGCAGGGCCAAAGAGTGACCCAGAATTCCTATGGCATAAAATGGGATTACTCTGCAACCTCTAGTCACAGCTACCTTTCAACAGAAATGCTGCACCATATGTAAAACCGTAATAACTGGCTACATTGCTTTCAGTGGTATCAGAGGCCCCCTATAACCTGATTCGTTTCTCCTCCTTTCCCCCCATCTCCCCAGTTGTGAGGATAGGGTACTGGGGGCAGGGCTGCATTGCTTGTCCCCTCTCTCACTATTTAGAGTATGTACAACCCCTTGTTCCTTTCTCTTCTATGGGTATGTGGGGGAGGCAAAGGAAGGAGGGGATTATGGGAAACATACTCTGCCATGTTTTTCTGAAGAGTGGGTTTACCAGGACCTATAAAAAAGGCACCCCTGCAATTATAGGGCTGTCATGAACCACTGGCTATTTTTAAATACACAGTGACAGACTTCCAGGTCACATTATGGAGAGCAGTTCTTCGGTTTGTTTATTGGTTTTGAAATAAAGAGCTGAAAATAGGCCCTTAACTACAGAGAAGTAATCCTTGCTTATTAAATACACAATTCAGCAATGTTCCATGAAAAATGTCCACCTTGTGACCTAAAGTCAAGAGACCTTGTCTGCTCAGCCACTCCACGGGCAAAAGGAATCCAAAGCCAGTTCATAAATGTACACGACCTCAAAGAACTTAATATGCAAAGAGGATTTCACTGGCAATTTAGTCAATGGTTTCCAGCCTTTCTAAAATAAATTTAGATAGAAGAATTAACCCTCCTCCACCTCTTTCTCCTTCTTCACCCGGTCACATTTGATTTTAGATACACCCATGCAAAATTGAAAAATTGAGGAACTTCTAATAACAGTATATTAATTTATTAGAAGGTTTTCATGTGCCAAGATCAGGAACACAGTGGGCAATGATATTGCAATGGAACCTTGGCTGCATGCCTAGAAACAAAGAGAAAAGATACAATAGAGATCCTGGGAAATAATCTTTGGGGAGTTGGAAAGCATCAAAGGACCACTGGATTTGAGAATTTATTAAGATGCTGAGATAGAAGACAAAGGAGCAATACTCTGACAACTCCCAAACCTTTTCCAAAGATGTCATGAAATCACTTATGCCCCTTTTAGATAAGATTTGCTTTACTATTGTTTAAAAATGTCTGGTTTTGTTTAGGATAAAGATAACAACACAACAACAACAACAACAACAAAAGATGATGGCAGTAAATTCCCAAGATTCTCAGGGAAAGAGTCCTTGAATCCACAGACTCATACAGAGTTTTCAAGGAGACCAATTATCCAGCACAACCTCCACTGGCATCAGTACAGTCTAGTGGAATGAATGTATCTGAGTAGCAGTTCTAGTACTTGGCTTTATCACTTCCTTAGTGGTGAGAGACCCTGGGCCTCTCTTGACATCCCAGCCCTCATCTTCCTCATTTGTGCAATGCAGATGATTAATTCCTTACCTACCACCTTATAGGGCTGGGGAGAGGATCAAACAACATCACATACACAAAAAGTACTATGACAACTGAAAAGTACCTATAAAATAGAAGTTGGCATCATGGTGCTTATTTGACCAAAGATGCAAATGTGGCCAACAAAAGTAATTCCTGGATTCTTTCATACTCTATCCTAATACATATTTTATGAAGCATGCTTGTGATATTTTGAGGAAAATTAGACCATCCTTGGTAGACGGTGCGACGGATAGAACACTGGGCTTGGAGTCAGGAAGACTCGTCTTAGATACTTACTAGCTCTGTGACCCTGGGCAAGTCACTTAACCCTGTTTGCCTCAGTTTCCTCATCTGTAAAATGAGCTAGAAAAGGAAATGGCAAACCACTCCAGTATCTTTGCCAAGAAAACCCCAAATGGGATAATGAAGAGTTGGACACAATTTGAAAACAATCCAACAACAACATACTATTCTTTTCCCCAGTTAACCCAACCCTGTACTCTTCCCATTCAGTCATTTACATCCTTCTCAAATTGTTTAACTATTTTGCATGTTTTTTCAACTTGACTGTAACCCCCTTGAGGGCAAGGACCATACTATGTATTTCTTTGCACAAGCATCCTGTAAGGCTCTCTACATCTGAGCACTGGGTTAGGTAGATCATAATTACATGTCAAATGGGAAAAAAATTCATCGAGAGTCCTCAACACTACACAGTGATGGACTGGAAGTCCAAACACTAGTGTTCAGATCCTAGTTCTGTCCTTTACTACTCATGTGACTTTAGACAAGTCACATAATTTCTCTGGGCCTCAGTTTCTCTACCTGTAAAATAAAGGTGCTGGACTAAATGAACTCTAGCTTATAACCCATCATTCTCTATGTGTTAGTTGATCAGATGAACTCCAGCTCTAAATTCACTATCTTATACGTGTGATTTGGTCTCATTTTAGCCTATAAGCTGCACAGCGAAAACACTCCTGAGGCCCAGAAATGAATACTGACCTTTTACGGTCCTGCACAGCATGGGTTAGACTGTGTCCCCAGGATGTAAAAGTAATCAATGTAGGCTCGAAAAGAAGTGAGAAGTAAATGGTAACTCAATGGAGAGGATACTGTCAGTGTCAAGATGAAGCCAACTGGAAAAAAAATCAAATTATTGGGACCCGCCTGGCAAGTTGTTCCTATCTCCATCTTCCTGTAAGGATTTCTTAACCATCTCCCTAAGAGTCCACATTTGCAGTCTGAGAGACAGGAGCCTAAGGACAAGTTTTTCTGACCATGAGTACTATGATTAACACTGGAATGAGTCATTAAGGTGGTCCAAGCAGGTTGTTGGGATCTTCTTTTGAAAAGATTTAAAGATAAGATAAGCTGTCACCTATCTGGGATGTTTTCAATGTGGTCTTGCTATCAGTCTGGAAGAGTGTATATGTAGGAGTGAATGTGTGGTATAAAAAAAACAGACAGTAACAATGAAAAAAAATGTACTGGCCAAAGATTCTTGGGCTTCAGGGTTCCATAGGCTGATATTCCAGAAGCTACAGAGTGATAACAATGAAAGGGGACAGATTGATAACAATGGCGGGCATAAAAATAATAATGCTAGTGGTAATAATGATAGACATTTATTTATCTTTCTAAATATCATGGAATCTGTCCTCTACCTACTACTAAATTTTAGACTCTGCCCATTGTTCAACTGTAACACGAGCCCAAGCTATATAGAGAAATCTATACATAACACAATGTACAAAATATGTATACGTGTATACACACATGGGGCAGCTTTGTGGCACAATAGATAGAGTGCCAAGAAGAGACTCATCTTCCTGAGTTCATTTCTGGCCTCAGACACTTACTAGTTGTGCAACCCTGGACAAGTCACTTAACCCTGTTTGCCTCAGTTTCCTCATCTATAAAATGAGCTGGAGAAGGAAATGGGACCTCTACCAAGAAGACCCCAAATGGGGTCATGAAGAGTCGGACATGACTGAAAATGACAGAACAACAAAATACACAGAATACAGATGCACACAAATATATTACTACATATGTCTACACTTACCTGTACCATTAGATTGTGGGCTCCTTGAAGACAGGTATTATTTTCATCTTTCTTTGAATTGCTAGCACTTAGACTGTGCTTGGTACATAGTAGGCATTAAATAAATATTTGTATGTATAGCTACCTCTCTATGTGTGTGTCTATGTGAATATATATATGCATGTATATACACACATCTATATCTATATACATGTGTATCAAACGTATGTTTATGTGACTGTGTATATAATATATGTATTATATAATATATAATGTGTATTATATGTGCATATAATATGTATTATGTATATATTATGTACATATATAATCCATATACAATATGGATTATATATGTACATATATCACACACGTATAATATATAAATATATATAATCCATATATTATATATACATATATAAAATGTATGTACTTATATATACACACATACATATGAGAGGCAATTTGGCATGGTAGAAAGAAAAGCAGTCTTGGAATCACAAAGAACTCTGGTCAAGTGCTGTCTGTGGTAATTCTTGCTGTATGGCCCTGAGCAGCACAGTTATCTATGATTACAGGTTACTAATTGGCTTTGGGTGGAGGTGACTTCCTCAGTGAGATTTTCCTACATCAGAGAAATTGCAAGGATAGACAGATAGAAATATGTTTCTTTCATTCTTATTTTGTAGTGTGGGTGGTTTCCATTACAGTGGATTTTGGAGAGAGAGGCATATAGTTTCCCTTAGATCAGAGGTTCTTAAACTAAGGTACAAGAACTTCTTGTTTTTTAAATACATTTTGATAACTGTAATTCGATGTAACTGGTTTTTTCCTTTTTATTTTATACACTTAAGAACACAGTTCTGAGAAGGGGTTCATAAACTGCGCCAGACTCTCAAGGTGGCTCATGGCAATAAAAAAAAAAAAAAGATTAAGTCGTCCTGTCCTAGATAAAGCCTTGACTGCAGTACTGGAAAGAGGTCTGAAATTAGGGCTGCATTGTAAATGGAATTCCAGCCCCCAGAACCAATGCAATTCATGAGGTTGGGTGCATGGGGGTGGAGTGTATCTTAGGTATGCTGACTCTAATGTGTGCTTGAGATTGACTAAAGACAAAGGTCATGGGAGCTGAAGAGGCTGAGGAAATGGAATGCCAGGGTCTTTCGAGGAGGCAAGAGTTGGAGTAGGAAAAATAATTGTAAATTTATTGGGTGGAAGAAAGAGGGACTTGGTGGGGAGGGATTTCTGTACATGGCAACAAGAAAGATGTAGGCAGAATGGAGGGAATTTTAGAAACGGGGAGATGGCTGCTCAGTGCTGACGGTAGCATGAAAGTCTCCAAGGGGCAACGGGGAAGGAGTTTGTTGACTCTCTCTGGTGCCTTGTGAGCCAGTGAATGGGAGAGATGACACAGTCTTTGAGAGGGTACCAAGAAAAGAACTGCCTTCAGGAGAAGACTAGGCTTCAGAGACTGGGCCATCTTCAGTCATCCTGATCTATATCTGGCCACTGGACCCAGATGGCTCTGGAGGAGAAAGTGAGGCTGGTGACTTTGCACAGCCCTCCCTCACTTAAGTCCAATTCATGTGCAAGTCATGGCATCACCTCCCTGATGTCACGGTCCTCTTTGAAAAGGAAGGACAAACAAAAACAGCAGCCTTCAGAGAACATCAGAAGACAGAAGGAATGTGAGAGGAAGAGATTTAAGACAAACGGGATTTTGTTACCAATAAAAGGTCCTTGAGGTGGGGTAAAAGTGGACAGGGCCTAGTGCTGAAATATATAGGAATGACAATGTGGGAAGCAGTTAGCAGGGAAAAGCTATTTTGAGGTCAGGGGAAAGATAGGCAGCTCTAGGAGAGACAGACTGACCACCAGTAAAAGTCACAGGAAAAGAAGAGATGGCCTCTTACTTTCCTCTCTTCCTTGCAACCTCTGCCACAGGAGGCCCTCTAGTTGCTCAGGAGGTTCCCCACCCTTGCTCTAGACCATAATGGCGAGGAAGCCATACCCTCCCCACCTCCTCCCTGGGAAGATACTGACATTTCTAAGGCAAAGCTCCAGACCCTGTGTTCCAGTTATAGCTCTGACCTAGAATCAGAAATCCCAACCTGACAAGCGACCTTGAATAAGTCATTTAACTTCTTAAAGTCTCAATTCTTTTCATGCACCAATGGGTATAGTAATTTGTGTCTTGCCCACTCAAAGACTTATTGTTTGTGACACAATATGTTTGAAACTTGAAACAGGCTTGTGTCCTATCCTGTTATGTGTATTTACAGTATAATTATCAGGAGGAAATTTGGCTAATTTTGAGATAAAAACCTTTATTTTGATATAGGCTGGGTCCTTTCACCAAGATAGAGCACATATAACTAAGGGACAGATATGAAGGTCTCTGGGTATCCTCTTTAATAACCAAAAACACACTGAGCTTGATAGCTAATATTGTTTATTGAGAGACAACACAATGTTGTGGATAGAAAGCTGAGAATCAGGAACACCTGTGTTCAAATCCTTCTTTTAACATTTACTAGCTATATAAGCCTGGGGAAGTTGCTGTCTCTTTATGTACTCTAGGACTCAGTTACTAACTCACAGATGGGCTGCAGTCTGCATTGGTAAAAGAAGTGCTCATGCTGGGAAGTAGGTGCCATCATTATACCCATTTTACAGATGGGGAAACTGAGGAAACAGAAAAAAGTGACTTGTCCAGGGTCACATAGCTAGTAAGGGACAGATCCACTACACCACCTAAAACAGGAACTATTCACGAGATACTATAAGCTCTCATTCCCCAAGATGAATCGAAGCTTCATCCACAAATTCTGCTCTTTTTATATGTTCTTAATTTGATATACTACTTTGAGCTATCTTTGACATTTAGAATTGAATTTCAATAAACTAAATTTCATGTTTTGGGTGAGTGTTTCAATCACTGAGATGTTAAATTACCATTTGATTATATCTGAAATGTTACAATACTCTTTCCCACGTGTACATTTTAACAGCCTGATCTAGCTTGATTCCTTTTTCATGATACACAATCATAACAACTCATTATATAGTAGTATAAAAACTTCACAAAGTGCTATCCTCACAATAACTCTGTGGGTTAAGCAGTCCAAATATTCTCATTTTACAGAAGAAGAAGAAGACATAAAGTGGTTTGCTGTTGATCATATATAGTAGGAAGGCCGAATTTATGATCTCAAATATAATCATGTGTATGTT
>CM053623.1:205923548-205968165 GCA_028646595.1 Phalanger gymnotis | reverse complement strand
AGAACAGAGTAAGAAATAGAATCTAGCCATTTTAATGCCTATTTCCATATTCTTCCCACTAGAAGACTGTGAATATGCTAAACTCATTTTCAACCATAAAGACACTGAACAATATTTAGATAAGTATTAAACCTGGATATCAGGTTTCCTTTATTCCTATTATTTATAGGAACATATTATATTGTTTATACTCTGTAAATAAGATATTAATGTATTGATGGCACTCAAATTCTTCCTTATTCATGATACTTCAATATACCCAAATCACTTAAACCCAAATCACTCTGGTTCTCACTTACTGGCCAACAATTGGTCCCAGCTTAAGCCTCATTTGCTCATTGTTTGGGGCCTGATGGCTCAGAATGGACGTAAATAGCAATTTCTGTTTTGGCCAGAAGCTCTGAGGGTCTTCCCCTCCCAGACTGATTTTTTTTTGACTAGATAAAAGAGGCCGTTTTTTGTCTCATTTCTTACCTAGTCTTAATCACTGAATCACTGAATGGGCATTGTCTCAGTCAAACTGAGACCTGTTAAAGACCTTAGTTTAAAAAGGCCAAAGTCTCCCACTGCATCCTGGGCCATTTCCAGTTGTTCTGATCTATATCTTGCCACTGGACTCAGATGGCTCAGAGAAGAAAATTACTCTGGTGACTTTACACAGCCCTCCCTTGCTTAAATACAATTCACTTGCAAGTCATGGTATCACCTTCCTGATGTCATGGTCCTCTTTGAGAATGAAGGACAAACAACAGCTTCAACTGAAAAAAAAAACCAACTATCCTATTTAGGTCTAATGCACTTGGATTTGGCATTTCCAAATAAGATGTGTGGTCTACCTGCTGGGGCCAGGAGAAACACCTTGGATGCCAGAGGAAAATGTCCCTAGAAGCAACTGACTAGCATCAGATAAAACCTTCTTTTTGTCAAGTCAACCAAGAGGAAGCAGTAAGGTAGATGACACCACTACCACACCCCACTCTCCAGTGAAGACAGCCATGGTATATGTGTGTGTGTGTGTGTCTTTCTGTTGTGGGAAGGGTGTTGCCCATCCATGGATAGGCAGTAGGATAAGCTAGAGGAGGGATAAAGAATGGTGAAGAACCTTGAATTCATGTCATAAAATGATTGGTTAAAATGACCTTGGACATGTTTAGTATGGAGAATGGAAGGCTCAGGGGGCACATGAAAGTTGTCTTCGAGATTTCTGAACAGCTGTCAAAAGGAGGAGGGGCTAGATTTATATATTTTGTTCAGCCCCAGAAGGCAGACTCGGGAGAAGTGGCTTAGAAATTGCAAAGGAGCAAATTTAAGCTTGATGTCAGGAAAAACTTTCTAACAATTAGAGCTGTACAAAAGTGGAATGACTCGCCTCAAAAGGAGGTCTTCCAGTAGAAACTAGATGACCACTTGTCTGTTAGGTTATCCCAAGGATTTGTTTCATTTATATGTTGGACTGGGCAGTTGGGTGGCACAGTGGATAGAGCCCTGGAGTCAGGAAGACTTGAGGTCAAATCCAGCCTCAGATACTACCTGTGTGACCCTGGGCAAATCATTTAACCTCATTTGCTTCGGTTTCTTCATCTGTAAAATGAGCTGGAGAAGGAAATGGCAAACCATTCCAGTATTTTTGGCAAGAAAACCCCAAAGGGGGTCATGAAGAGTCGGACATGACTAAACGACTCAGCAACAACGACAAATATGTTGGTCTAAATGGCTCCTGAGGTTCCCTGCTGCCTCTTAAATTCTCTGACCCTAGTTAGCAGATTCAGAGGTTATCAATTCTGCCACCACCGCCACCACTACCCACTTGCAACTTGGGACTCAGCCAATAAGACAAGAAGTCTGTATTGGTTCCTAGAAGGTTGTTATAAGGGTCTCACTAAGGACAAAGGAAGAAAGCATTTATTAAGGACTTACTATGTTCCAAGTACTGCACAAATCTCATTTTATCCTCAATGACTCTGGGAGATGACAGCTCTTGTTATCTCTGTTTTACAATCTAGGAAACTAAAGCAGTCAGAGGTTAAGGACTTACCCAGAGTCTCCTGGCTCACAAGTGTTCGAGACTGAATTTGAACTGAGGCTTCAGGTCCAATGCTGTAACTACTAAGCCCTTTATCTTGATTCTGGCTCACATGAGAACCACACAGTCTGTGTCCCGTTTCTCACCCTACTCTGTCAGTAACTGTTCTTCTGCCTCCAGGTGACTGGGTCCAGATTCCAATGTGAAGACAGAGGAGAGAGCTTTAGGGGGAAGAAGCAATTCTTGTATTTCTCCTGTTGTGTGAAGCCCCATGAGTCACCAAAAAAAGAGTATATTCTAGAGAGTGGAGGGACCCAGAGTAAATGCTTCACTTCAACATGGGCCTAGTAAGGAGCCTCCTGGATAATCTGGCTATGTTTTCAGTGTTGAACCAGACATCAATGATATTCTAGGAAAAAAATCTCCCATGTATCATATCGCCAAACTGATCATCTTATCTATTAATTTTTTTGTCCTCCTTGAAAAGACTTTGATTATGCTTTCTGACCAATAAGAAAACTTAACTTAACCTCAAACTTATCCAAAAGACTCATGATGGAAAATGCCACCCATGTCTAGAAAAAGAAATATGGAGTCTGAAAGTATATCAAAGAAGACTATTTTCTTTCTTTTGTTTGTTTTATGTCTTTATTTCTTAGGGTTACTCCCATTTGTTCTAATTCTTCTGTTCAACATGACAATATGTTTAATAGGAATGTATTTGCAGAGTCTATATTGGATTGTATGCCCTCTTGGGGAGGGGGAGGGAAGGAAGAAGGAGAAAATTTAATGAATGTTGAATTTTTATTGAAATTGAATTGTTAATTGAAATGAAATGTTGAAAAATGAATTGAAATGTTAATTGAATGTTGAAAACTAAAAATAAACTTATTTTAAAAAAAGAAAATTTAATTTATAGGTAGATGGCCTAGCTTAGTCATAGCTACTGAGACTCTCACCAAGATGAACACTAATGCACCTCAGATTAAATTTTCTTATGAAGAAAATTAAGGTAAAGATTTTCACACTTTTCCTCCACTTCAAGATAGAATGCATGTTCTCATTCCTCATAAAAATAAATAGAATTTAGACCTCTCCCATCAGTAAAAGGCACTTGCCAGTTTGTTTCATTACTAAAGAAAATGATGTGGTTTGGAGACTAAGCCTTTGGTAGCTAATCACAGCTACTATTTTAAAACAATTCTTTATTCCTAATTCAGGGCCTAGAAGTTCTCAGCCCAACACACATTTATCTCTTACTTCGAGCTTACACGACTTTTCCAGAGACCAACAACAAATTTGAGAAAGTAACAGGTTTTTTTTTCAATTACACAATTTGTTGGCAGGGATTTTTCAATAAGACATTGAAATAAAAGGAGCCTTTGGTAGAAAAGGTGACTGTCTCTACTACAAATACCACTATTTATCTCTTCTTGATCTCTGCCTCTCAAGCTTGCTCCTGGGGAACTGTGATACTTAAGTTACAATCTTGCTCATGTTCTCACAATGAACGGCACTGATTTTAAAGCCTTTTCCAATTTCTAATCCAAATTTATCTTCTATTGAAGCTCTTTATCAAAGAATTGCCTTCCTGAGACAGCCTCTTTAAACCTAAAGCAACAATAACGCACAATTTAAAACCCCTAGACCAGATTTAATTGGCGGTTGAAAATTATTCTGAATGTGTGTGGAATCTGAGCGTCCAAAGAATTGTAGGAGATTAACACAGGAATTACTTTAATAACATTCTTAGCCTCTGTTTCTTTCTCTCCAACAATGAAGAACTTATTATATCTCAAGGTAGCTCACACTATAGCTAGGCAGTTCCAATTGGCTTCCCTTCAATGAGGCACCATCTGCTTTCCTCAAACTTCCACCTATTTCCCCAAATCAAAGGAATTAGACCATCTAAGAGTTCAAATGGGCCAGGCAAATCCATCTACGAACAAGTCTCTTCTATTGAATACCTGACAAGAATCTCTCCAGCCTCTTGCATGAAATCTCATCTAATGAAGAGGAACCAATTACTGGGCCTCCTGAGGAAGGCCATTCCACTTTGAGATAGAACTAATTTTTGCAAGTTTTTTCTTGCATCAAACCTAAGTCTGCCATTCTGCACCTTCTACTTGTTGCTCCCAATTCTCTGAGGACAAACAGAACAAACTGAATTCATCTTACATGTGATACCTTTAAAATAGTTTTTTTTTTAAATCAAGGTTTCTTCTAAAATTTCTCTTTTCCAGTTCCAATACCTTCAAATGACCTTACGTTGGCCTTATCTGTGATGCACCAACCATCTTGGGCAACCTCTTTTGAATATTGTCTAGTTTTCCAATGTCTTTTTAAAAATTAATTTTATTACCAAGTCTATATTTTCTCCCTACCACCTCTTTCCCCTCTCCACATTAAGAAAATAAGAAAAACAAAACCCATTATAAAAGTGTATAGTCAACAAAAACAAATCCCTGCATAGGCCGTGTCTTCTCCCACTCCTCCCAAAAAGCTTCAATCTGTATTCTGAGTCCATTGCTTCCCCATCCGGAGGTAAGGAGTATGTTTTATCATGAATCTCATGGAATTGTGGTGGGCCTATCAATGCTCTTCTTAAAATGTGTGTACCCCCTGCCCCAAGTAACTATAAGTCATTTTGAGTCACATTGAGTCATTTGAGTGACACTGAGTCATTTCAGTCATGTCTGACTCTTCATGACCCCATTTTGGGTTTTCTTGGAAAAGATACTGGAGTGGTTTGCCATTTCCTTCTCCAGCTCATTTTACAGATGAGGAAACTGAGGCAAACACAGTGAAGTGACTTGCCCAGGGTCACACAGTTAGTAAGTGTGTGAGGCCAGCTTTGAACTCAGGAAGCTGAGTCTTGCTGATTTCAAGCCCAGGGCTTTATCCACTATGGTGCCACATAGCTGCCTAGATATAGTCTTACTAGGCCACTATCATCTCTGTATTCTTGCATACTATACCTCTCTTAATAAAACACTGTGCTAAGTATACAAATACAAAAAAATAGTTCTTTGTTCTAACTTGGTGGAGATTCAACATTTACACAAATAAGTATATACATATAATTGTGTATAAATATATTATATATTTATTATGCAATTTATTATGTTACAGGCATATATGCATATACACAAGTGTGTACACACGTGTATATATACAGGCATGTGTGTATGTGTAATTTGAGGAAGGAAAAAGTAATAATGACTAGAGGAGAGTTGACTGAAATCCCCAGATCTTTTTCAGATAAATTGCTATCTAGCCATCTTGTAAAAATGAATTTGTAACACAAACATAAGGCTTTACATTAATCTCTATTAAATTTTATTTAATTAAATTTATTCCAATATTCTAGCCTGTAGAGACCTTTCTGCCTCCTGACTCTCATCCAAGATGCTAACTATCCTGATAATCATCCATTCTGTGCTTCTTCCAAGGCACTGACAAAAATGTTAAGTCTGGAAAATCTGCCTGGGTCTAGTAGACATTTTAGTATAGAATCAGGTATTATTGGCATTACAGTGAAAGAGTCTCCTATGTATCATACTGAGAGTCCTTAAATATGGAGTGCTCCCTGGGAACTCTATTAGAAACCTTGTTTCAAGTTGACAGTGAACAGCTAATGACTACTCTAGGTTCTGCCATTCAACAAACTATGCATTCACATAATTAATCTTGGTGTTACCTAGCTAGCTGTTTCTTTCTACCTCTTCCACAAAGAGAACATGACAAAATGTATGAAGTGTTTTACTAAAATTTGTGTACATCATATCTGCAGAACTTCCCTGAATGACCAGTCTTGTAGCTCAGCAAAAAGAAGAAAAAAAAAAGGTCAATCTGGCACGATCTGTTCTTGATGAAGCCATACTGACTTTCTTGAACTTTTCCTTTTATATGATCCCTAACAATTCCTTTAATAGTATACTCTAGGATTTTGCCAAGAATCAGTCAAGTTCATGGGTCTATTCTGTGAAGATTCCACTCTTCCTATTTCTGGAGATCAGAACATTTGTTCTTCTCCAGTCTTTCAGGACCTCACTCTCAGTGATCTTTCTAAAGACTGTCGGCAAGCACTCAGGAATTAAATCAGCCAGTTCTTTCAGTCACCTAGGATGCAGATCATCTGAATCTGATGCCTTAAACTTAACATGGGCAAGGGCTACTCTTTTACTCTCTCTTTATTTCTCTTGGATTTAGCCACTTTTTTCCTTTATAGCCCAAATATTATTCTTATTAGAAGAGAAAACAGAAGCAAAATAAACCTTGCATAGTTTTTCTTTTTCTATGTTGTCAATTATCATTATTTCATCCATCCCAAGTTCTATCCCTACTAGGATATGACTCTTTTCCCCAATATAGCTAACAACAAGCCTCTTTTTCTTGTTTTTAGGATTCCAGCTTCAGCTCATTCTAAGCTTCAGTACTCCAGACACTATTTTCAAAAGGACAGTAATTTGTTTTTGTTGATTGAATCCATTCTCTGATATTTGGACTTGAAATGTCTTTTTAAAATCTAAGTTGGATAACATGTTTTCTATTTTTACATATTATTCTCTTTGGATAGCTCACTCATTTTCTCATTAGAATCACTTCTCTTTATGTGTCTTCACGATTTCATTCTTGAGAGCTTCTAAACTCTCCTGGGCAGACTTCTGTAAAATTTTGGGCCATGGAATCCTATAAAAGATCTAGGCTCAGGATCATTTGAAATTTGTTCTACAAAATCTAAGGTGGGCATCAGATCATGACTAAATTCCTTCTATCATAAATCTTAAGATTGAGTGGCTATCTTAAAATTTTTGGGCCATCTAGCCCCCCCCCCAAATCACTTCATTTCTCCTATAGCAACCAGTTTTCACTTATTAGTGAGAATTAGGTCCAGAATAGCAGAGATTTTCATTGCTTTCTCTATCTTTTGGAGGATGAAATTATGATTAAGGCAAGACAAGAAATTATTAGCTGCTCTGATATTTGAGAGAGAGGAAAAAGAGGAGAGAAGGGAGGAGGGGAAAGAGAGTGAGCGAGAGAGGGGAGAATAGGAGAAAAGGAAGGAGGGAGAGAGGAAAGAAGAGAAAAGGAGACAGGAAAGGGGAAGGGGAGAGAAAGGAAGAGGGAGAAAGAGAGGCAAGGGGGGAGGAGTGAGAGGGGGAAAGAGAGGGACAGGGAGAGGGAGAGAGAGGGCACAAACAAATGGGAAGGGGATGGAGAGAGAAAGAAGAGAGGGAAAGGAGAGAGGACAGGGAGAGGGAAAGGCAGAGATAGGGGAGGGGGTGAATGCTCCAGTAGATGTCTGAATAATTGAAGTCATCCATTACTAGTATATTATGCCCATTCTCAACTTGTGATTTGTTCCCTAAACTCCTCCTGGTAGTCTTAGTACATGTTAATGACAACTTGCTTTCATTTCTCCCTCCACTGATCTTTGCCTCAGAACTCACCCTGGTTTCTGGATTTTCTCAAATGCCCGTATCTTCTTAACACACAGCAGTATTTCCCCCAATTCTTTAACTTTTGTATGATTTATAAAATAAAACTCTAGGCAAATAAGTTTTTATCAGATCTTGATAGACTCCATCCCCAGTCAACAGCTTGTGTGCCATTCCTCTATGTTAGGCAAACATCCCTCTGGAGCCACATAAAACAGTTCTATGCCTAATTCATCTATTACATGACAGCCCTTCATATATCTGAGTATAAAATGTTTAATAATACCTTTAAGTCTTAACTCTAGTGTTCCTTGAACATATGTTCCTCACCATGTCCCAGTGTTAAGGACCCTAGCCATTCTGGATTGTCTTCTTTGGACACTCTCCAGGTTGTCACCAGCCCGTCAAAAAAAGCTACTCAAATTTAATTATATTTAATTATGGTTACTGAAATTTAATTATTCAGCTCTGTTGCACCTTGTCCTTCCTTTATGATTATGCATAATTTTGAAATTACACATTATGAATTATGAAATTTGCTTTGTGAATTATAAAATCCTAAGGAGAGGTAAATATGGAAGACACCTTCAACAAATTTTTTTATTAGAAATTATGGACATGATACATTATTAAGGCTAGCGGAGCCTTAAACATCTCAATACATCTGCAAGTTTAATGTTCTTGGTTTAAAGACTTTAAGGAGAGTTCCTGATAGGAAAGATGCTACCTAGGACTGCTGTTTCAAGCCCAGAGGATTTGAATGGCACGTGTCTTACTTCCATTTTATGCCTAATTAGGCTAGAGTCAACAGGGGCACAGGGAACCATGGCCACTGCAAATAACAATTTCTATTTTTTCCTTCTTGTACTCAAGTCACAAGCAGGCTATGAGCTTTTGTAGCACACGTGTGTTGGAATTAGGATACCTGAGTCACCAACCTACTCTATAATCTAGTTTTTGGAATACTAGAAGTGGTATTTGAAATATCCCCTGGTAATTCAGTCATCAATATCAAAGGTGGTTATCAGAAGTCAAGTTTCCTTACAAACTTGCACATCCAACTCTCACCCAGGCCTAGGGAGTCTCACTAGGAGTAGAAATAATAATGATTAACATGTGGTTTGAGAATGAGGAGCCAATAGAGAAAAGAGAATCTGCAGCAGATATGGCCCCGTGTATTTATACAGACCTGAAACCAGATGAGAGATGAAAGTCAGGGCTTAAAACAACAGCTCTAGCTAGCATTTGCCCTCTATTCAAGACTCAACTTGGAGGACTTTAGAATAAGAACATGATACTTTACTAAAATTTGAAATGCCCAGATGTCTTCAAGACAAAATTCAGTTCAACAAGCACTTATTAACCACCTACTGTATACAAAGGCATACTACTATGAAGAGAGGCAGCTAGATGGCTCCATGGATAGAGTGCTGGGCCTGGAATCAGCAAGACCTGAGTTCAAATCTCAGACACTTAGTATCTGTGTGACTGTGGACAAGTCACTTAACCTCTGTCTGCCTTAGAGGCAGTTAGGTGGCTCAGTTGATAGAGCACCAGGCCTTAAATCAGGAAGATCTGAGCTCAAATCCGGCCTCGGACACTTACTAGCTGTGTGGCCCTGGGCAAGTCACTTAACCTTTGTCTGAGTTATCTCACCTGTAAAATGAGCTGGAGAAGGAAATGGCAAATCGTTCCTGTACCTTTTCAAAGAAAATCTGGTGCACAGTATTGGCACGCCGTCCTGAACTACAATGGGAATGTTCTTACCTTAGTACCTCTGATTTCACTCTGCCTCACGCCCTGAGCCACAAGGTCATAAACTGTTGAATACAGCTGAAGAACAACATTGTACAAAGGACTGCAACGGGTGTCAGATAGATTTTGCTACCTTAAAAGGAATTTTCACATGCTCATTCTTATTTGATCCATATAACCCTATGATAATGGTAGACCGAGTATCATCACTCTCACTTTACAGATGAGATAACTCAGGCAAACTAATGATTGACCAAGGTTACAGAGCTAATGAATGATGGGTACTATCTCGCTCTGTATTCTAGCCAACTGTAGCACCCAAAGAATTTACATAATAGTACAGTTGGGACAGATGCCTATGGGATTAGCCATAAATCTTTACTGTGTTCTGATCCAAGGGATGAGAGCTTTGACCTATCATAAAGGATTTTTTTCCTCTTCTCCTAAAGGTAGGAGATAATGGAAATCTCAAGAAGTAAGAGGTAAGCAGTGTTCTGGGGAAAGAAGGGAGGCTCTCTGCAATGCAGCCATGAGAGAAGAGGATGGGAAAGCAGCTGCTTCTTAGCATCTACCCTACAGTTACGGGGTGACCCTGAACATGGAGAGAGAATGCTAAGCTCCAGAGAGAAGAGACTGCAGCTATCCCTGTTTTACTAAGAACTACGATGGGAATATTCCTACCTTTGCATCTTTTATTTCACTTTGGGTCACTCACTGAGCCTATATCTCATTCCTTATTTCTTTTTCAAGTTTATTCATTTTCTGTATTGGCCATACATTCTCAAAAAGAAACTATTTACAATATCATTCCATGCGTGTGTGTGTGTGTGTGCGCACGCGTGTCTTTGGGGGGATTAAAGAAAGCAAAAAAAGAGGCTATGGTCAACTGTGATACAAACACATGCACGCGCGCACACACACACACGGAAATTCTTTCTAATCACTGGGATTTTTTTTTCCACCACACAGGAACTCAAGACGAATCAGTTTTCTTTATGGAAATGTTTTAGTACAATTCTCTTAAAGCAGGAAAAAGATTGAATACAATCATACCACCAAAAGAAACCTAGGTAACACCTGAACCAGCAGCACTGATGGGAGAACTAGGAAGCTCTCTTTGCAAAGCAAGTTAAAGAACTCCAGTATCCCCACCATAGGACACTGGTGGACTAAGTGGGAAAGGAACACAAGAACCACTATGAGCCAGGCACTGTGCTAAGCGCTTTAAAAATATTATCTCATTTGAGGGAGAAAATCCCAACCACTGAGATGTCTGACGAGAAAAGCTGAGAAAGAACAGATCTACCCACATAAGGGTGATGGCCAGGGAGCTGTTGGTGCTCCTCTTCAGTCAAACAACTCCAACCCTTTGGCCTACTGGACAACAAATACAATAAAAGGTGAATGGACGCAAAAGCCGTACATGTCTATATGCTTTCAAAACAATGGTCTCACCGAGCTAAGATGCAGGAGCTCAGAGAGCCACCATTAATAACACATTACCCTTATATAACCTTTATTCTAGCAGGGTTAGAATTACTCTAGGAATTGTTCCTGAAGTTGCTTTTTATTTGGAAATAAATAGTTAGGAGTTCAAAGCCTATGTTCGTTCTTCCCCCACCCCTTATATGTGTCTCTCTTTTCTTCCTTCCCTCCCTTGAACTGTCTCCCTCTCCTTCCCTCCCTTGTTCTTTACCTCACTTTCTTTTCTACGCAGATTCAGCAGCATCCCAGAATTTTTGAATTGTGGTTTACATTAATTCAAAGATTATCCATTTTTAAAGGAAGAAGAAATGTTCAGTCCCGGCCTTCACTTGTAAAAGGGAGATCGCACCATTTATTCTGTTAAAAACTCTTCAAATCTCGTATACTTTAAGACATTTAGGAAATCTGATGCTTCTATGAGACATCTGGCCCACAAGATAGATTAGGATACTTTCAAGAAACCCCATTCCACATGAATCACACAGAGTGGGAAATAAAGGAGTCCGCCATCTGTAATGTACGGCTCCCCTTTTCTGTTACGTTTCATTGCAGTAAAACCTGCTTAGCGGAGTTAGGTCACACGTTACAGTCTGAAACTTGCAAGCGCATTTAGTCTTTGATTTAGGTTCAATTTCAGGTTCTAATTCACCTTAGGTAATTTTTCTTCTCCAGTCAACATTGCACAAATCTTTAATCTTAGCCTCTCTCTCTCAGTTCCTAACATCTCTATCAGAAAGCAGCTTTATTAGAGGTGGGAGAGGTAGACCTGGGTACGCTTCACTCGAATGATGATGTATGTCTATGCATTTTCCCCTAAATCCCATTCGGATTACAAGGATGGCCATTATTGCTGCCTTTGCTTAGGAGGGGGATATTTGCAAGATAGTCAGGAAAACATGAGGTCCTGACTTTTCCCCCTATATCCGCAGTATCCACAGAATATGCTATTTCCAATCCTCATGCTTGTAAATGGATAGGGGTTCTCTTATTCTACCTTAACGATCCCCATTTTAATGATCTGAGGAACGGTGGGGAGCAAAATGCTTACAAGCCAGAGAGAACCACATAGATACAGCAAAACCTTATTATAGATCCTATCAACCTTAGGATTTGAAATTACTATAAAATCACCTTCACCTCCTCCTGAACCCAAAAAGATTAATGATATAGTACTGAAGAGAACCTATCCGCTACAAGAGAGTCATAATTAATTCCAAAGTGGCTTATCATGGATGGATGGTAACATATCACAGATAGCTTAGGGAATATACCTTTAGAATTTCAACATACATACCCATTACTGAGACGTCATATTCTATCACCAGCGTCGCTTCCTGCCCACACTGTTTGAGGATACTCATTGCTTCGGCATGTGTGCTACCAGCCAGTCTGATTCCATCCACACTCAGCAGCCTGTCCCCAGCTTTGATTGTGCCTTCTCTAAAGGAGCATTAAAGGAACAGTCTTTATTAACACAATGGGGTTGGGCATTGATTCAGTTACTTAAAGCCCTTGTCTCACACACTTTCTACCTTCAATCCCATTTGCATTTATTTTAAAGCATCAACTCTGACCATAACAATGTTAAGCACTATCAGGGGAAGGTGGAATTGCTATTATTTAAAGTTCTGAAAAAGATCAGAAGAATAACTACACATTATTGAATAGGCAAGTTTTTAATAGATAACATTTGGAGCACCCAAAGAATATTTTCCCCCTTTTAGCTCCACTGCTTGGTGTTTGGGAATGATTTACGGTAAGCCTGAGAAATAACCGCTCACCTACCTGCCCTGGGGAAGTGAGCAGGAAAGACCGCAGATTTGATTTCTTTGACTACCAACGAACCTAAGTAGGATAGGGAAAGCGGCTTAAAAATTTCCCTGGGCTGCAAATTTCCCTATTGTTTTATAGTGCCATTTGACAATCATTAAATCAATTCAGCCTTATGTAGCTTGGGGGAAGGGGCAAATATTCTCATCCTAATTTAAATGTTCCATATCTGCCAGTATTAAGGAAAGACCCTTCTATAACATTACTGAAAATAGCAACCGGGTTAGCATCTGGTGTCAAACCCCATACCTAGTGACACAATAAATAAGATGTGAGGATCTGGTAAGAAGATGCATTTCTAGAGAAAATGTCCAATATAAAAATCTATGAAGAATGAAAAAGGGGTCTTCACAGTTTCCATTTAGATAATTCTCACCTTCTCTTCTTGGCATTTGATATTTCATTTTTAAAATGTTAGATGATTTGATTTCTTTGAGGTCTTTAATCTAATATCTCTCAGAACACAAGTCAGTGCTAGTTTGCACACAGCTTAGCAGTTAATCTTCCTTTTGTGCCCAACCCAACTTGGAATGGCAAAAGGAAATAAAAATATTCTCATTTTCTCCAGGAAAAAAAATTATTCATACACATACACACATACATATACACATATACATAGACACCACATATATGTATATGCATATATATGTAAAACATATATAATGTAGACATGTATACATACACACATGCATATTTATATCTCAAAAAGGAAGAAGCAAAGAGAAAACACACAAATCTTCACTCAAATATCGGACTGTGACATCTGTCAAAGATGAACATTTCTCAGAATGTGACAGAAGCCAGAATTTTTTTTAAGCAAACAAGCCAAAACCTCTCTGTTTTGGTTTTTCCCAATTCATTTTTTTAAAATGTCACTCCAAATCTATGCTGGGATAGAAAAGTCAGTTTGCATATTTAACTGTTAATCAGCAAACTTCTTTCCTATTGATTCCATAATATCCCCCTTATAGACTCATTCGAGGTTACAGATAACAGTTTGTTGAACTGGATGGCAACAAACAGAAATAAACATTTGTTCCTTAAGGTGAAAGCAAATTGTTGTAATTTAAATACCTTAGTTATCCCCAAGGCTTATTATGAAAAGGCTGCCTGAATTGTCTTTTTAAACACAGAAAAGAGCAAAGGCATTCTATACTTTGTATAAAAAAAAAACCAAACCATACCTACATCATATTCTTATACAACAGTCTTACAAATGAACATGGAATTTATAAATTTGCAAATTTGCTTATCTTAAACCCTGTAAGAAATGTGTCAACCTCTATGCCAAATAATCTACCTCATTCTCTCTACTGATCTATCCAGATAGCTACAGAAAAAAGATGAATTTTACCTGTCTGCAGGCCCTCCAGGTCGAACACATGTTATTACAACAGGACGAGATTTATTTCTGTCATCATGTGCTCCACCTAAGAAAAGAAAAGAACAAAATGGTAAAAAAAAAAAAAAAAGTTTTCGCTTTTTTGGCTTTTAAAGTTCATTCCCAACATGCAAGGTAAAAAGTAGAAGTACTTATTTGGGAAGATGAACTGTTTGAAGCTGTTTAAAAAAAACCTGAAATACGATGCTTATAAAATGAGAATTATACTGTCAAATCTGAGTGCTGTATTGGTTAGCTCGGCTAAAAAGATTTGTTTTCCCTTCCTCTTTTTATTCTTATAGCTCTCTGAGTAAGGTAGGGACACATTGGGAAGTAAAGTAATGATCTGAGAAAAATTGCTATGAAAACTGCAAAGCAGTCTGGTGGAAATTAGTCATAGACCAACATCTCATACCACACACCAAAATAAACTCTAAATGGATACATGACTTAGACATAAAAGGAGACATTATTAAAAAATTAGAGAAGGAAAAAATTACCTTTTGGATCAATAGATAATGAGTTCACGATCAAACAATGGATAGAAAGAATCACAGAAGACAAAATGGATGACTTTGATTAAACAATATTGATAAGTTTTGCAGAAGTAAAAGAACATAGTAAAAATTGGTTGGGGAAAATCTTTGCAACAAATTCCTCTGATAAGGGTATCTGTCTGTCTGTCTCTATGTATATACATGTATAATATAGAAAAGTAATTTATATATTACATATATATAAATAATATATGAGTCACTAAAGCATCTTTACATATACACATGTGTAATTAATTTAATTTTATAAGAACAAGAGCCATTTCCAAATACATATGTAGTCAAAAGAAATAGTTTTCCAAGAGAGAAATCCATGCTAACCTCTAATGAGAAATGCAAATTAAAGCAACTCAGAGGTTCTACTTCATACCGCTCAGACTGACAAAGCTGACAAAAATGGGAAATAAAAAATGTTGGAGGAGTTATAGGAAAACAGGCGCACTCGTGAATTGTTGGTGGAACTGTGAATTTTCCTAGCCATTCTGGAAAGCAATTTGGAACTATTCCCCAAAAGTCCCTAAATTGTGCATATCCTTGGACTCTGCAATATCACTATATCTCAAAGAGATTAAAGAAAGAGGAAAAGGATCCGTATGTATAAAAATACCCTTAGGAGCTCTTATTATAGTGGTAAAGAAATGGAAACTGTGGGATGCCCATCTATTGGCAAACAGCTGAATAAATTACTGTATATAAATGTAACGGAGTAATTATTGTTCCCTGTGAACTGCTGAAATGGATGGTTTCTCAGAGACCTGTGAAGACCTGTATGAACTGACACAGGATGATGAACTACAGCTAGGACAATAGTTTATACAATACCGACATTATTACTAAAACAAAAAGCAAGTCCCTAAAAGGCCCGATCAATGCGGAGACCAATCGCAATTCCAAAAGATCATGACTTACGGTGCCCACTTCTTTACAGAGCAGTGAAAAGCTCAAGATGCGGAATAAGATAGACTTTTCAGATACGTCCAATGCGGTAATTTGTTTTCCTTGAATACATACATTTTTGACAAGGGATTTATTTTTCTTTCTTTTTTTCCCCAATGGGGAGGGGAGAGAAGGGTGAATGGATAGTGTCGGAGAGGGGGAGAGGGGGAGGGAGAGGAGGAGAGAGAGGGGAGAGAAGGAGGGAGAGAGAAAGAGGGATGGTGGGGGAGGAAGTAGAGGGAGAGAGAGAGGAGGGGAGGGGAGAAGGAGAGAGAGAGGGTCATTGAGGCATTTTTTTGTTTTTAAAAAAAATGCTGATGAGAGAAGACAAGGCAGTCCAGAAAGCCCAGTCAAGAAGGAGAGCTTTCAAATCTAATTTGTCATATTTTAAAAAAGAAAAACAAATTGTATACAATAGCAATCTTGAGTTTCATGTACAATCCTCTTTTTCTCTTTTTTAATGTCTATGGAAATGATGTCCATTTTATTTACTGCTATATTCACAATAAAAATAAATATATTTTTATAAATCTGGTGACATAAAAATATATCAATAACATTTAACCAAATAAAGAATAAACAAAAATTAAATCACACTAAACTAAATAGTAAATATTATAATATTATATATAATAATAATAATATATGCATTTTTAAGAAAGCATTTCCCCAAGATTGTTAGAGTTAGAAGAGAATTTAGAAGCCATGAAGTAAAACCTGTTACCTGATGTGATAATTCTGCAACATCCTAGGCAAACAGTCCCACAACCTTAGCTTAAATACAATCAGCAATGGGGAGCTGATTACTTTGTTCCTTGCTTAAGGTCATAAAACAAGTTAATGGTAAAACTGGTATTGGAACTCAGGTCTCTTGATTCCTAGTTCAGGGATTTTCCTCCGCCTAAATCATGGTGTCTCACAGGTGTTAAAGCTTGGTGCAAACTCTGCACCTAGAATTATATAAGTTAGACGAACATCTGTCTTTTTTTATTCACAAAGCATTTACTTCTTTTGGTGAAAATGTGTCATTTATATCAGGCTTCTTGTTCATCTTTGTTTTTGAAGGGGACCAATGACATCACAGGGTGATGTCTTGACTCACCTGTGAATTGGATTTAAGTGAAGTAGAGTTGCACAAAGTTGCCCTCTTAGTAATACAAGAAAACCTGAGTTATGACTGCTGAAATCATCTCAGGGTTTGGGGGAAATTTTCATTCTGCTAAACCAACCTTGTTACAGGTATACAATGGCCTACGCTGAAATCCTCTACTCAATATCTAAATGAAAGCAGATGTGGCATAGTGGATTGTGAGCTGTCCACGGGGTCAAGAAGACCTTTCTTTCAAGTCCTCTGTCACAAAGTGGCTGGGGGACAATGGACAAGCCATTTAATCTCTCATAAGAGGTATTATTCCCTTGGTGGACAAAATTACAAATCCAGACCTGCCCCCCAATCAAATTTCTTAAAATAATTTAATGCAAAATCCTATTCTCATGATAATAATTACAACTGTAACATAGTCTCCACCTTTAAGGGTAGAAATCATTACCACAAAATATAAAATGCTTTGGGTTAGAAATTATATTGAAGTGGCAGAGTTGCTTATTTTTACAATTGCTTCTTGGCCAAGTTGAATCAACTCAACATCTTTAGTAATATAAATATCCTTGGGAGGTTACAATTCGATGGGGCAAAATTTAAATCTAAATACATTCCCTTGAAATCTGATCCTAACAACTAATCTTCAATTAGTTTATAGAAAATCATGATAATAAAAATGAATTTGAAGAGGAATGAAATTATGTAAGGTAGCTTAATCTCTAGGATATTAACTGAAGTTGGAGCCACAGTGAGGCTACATCTTGTTCTGTTAGAGAAAAAAAAAAGGTGGACCATGACTGGATGGTCACAAGCAACTGGGATTGGGGGAAGGATGGAGGGAGAGAATAAACATTTATATAGCATCTGCTATGGGTCAGGCACTGTGCTAAGTGCTTTAGAAATATTATCTCATTTGAGCCTCACAACAATCTGCAATATAGATACTCTTACTCTCCTTATTTTATAGCCGAGGAAACAGGCAAATTTGCCTGGCTAGTAAGTGTCTGAGGCTGGATCTCAATTCAGGTCTTCCTCACTTACGGCCCAGTACATTATCCACTGCACCCCCATGTGCCTAACTAGGATGAAATCATGGTACAGAAGAGCAATTGTTCTCTCTTTATCAAGGTTTTTTTTTTCTGTTTGAGTCACTTAAGTTGTGTCCAACTCTTTGTGACCCCATTTGGGATTTTCTTGGCAAAGATACTGGAGTATCCTTGTCATTTCCTTCTCCAGCTCATTTTATACATGAATAAAGTGAGACAAAGAGGGTTGAGTAACTTGCCCAGGGTCATACAGCTAGGAAGTGTCTGAGACCAGATTTGAACTCATGAAGATGAGTCTTCCTTATGCCAAACCCACTGCTCTTTATCCATTGTTCTACCTAGCTGCCTCATTTATCAAGGTAGAGAGAGCCAAAGCTCAACATCTGCTGTGGCATAAAGCATTATGAACAGGTCTTCTTAATGGAATTCCAACCCCAAAATGTCATGCTTAGAGAGGCAGTGCAGTACAGTGGAGAATCAGGAAGACTCTGTTGAAGCACTACCTTTGATATGTACTGTCAGTGTGAACTTAACCACTTAGTGTTCTGAACAATTTTCTAAGACTATAAAGGGTGCCAATCTGCATTGGAGGAGTGGGGCTTCCTCTTCATGAATTCTCTATGCCAGTGAAATCAATAAAAAAACATGACGGCCTCTGCTGCTTTGTCTAATTCTTACTGAGTGGGTTATTCAATTTCTAAACATAGATCATTTTAAACTTACTTGGATTTGCTACTTTTGCACATTGAGGTCTTTAGAAAACAACAGAATTTTATTGATATCTTTTATTTCTAAAGGTCTTTTATTTTTAAGAAAAAAGAGGATACAAAGTCTCCAAGGTGGCTGGCCAACCCAACGCATCAGTTATACCTTGAGGATCAACTGTAAATCCCATTGCCTCTACTTTGTCATATTGGGTTGATCATTCTCTTTCCCCAATAACGACATACCTCGTATTACAAAGCCAAAAGTGTTGCCTTCTTTATGTAAAGTAACCTCTGCCGTTCGGAACACAACGCCAGATCCTTGCACAGCTGAGGAAAGAAACAGCAAAACGTAAGGTGGAAAGCTTGGCCAAAGCACTACATGTTATCATTCATGGGAAAAATGGTAATTTTAAAGTATAGCATGAAATATTCCACATCCTGTCTTTGAACAAACATTTGAGTGGTTTTTAAAAATCAAATGCACACAAATGAGCAATGGTGTATAGTGAATGTAACCCTGGACTCAGTGTCTGGAGATCTAGGTTCTGATCCAGGTTCTGACACTAATCTGGCTTGTGACCCTGGTAAAGTACTCCACTTCCACTTTCTTGCTCTGTATACTCAGGGGGATGGATTTTAGAGTCTCTAAAATCCTTTTCAGGTCTAATCATCTACCATCCTATACAAAAGCACTGAAATTACATAAAAATGCTTTGGGGGGAGGGGGAGTCACATTCTCACTGAATGTTATAGATTAAGTTGGAACTAAAATGACAGCTCCTTTCTTTTTGATATAATTCTTCTGGCAAGGGGAGAATAATTGGGAATCCTGGCTTTTTAAAAATGATAGCAAAGATCTTTCGCAAATATAAGTAGCAAATTGGTTTTCCCTTAAAAATATGCCAAACTGTTGGTTTATGAGAAGAATTAAATTTTCTGAGTCCCAGAACATAATTTATTTTTTGTATGTTTGCCCAGTTGGCAGATAATGCGGACACGATTGTCAGAATTCCATTGGCATCGCTTGATTAGGCTGTTGGACAAAGATGTTTTGACATGATATGTTTTCTGCCTAAATCGACATTGCTGATAAACAAAGCAGGGGACTATGGAGATAAAATTGGCAGGTGAAAAAAATAACTGGAGCTGAGAAAACCAAAATGGTTAAGCTGTGATTAATTTGATGAGATATCAGCATGCTTATTCCATCTTTGCATGACTCAATGTGATTGTTCCAAACAATGAAATTGTTAGATCATTGTAACAAGAAACTTTGAAAGAGTCCATAGAACAAAGGCAGAGAACTTTATAGCAGTTTTGATATCTCTGCACGCATATATAATTTTTGATATAAAAATGCAGAAATGTATATATTTTATAGCTTCAAAATGTGTGTTAATGCTACCAGAATCTAATAGCCTTATTACATAAAACTGTCATTATGAGATAAGGGAATATTGCAAAAGGGCATTACTAATTATTTACAGGAACAGCAAGTAGTTATAATTAAGCATTAATGGCAACATTTTTAAATGTCAGGAACTCCAAACACCTAAAGGAATGAGCATGGTTTTGAAAGGTCACATAATTCAATTTATAAAACTTGCATCCTATCTGGTCATGGTCTTAAACGAAAAAACAAAAACAAACCCACAACCAAAAACAAAATAAATACCTTGGATCAAAAACAAAACAATATAAAGTAACAACCAAGCAAATGTTTTCAGTACCTCGCTGATTTAATTAAATGCTCTCTTCCTGCCACAACACAAATTTCATTTTGTTCTAATCAGCTGGAAACTGTAGGCATGAGAAGCTGTGAATGTGGGAATATGGTTTTAATTAAAAGAAAAGGAAGACATGTCCTCTCATTTGTATGACACACCAGGGTCCTTGATGAAATTAGTCAAGAATGTTTTGACCTTTCTGTTCTTTAAATTTAAATCATTAAGTCAACTTTCAGTTAATTACCTGTAGCTAACCTGGAACTCATTTTAATCTTAGACTAGTTTTTTTCTGCCAGTACATTTCTGCTCAAAGAAAGAAAACTAATTTAATATTAGCTTAAGCAAATATGGATTAGAAAAATTAGAAATCAAAATCTCAAAATCTCACATGTCATTCCTAGACCACATATAAATGCTTTGGGGGCTTCCTGTTTTCTTAGATTATTCATATCATTGTTAGTACAAGTAATCAAGGGTTAACTTAATTTTAGTTTAATTCATGAATCTTTTTAAAAAATTATGCTGCATGACCTCTCTGGATGGTTGTGCATTTACACTTAGCATGCATGAAATGAAGACTATTGCATAATTACTTTATTTACATGTACATCTGAGTACACTGAGGTACAGTTAAGTGGTTTGCTTAAAGAATCAAAATTAGCTAGTGGAAGGGTGCTAAGGTTGGAACAGAATCTCTGGTAACTTAGGAAACACAATCAGGATCAAAGCCCACTAACCTGTGATTTTTTATTTTTGTATTATGATTATGACATCTTGTGTCAATCAATCAATAACCAGTATTTATTAAGCGTTTACTATGCGTCAGGCAATGTGCTAAGTGTTAGGGATACAAAGAAAAGCAAAGAACAGTTGCTACCTTCAAAGAGCTTCAATTGTAGTGGAAGAGGACACAAATAATAAGGTATATATGACAGATACATATATAAAAGACATGTATATAAAGTATATATAAGATAGATATATAAGATATATATGGTATATATAAGGTGTATATATATATATATATAATAAGGTGTGTATATATATGGTATATATGGTGTGTGAATATATACATATACATACACACACATATATATATACACATATATATATATATATACTATACACCCACACACACCCCCACACACACCCACACCCACACACACACATACATATGATAGAGAGAAAGTTATCATGGAGGAGAAGACCCTAGTGGCTGGGAGGACTGAGAAAGTTTTATATTAACTGTTTTTTAAAAAATTATAATTTGTAATTCATTTTTTTTGACAATTTGACCTCATTCCTGGAGTTGGCTCAGTATCAGAGAAATACAGTCTTCTTAGCCTTGGTTACTTTTGCTCTGATTTAATCATTGCGCAGCCTCCTTCAGTTTTCTGATGCCATCTAAGCCTAGTAAATGAAAGGACTTAGATGGTCTTCTCCACCTCTTTGCCCTCAGAGAGCTAAATTCATTTTCATCACATGAGAAATGATAATGAGAAACAGCTAAATAGTAGGGTGATACACCTGAAAGAATAAAAACCTATCTTTTAAAAACATTTGTGTTATACTTATTTTTCTATGTGCCTTATTCTCCTCTTCTAAGGGTGGGAAGACCACAGGTTCCCCACCCCTGTTAGACTACGGGTAGGGGGCCATGAGTTATGTACGGTTTTGTCCCACTATGCTCAGTACTTCAAAGGTTATTGAATTGTTATGAAGCATTTGCTCCCAACTTTTTATCTTATTACTTTTTACTTATCTAGTGGCAAGGAAGTTTTTACATTAATTTGTGTAAAAGAGTAAAATTATGCATTAGCTTTCGTGTCTTATTTCCTAAACAACTCCCTAACGATGACATACGACAGTGGTTGAGATATTCAATTGACTTCTATGTGTAAAAAGGTCTAGAGACATGGTTTCTGGGTAATTAATCATTTTATTAATCATGCCAGCAATAATTAATAAAGTGGGTCAGTGACACTTTCAAAAGCCAAAGACCCCTCATAGAACCCATTTAACGCTTATATGTCCTTGCAAAAGTGGGTGTTCCTAAGGGTGGCAATCAACTCTAATTGGTTAACAATTAATGAGAAGAATGAATATTGTAAGGAGAGATGGACTTATTCTAATGAGGGGCTCGGGGATGTGACTGATCACTCAGTCTCAGCTAAAGAGGCTTATCTATACCCATATCACCTCATCTAGGGTAATCTAGACAAAAGAGAGAAGAATCCACTTTTTCCCAGACCTGTCTGAGTAAAACACAATGGGCTGGAATCCATCAATTCACTTAAACTAAAATTTCTTTACTTTTTGAACAAATTAGAGTTTTCCCTTTCATTATCAGCTTTGCACTTCAAAGGCTGCCTGAATAACCCACAGGGATTGATTTCTGAATGAGGAAGTAGAAAAGGGGAAAAACCTTATTACTAATTCAATAATTGGTAATTAATATAAGAGAGAAATAATTTCTCTCAGACTAGTGCAACTTTGGAAGGACCACATACATACCGCGTAATGAACAACACACTTTGAACAAAATTCCAATTGGGTTTTTGAATGAAGGTTTAAACCATAATAATAGGGACCACTGAATTTCCAGTGTCAGGCAAAGATTGGGTCCTGGCCATGTCAACCATGAGAATTGGCTGCAAATCATTGGGAATGTTTGGCCTGATGAGGAGAAAACTTACACATGAGAAATTTCTACCAGTAGTTGAAAGGCTGTTACTTATTAGAAAGATTAGGTCACAAAGTATTAAAATAAATTGGTCTAAGTTGCAAAGAAGTAGATTTCAGTTGAGTACAAGGAAAACTCTTCAAATAAAAGTGTCCCAAAGAGGAATGGATGTTCTATGTAACGGGTTCTTTGTTAATGGGTATGGAGATTCTCCCACCTTTCCCAAACCCCCTTGAAGCTAGTGCTTTCTGTCTGAGACTTCTTGCGATTTACCATGTTTATGTCTTCCATGTACCGTGTTGTCTCTTCTATTAGAATATAAGGCAAGGGTGGTGTTTTTATATTTCTTTGTATTCCCAGCAATTAACTGAGTGCCTGTCATCTAGTAATAAATTTTTAATAAATGCTTGTTGACTTAACTAGATAGAACCAAAGGTCAGGCAGATTGTAGAAGGGAATTCTACTCAGGTAAGGGTGGTGGACAAGAGGACTTTTGACATTCTATTCAAATTTGCAGTTCTGTGATTCTTTAACTCATTATAAGGATAGGGACTGGATCTCTTCTTTCATTGGAGGAGGGAAGTCTCTTGTAAATGAATTCCTCGGCAAGGAAATTCTATCAACGTAGGTCAGCACCACCTCTGTAACTTATAGTCTTAAATAAATCTTATATATGGTCTCTAGTCTTAGAACATGAAGTTATATGATTTACCCAGGAGTCAAAGAGAAAGTATCAGAGAAGGGATTGGAATCCACGTTTTCTTGGTTCTGACACCAGTTCTCTATACACTATGGCACCCTACCTCTCACGTAATGGTGATATAATAATTAGTTACCAAACATGTCATTTGACTTCTAAGGCATTCATTTCACTAAAAGGGCCTCCCTAAGCTAGTGTCTAAGTCAGGAGTAGGGAACCTGTAGCCTTGAGGCCACATGTGGCCCTCTAGGTCCTCAAGTGTGGCCCTCTGACTGAATCTAAACTTCACAGAACAAACCCCCTTAATAAAAGGATTTGTTACGTAAAACTTGGACTCAAATGGCCACTCCCAATGACCTAGAAGGCCACATGTGGCAGAGGATGGGGTTTGAGAGCTAGGAGAGAGTTTAGAGATTATCTAGCCAGGGGCATAAACTACTACAGCCCTATTTTTGGATGACACCAGCTAACAATGTTTTTGTTTTGTTTTTTACATTTCTAATTTAAATTCTGTTGTATTTATGGATGTAAAAACCATTCCTAGCTGGGTCAACCAAAACTAGAATGCTACAAAAACAGGTACGGACAAGATTTGGCCTCCTGGTTGTAGTTTGCTGACCCCTAATCTATACCAATACCTTCTTATAGATGAGGAATTTGAGGCATGTTAATATCTTCACAATGGGAAGAAATGAGAAGCATAGGATCGAAGATAAGAATAAAACATATCAACTTTTGAACCTCTCAAACATGAGAGCAGGACAAATATGAAGCAGGAGTGAGGGACCTTGCCTGCTTTGCTCATTACATACTGCAGAATTTAACAAAAGCTACCCAAGAGCCAATTAAAAACTTCTTGGAAAGGATCTGACCTATGCTTACCCAGAGAGTACATAGCATGTGCTGAGCACATAGTAGGTGCTTAGGTAAAATGATTACTGTTGATTGAAGCATTTAAGTGGCATAAAATGTCAACAGATGCCCTTAATGGAAAGGCAACCCTGTAATTTCATTATTGCTTACTAGTTTGATTCATTTTTACTTAAAAGGCACTGATTTTGCTAAATAAAATCATTCTGAAATAACAGGGAACTAAGAGTTACTATGCCTATAAAGAGGCACCAATGGCAGAGGTGAAGACTCAAAATTGCTTTAGAAAGAGAAGTCCTCAGACACATCGCTCAGGAAAGGAATGACTTACAGATGGACGGGAGCTCGTACTCCACTTCCAGAATGACCCTTTCTCCAACATTCTTCAGCAGACTGATGATCTCATCATGGCGGAATTTGGTGAGGTTGATTCCATTCACAGCTTTGATGTAGTCTCCCACATCTAACTGATCGCTTCTGCAAAAAACAGATTTTGTGTTTGTCAGATGTCATTCTCTTCATTCAGAAAAGTGGCTTTACCTCCCCTCCACAACAATCTTTTCATTAGCAACACCTAAGCATTGATACCTGAGTTGGCAAAACCAAACAACCATAAAAACCTCTGTATGTGAAACAATGTATACAGTTCCCAGGTTATTAATAACAACAATGAAGCTGAGCATTTCTATAGTGCTTTAAGGCTTACAAAGTATATATATTAGCTCATCTGATCCTTGCTGTAGCCCTAGAAGGTAGGTGTTATTATCACTCCCATTCACCAGATGAAGAAACCGTGTCTGGGATGCTAAGTGACTTGCCCAAGGTCATACAGTTAACAAGGGTCTGAGATAGGATTTGAACTTGGGTCTTCTTGACTCTGAAGTCTAACACTCTATTTACTATTGCCACCTAAACAACTATCCTATTTCCATGTTTATACACATTGCTTGGTCATCAGCTGGGGGAGCAATGGATAGAGTGCCAGTACTGAAGTAATGAAGACCTGATTTCAAATCTGGCCTCAGATGCTGACTGGCCGTGTAATCCTGGGCAAGTCACTTAATCTCTGCCTCAGTTTCCTCATCTGAAAAATGGGGATAATAATAGTACCTACCTCACCGAGCTGTTGAGAGGCTCAAATAAGATAATATTTGTAAAGTGCTTAGCAACTGTGCCTGGACACAGTAGGTGCTCAATAAATACTTATTCTCTCCTTTCCCAATCACTGTTCCTCTGTGCCATAAACAATTATAAGCTGGCAACATTTACATTTTTAGCCAATCTCTACACATAAGCCAGAGGCCAATGACACTAAAGCTAAGAATAAGAATTAAGTATCATCTTAAAAAAGTCATAATAGTGTTTCATTCAAAATTGTGAATAATGAATTTGTTTACTATGGGCCAAGCGTAAGTCCTTCACCTTCCATAAACTATGAATTCCAACAGTCATTGGGACAGGAAATTAATAATAATAATATCTCATATTTCCTATAGATGTCTGTTTTACATCAGCAAAGAGGAAAGAGAATCACATGGTAAGAAATAGAGCCTTTAATTTACAAAAAAAGATGTTTTCACATCTGTATAGGGATCATTAGAAACAATAAGCACCTTGGCTTTTGGAAAGCTTTGTAGCTAAAAAGCATGTGAGGCTGTATTGGAACCCAGGTCTTCCTGATTTGAAGTCTAGCGCTCTATGCACTTACTTATCTTCCCTGGCAATGCCTTTTGGAATTCAAAACCTGAAAGAGCAAACTTGGAACCCTCCTCCCCTCTTTTAAACTACAACCGACATGACTCTCTGGAAATTCGGGGTCACTAGAAGTATGCCTAGATCAAAGGAGGGAACGTGGAGTTTGAAAAATTTCTTTTAGGTCTTGGATTTTTGTTTTCTACTAATCCCAGGATAATTATTTTCAAGCTGTATATCTGTTTTTCTTTTTAATTCCTTTAAAAAAATTTAAAATTTCTTTTTAAACATCACATTTACATTTTTAAAGATGTCTCATTTAAACTGATATGATCCAAACCTACCTCCCCCCGAAAAAGGAAAGCGACATCACCCTCCACCTGCAGCCTATTTTTGGTGCAGTGACTTATCTGGAGGCTTGCTGAACAAATTTGTCAAAATTAGAAGTTAGGAGAAACTGGTTACTCTTGAAATAACTTTGGAAGACTTTGCTGGTCCTTCTGGCTTAGCCCAGGGGCACCTTGAGAGAGAGAGGAATAGGGGAGCTCCAGAGATATGCCCTGCTGTGTTTCTGCTCTGATGTTCTGCCTTGCAGATGGTGGTCGTCACTTATTTATTAGCGACCTTTTTGATGAGGTTTCCATTTCTGAAGCCAGCCCACCCACTGTAACTTTTTTTTTTTAATGGGGGATAGGAGGAAGGCAGGATTCTAGCCATGGTTACCTGGCAGCGATTCCACCTTGCCGAAGGTTAGATACTCTTGGTTTGCCGTCCTTGTCAATTCCACCCGATACTGTAAGCCCTAGGGTAGTGCCTTCTTTCTTCATTAATTCCACAACTGTGGAACCTTTGAATTCCTCTGTAAAAAGAAAATTATTTATTTTTGTTAAATACAAGTAGGACTACATATGCTTTGTGTATGAGTGTATTCATGGACTAACTCTCCCCAACTTTTCTCATCACCCCTCCCACCCCACTACTAGATTATTTTACATTTTTATGAGAACAAAGTATCTGTGGGCTCCTTCCATTACAATTCACAGTCTACATCATAAAAATCTGCATGAGAATAAATCTGAAGCAGATATTCCATTAAAAGTTATTAAAATGGGCACCAGTGGGGTAGTTCGCTCTGGGTTGCCAATAAATAGTCTGGCTTGGCTTATGCACGAAAGACAATTTTTTCTCTTTGTTCTTTGTCACTCTCGAGTGACCTTTTTATAGAATACTATATCTTAACAACAACAAATAGATTGGGAAGGAAGAATTGAATCATAACACTGTGGATGAATGAGGTTCTTTAGAGGACAAAATCCCACAAAGGCCTACTTTCAATGTGCCGGAGTTAGAAGGTTCTGAAGTAACCCTAGACATGCTGGGGTATAGGGAAGGGGATGTGATCACCTCCAGGAGAAGGGGCCTCCTGCTTGAACCACGACATAAGCAAAGGCATGGCTTCAGCAGCCCTGAATAGACACAGTTCTCTATAGAGGCTAACGCGACTGCAGATCAATATGATTGCCATCAGCCTATCTCACATCTTGGCTCCTGACATTTATTTTCATTTCTTGAAGAATACAGGCAGAATTGGCTTTAAATAACAAAAGTGACTCAAATCATGGATGACAGAATGTCTCACAACATAACATATGAGATGGCCGGATTTGCCGCTTAAGCCTTGGATACCTACTTTAGGTCTTCTGGTCACGGCTTTTGTAGACTCATAGGATACTAGACTTTGAAGCTGGAGGAACCTTAATGAGGTCTGTACGAGTATCAATTAAATGAACTGAAGATGCTTAGCCTGGAGAAGAGAACACTTGGGAGAGGGCGGGGGAGAGGGCGTGAGACACAGTAGTTGTCTTCAAATATTTAAAAGAAGGAATCCTAGGGAAATGGCAGAAGAAAAGGCATCTTAAGGGGAAAGCTTTTCCCTGACCACACCAAATAATTTAAGAGGCTCCTAAATCTAGAAAATTCAACACTGCTGGGAAGGAGAAAAGTGAAAGAATTTGTTGTGCATGTAATTCTAATTGAAAAAGGCACTGAAGACCAATTCATCAGCTTGTTTCTCCTGGTACTCCCACAGCATCCTTGGCCTCTCCCTAGCTTCCATAGTCCTGGTGCTGTCCCAGAGTGACCCTTTATTTGTGGTCATTTAGTCAACATCTTTCAGAGTATGCCTCTTGGCAGTTTCCTAGATGGGTCCCTATTCCCAGGGTGGGTAGAGGTGCTACTGTTCCTAACATATTTGCCTCTAATTTTCACCATTTCCCACAGCCTGTGTGCTAGACCAGGGCAGCCTAAGATCCTTGTAGCAATGGAAATTTTAGGCATCCTACTTCCGGAGATACTCCCTAGGCCAAGTCCTAGATAGAAGTCTATTCTCAAGACCAGATGAGGCCTATGAACAAGATCAACTCTGAGATTCAAAAAGTCAGTCAAGTCACATCATAGTAGACACTATACTAAGTGCCTACTATGTGCCATGCACTGGGAATACAAAGAAAGGCAAAGATGGCTCCTGCCCTTAAAAAAAACTTACAACTTAATCTAATCATAACAATATGTAAGCACCTATGTACAAACAAGATATGTACAGGATAAATTGGATACAATCAACAAAGGCCAGGCCCTAATATTAAGAGGGATTGGGAAAAACTCCTTGTAAAAGGGATTTTAGCTGTGACTAGAAAGAAGTCAGAAAGCAAAGACAAGAAAAGAGAAAAAGAAGGCAGGGGGAACAGCTTATTCAAATGTAGAGTGGGAAGATGAAGGGTCTTGTATGAGGAACAGCAAGGAAGTCAGTGTCATTGGATCATCAAGGGGAGAAAGGTGCAAGAAAACTGGAAAGGTAGGAGGGGCCAGGTTATAAAGAGCTTTAAATGCCAAACAGAAGATTTTCTATTTCATTCTAGAGGTAAGGGAGAGCCACTGGAGTTTGCTGAAGGAGGGTGATATGTTCAGACTGACACTTTAGGAAGAACACTTTGGTGGCTCAGTAGTAACTCCACTGTCCAATCAGAATCTCCCTGCAACAGTGTTCCATGGATCATCCACATTATCTGGGGGAAATAGTTAAAACAAAGCTGACAACAAAGTCTGGGCCAGGGAGAGAGTAGCAGTGACTATGGAAGGAAAAGAATTGGAGATAAATATTTTTTTTTCAGCAAGGACACCACAGAAACATCAGAGTAGTGATTAAGGCAGACAAAAGCTGGCTAAGGAGGATAAATGAACAAGGGTTCAAAGAAGGCACTTCGATATACATCACAATAAAATAAATTGAGTCAAAATCCTCTGAGACTGGTGAAAATATCGCAACAAATTCCACAATGTCTCTTGAAACACAAGTTAAGTCCCTCACCCAAACCCCACCAGTACCATCAACAAGAATCTCCAGGATGGTTCAGAAGGGCTAAGAAATAAGATGGAAATAAGCATAATATCAAAGAAATAAGATGGGAATAAGTGCTCCATTCAAAGACTAAAGATTTTAAAACAAAAACAGAGATGCACTCCATAAAGTAGATTCCTTGAAAGACGAAAAGGATTCTGGCTTTTTTTGATTGGCCATTCTTTGTCTCATTTCTTACCTACCCTTAACCACTGAATGGATGTGGCCTCAATCAAACTGAGATCTGAGAAAGACCTTAGCTTAAAAAGGTCAAGCTCTCCCACTGCATCTGGGGCTATCTCCAGTTGTCCTGATCTATATTTGGCCACTAGACCCAGATGTCTCCAGAGGAGAAACTGAGGCTGGCTGACTTTGCACAGCCTCCCTCACTTAAATCCAATTCACTTGTAAGTCAGGACATCACCTTCCTACTGTCATGGTCCTCTTTGAGAAGGAAGGACAAACAATGAATATGGAATTGGAATGTGAAAATGAAGCATTAAGGAAAATGATGGAACAAGATTAACATAAGGATTATAATTTTTTCCAGAAAAATTATGAAAAAGAAAATCTTAATATAGTACCTGAGGAAACCATGTAGAAATATATCCATAAATATTAGCGCATGGAAAACTCAATAGAATCCACAGAACACTGATAATCAACACGTATTAAATATCTATTAGCATTGTGCTAGGCACTGGGGATACAAGTACAAAGAAGAGCTTACATTCTAATGGGGGACATATGACAGGTACATATAAAAATATACAGCACACATATAAAATGAATATATATGTAATATGTATGTGCATACAAAGTATATCTCATGTATGGGAGGCAGCTAGTGCATGCAGACTGGAGACAGAGTGGCATGTTTGAGGGACACAGAGAAGGGCAATTTGGCTAGTTTGTAATGTGTGGGTTGGGGAGTAATGTCCATTGACACTGGAAAGAGAAAGTTGGGGTCAGGTTGTGTAAGTCATTAAGAATTAAACAAAGAAGTTTATATTTTATCCTAGAGACCACAGGGACTTTCTAGAGTTGGCAAGTAGGGACACATGATTATATTTACCCATATGGAAAATTCCTTTGCCAGCACTATGAAGGATGCATTAGAGTAGTTAAGGCAGGGACACAAAATAGTTGGCTGCTGCAATAATCTAGGTGAGAAGTAATGAAGCCCTCAATTAAGGTCATAACTATGCAAGAGAAGGGGTTGGATGCAAGAAATGTCACGAAGAGAGATGTGACAAGATTTGTAAATGAATGGATAGATAATGTAAGGATGAATGAACAGACCTGGATAAAGCTGGGAGACTGGTGGGAGATGGTGGTGTCTTCCTCAGAAATAGGTTACTATGGAAGAAAAGAAAATCCAGGATGAAAAATAACGAGTTCCATTTTGGAAACATTGGGTTTAAGGTGTCTTCTAGACATCCAATTGAAATGTACAACAGAAAGTCAGTGATCCAGGAATGAAGCTCAGGGGTGAAACTGGGATGGCTGGATACATAAATCTGGGAGTCACTTGCATGACAATGAGAGCTAATGGGATAACTCATGGGATCTGATGGAAGTTACTGAAAGTATAGAGGAAAGGACCTAGGACAACATCTTAGGGAACACCCACAGTTAGGGGGTATGATGTGGATGATGAGCTAGCGAAGGGAACTGAGGCACAGTCAGAAAGGTAGGAGATAGACCAGGAGAGATTAGTGCCATAAAAATCCAGAAAGAAGAGTAGTCAAGAGGAGAGCATGGTCAGAAGTGCCAAAAGTGGCGGAGAGGTCGAGGAGGATGAGAACTGATAATGATCATTCGATTTGGAAACTGAGTCAAATTAACAAATAAAGTCAAAATGGGTTCATAATTTAGGAATAAAGGCTGATACTATAAGCAATTTGGGAAAGCAAGGAATAGTTTACCTATGAGATTTATGGAAAAGCAAAGAATTCATAACACAACAAGAGATAGAGAGCATTACAAAATGCAAAATGGATAATTTTGATTATGTTAAATTGAAATGCTTTTGTATAAAAAAAGCCAATGCAACAAAGATTAGGAGGGAAGCAGAAAATTGGGAGAAAATCTTTATAACTAGTGTCTCTGATAAAGGCCTCATCTCTAAAATATATAGGGAACTGAGACAAATTTACAGGAATATAAGTCATTCTCCAATTGAGAAATGGTCAAAGGATATGAACAGGCAGTTTTCAGAGGAAGAAATTAAAAGATATCTATAGAAATATGAAAAAATGCTCGAAATCACTACTGATTAGAGAAATGCAGATCAAAACAACTCTTAGATATCACATCTCTCCTGTCAGATTGGCTAAACTAACAAAAGAAGAAAATGATAAATGCTGGAGAGGATGTGGGAAAATTGGAACATTGTTACATTGCTGGTAGAGTTGTGAAGTGATCCAGCCATTCTGGAAAGCAATTTGGAACTATGCCCAAAGGGCTATCAAAATGTTCATACCCTTTGATCCAGCAATACCACATCTAGGGTTGTATCCCAAAGAGATCACACAAGTGGGAAAAAGACTCATATGTACAAAAATATTTATAGCAGCTCTTTTTGTAGTAGCAAAGAATTAGAAATCAATGGGATGCTCATCAATTGGGGAATGGCTGAACAAGTTGTGGTATATGAAGGTAATGGAATATTATCATGCTATAAGAAATGGGAAAGATATGGACTTCAAAACAACCTGGAAAAACCTACATGATATAATGCTGAATGAGCAGAGCAGTACCAGGAGAACGTCATATACATTCACAGATATACGGATTCTGTGATGACTAACCCTGATAGACTTCGCTCTTCTCAGCAATACAAGGTTCAAAGACAACTCCAAAGGACTCATGATGGAGAGAGCTGGCTACATCCAGAGAAAATACTATGGAGTCTGAATGCAGATTGAGGCACACTGTATGCTCTCTATTTTTTCCCCTTTGTTTTTTTTCTCTTTTGTTTTTGTTCTTGGTTTTTATTTGGTTTTGTTTCTATTTCGCATGATTCATTCCATTGGTCATAATTCTTTACAACCTGACTATTGTGTAAATAGGTTCAATGTGAAGTTATATGTAAAAGATATATCAGATTCCATGCTGTCTTGGGGAGGGAGTGGTGGGGGGAGGAAAATCTGGAATTCAAAATAATGTGGAACTGAGTGTTGTAAACTAAACATAAAAAATCTTAATTATAATAAAAAAGAACATAAAAAACAAAAAAAGAAGTGAGTGGTAACTTTAGAGAGAGTAGTTTCATGAATGATAAAGTCAGAAGGCTTAAAAAAGAGAAAGGATGTGGAGGAGAGGCAGAGAGGAAAGTGAAGGCAACTAATGTAGACAACTTTATTGAGGAGTTTCGCTAAGAGAGGGAGAAGAGACAGGATGATAGCTGAAAGTTTTTTAAGGCTGGGGAAAGATTTGGGCATATTTGAAAACAGGAGTGAAAGAACCAGTTGAGTAGGAGAATTAGAAGATTGTGTGTGTGTGTGTGGGGGGGGGTGGTTTCTAAGGATGCTAGAAAATATGGGAGGTGGAAGGATTAGGTTAAGTGCCTGCCTTGGCAACACCTTGTTGTCAGAGACTGGATGACAGAAATCCCAAGTTTACTTCACCAAGAAATATCATGTGTAAATGTGTAAAATCACAACATCAGTGAATAAATTTCACAGATGTGTCTGAATAAATGCATATGCATATATGCACATATATACACATATGTGTGTATATACACATATACATGCACTGTATGTACACAAATACATATGTGTATATATTACATATATAATACACAAACATATCTTCAAATTCTAAGGAGAACCAATCAAAACAGCAAAAGATTACTCTGTGGCTACCATGAACAAAAAAAAACCCCAGAAGATATTAGAAAGAACAAAGGAGTTTAGTTAGTGCCCCCAAAATAATAATTAAGCTCTGCAAAGCAGGCCTAATCATCAAAGAAAATAATTATATGTTGAGTAAAAAGGATGGATACCAATCATTTTTTTAAACAAACTCATGGGGAGCTGTGTATTGAACAAGCAAACTGACCAAACAGCAGGAAATGCTTAGAAACAGTAATGAAAGAGTATTTAATGAAATGTTTATTTTCATGAGACTATGGCTAGACAAGAACATGAACACAGGATGAGAGAGTCTTTTTAACGGTTGTTTTGTTTTGTTTAAAAAATCACTTTGAACACTGACAGCAAGAAGACAGAGAGAATACCAATAGGATAAATAACGTAAGAATGTGGGTAGGCTCCAGGAGCACGGATACATTAGAAGATGGAGACCACATCTGGGGATCCATTGCTTAAAGAAAGTAGAACAGGGTTGCTTAGCCCCTGGAGCAGAAGGTTTTTTTCCTTTCATACACTCAACCCAATGACAAGAAGGGGCAGCAGAGCACTGGAGTCCAAATCTTAATTATATCTGTGACAGTGGCCAACTTCATTGCTTTGGTCTTGGATTCTTTATTATTAAATGAGGTAGTTTTTCTAGATGAAAGGTTCTTAACCTTTTCTGTGTCATGGAACACTGTATGGATCCCTTCTCAGAATGATGCTTTTGAATAATGGAAAACAATGCTAAATTTCAGTTAGAGGTTGGTGAAAATAAAAAAATTTTATTTTTCCCATCCATATTCATGGACCCCCTGAAATATATCCACCTCTGGACTAGGTGATCTCTCTGGTCTTTTTTTTTACCTCTAAATTTATGGTGATTGAGATAAGATTTCATTCACCTTATTTTCAAATATGGTCAATGTCATTCACTCTAGCTAAAACCAGAAGTTAACTCTGAAAGAAAAGAGAAGTGTGTTAGTCTTAGGGTCATATGAAGACCTTGGCCCCAGGACTATTTGTAATGTATTTGTATGTAAGGATTGGAATATTTGGGTTCTAGTTCTGACTCTCTCATTAACTAGCTACTTTAATAATACGCATTTAACCTCATAAGAGCTTCCAGATTATATAATGTTCATTGGTCTCTAATTTAAAAAAAATCTGAATCAGAGTTTGTTGAATTCAATATGATGTGGTCAAAATGTTTCTAAGTGGGAAGTTGATTCCTGATGGAGGCTTTACTCCAAAAGAAATAGGCTGTTCCTCAAAAGTAACAAAAAGGTTACCAAGGATTGAAGTATATGAATCTTGATTACATTCACCTTTTGGGAAGAGCCTCTATTGCATAAAAAAAATTGTCATGTGTATTAAAGACTGGTCTTATGTGTAGATGTAATAAGTGACTGCCTATAACATTAACTCATGAACCAAGATCCAACAGGGGTATGCAAGGTAAATGTTTAACAACCAGCTCTCCAAAAAAGAAAAAAAAAGTATGCCAGACATCCTTTTAAATTAAATTTTCATTATTAACATTTTTCCATCGCTTTAAGTCTAGACAATCAGCCCCCCCCCCGCCCAAATCATACCCTGATTTGTACTGCTTGCAAGCTTTTGAAATATAAATGCCCCCATGGAAAATGTAACAAGCAGAAGTCGATTTGAGCTAGCTCTAACACACCACTGGCCATAAAAGTCTGTTGCTCTCCAGAATGTTTCCTCTATCCCTGCCCCCCCAAGCTCTGAAATTCCACAGATAGACTTAGCTTAGTTTGATCCCTATTAAAATGCAAATACCCTTTGGTGATATTACACTGAACTTTGTTGGAGTGATTTATAACTTAATGTGAATGAATGTTGGAGTATTTCATCACAGCAATGTTTGCTTATAGGAAGAAGGAGGGCATATAGGCAATGCACGAAGAGGGAGGCCAAGTATAGAACAGCAGCCCTGCTTATACTGATTAACCAGCCTACCACTACTGATGGTAGCTCTTCAAAAGCACACAAAAGATGAAACCATCTAGGCAAATATGGAAAAAAAAATTCAGGATTTGAAATACTGCATGGTTTTATTAAAATGCACTGAATCACAAGAATGTTAACTGCCAATAAGAATCTCAATTTCAAAAGGATTTACTAATTCATTTATAGATATTTCCAAAGTGGGGGGAGGAGAGGAAATCTATGACTCAGGAGTTTCCTTTCTGCTAACCTGTGCTCCTGACTTGACTAATGAATCTTTTTATGTGCACCTTGGGGCTTAATGTATGCATAATGGACGAATGGCAAAGAGAAATGAAGACGGATGCATTCATTTGCATGAGCTCACTTATTACATAGCTGGGCTTACTGAACAAAGACTATGGTAGAGCGCTGACACCCTAGGAAGTCGGAATGTACTGACAATTTCTTCAGTGATTTAAATTGCAAATATGTCCCACCAAATTAAGCAGGACCTTGCAGGAGAGACTGCAGTATATGCACATTAATAACAAACACAGAACATTAAATGAACAACAAAATAGGGAATGGGGAGCTTCTGAATTTCAGGCTTTTCTTAATCAACCACATTTAATTATTGCAGGACAGAAATATCAGGTTTGCAACAGATCAGTAATAATAATAGCTGACATTTATCTAAGGCTTTAAGGTTGGCGTTGTACTTTGCCTGCTTCATCTCGTTTGATCCTTACAACAACTCTCTGAAAAGGTACTTTCCTCTTTCATATTATGAGGCAGTGATAATCAAAATTATTTGGCATTGGTTAAAAGAGAGAAAATCACATGAGTGGAATGGACTAGGAAGAATCTGAAATAAGTGAGCTCAATGATGCAGTGTTCAATAAACCTGAGAACTTAAAATTCTTGGAGGAAGAACCCCCTATTTGATAAGAACTCCTGGGAAAATTATAAAGCAGATTGCATTTAGAACAACATCTTACACCATATACAATAAGCCCCAAATATATTTAACCATAATATAAAAGGTCAAACCATTAAGAAAACAACACATGTGAATATTATCAGGGATATCTCATTGCCAAAGCTAGGAGACTTCCTCAATAAACAAAGATGGGAGCGATCACAAAAGCAATCATGAGTCATTTTGATCGTCCCAAATTGAAAAAAACTTTTGGACAAACAAAATCAATGCAACCAGAATAAGAAGTAAAATTGGAGCAGCTAAGTAGCACGGTGCACAGAGCGCTCAGCCTGGAGTCAGAAAGACTTGAAGTCAAATTCAGTCACTTACTAGATATGTGACCCTGGGCAAGTCACTTAACCTGTGTCTGCCTCAGTTTCCTCATCTGTAAAATGAGGATCATATAACACCCATATCCCAGAGTTGGTGTAAGGATCAAATGAGATAATAATTGTAAAATGTAGAGCATAGTGACTGGCACATAGTAAGCCCTACATAAATGTTAACTATTACTATTATTGACCAGGAAAACACCTTTGCATTAGCATCTTTAATAAGACTATGATATGCAAGAGCACACAAAACTTAAGACAAACATATAAGACCCAGAATCATTCTGCAATCACTAAGTGGTCAAAAGACATGAATAATCAATTTTCAAAAGAATTTCAAAGTAATCACAACCACGTGGAAGGCTTTTCTAAATTACAAATAATACGAGAACTGCCAGTTAAATCAACAATCAGATTTCCCTTTATGTGTAGCAAACTATGAAAAATAGCTAAAAAATGAGAATACTCAATGTCGAAGATACTAATTTATTATTGGTAGATCTATAAATTTGTCTAATCATTATGGAAAGCCATTTAGAACTGTGATGAAAACATAAATCACTAAAATGTCCATGCCTTTTTTTGCCTAATGGTACTGCTACTAGGTATGGACTGTATGGAGGTCAGGAAGAAAAAGAGAAGTCTCATGTATACCAAAAAAAATTCATAGCAGCACTTTTTGTGGGAGTAAAGAACTGGAAACAAATTAGACACCCATAAATTATGGAATAGATAAACAAATAACATCACATGAATGTAATGTGATATAATATGATATAACATAACATAATATAATATAATATAATATAATATAATATAATATAATATAATATAATATAATATAATATAATATAATATAATATAATATAATATAATATAATATAATATAATATATAATATAATATAACAACATAATATAATACAATATATAATATAACATAACATAATATAGTATAATATAATACAATACAATATATAATATAATATGATATGATATGATATATAATATAATACAATAGATATGAAGAACTTAGAAGTATGGGAAAGTTTATAAGAATGAATGCAGAGTGAAGTAAGCAGAACTAGGACAATAATAAGTACAATGATTGCAACAATGAAATCAGAAAGAAATGACAACAATCATAACAAAACCTGGACACTACAATTATGACTAAGCTTGTCTCTGGAGAAGAGATGAGAAAATACATTTCTTCTTTCCAGAGGGTGGGTGATAATAAAACACTGCATATGCTATCAGACTTGACTGAAGCATTAGTTAGTTCTGCTAATCTGCCTTTCTTTTTCCTTCTTCCATTTTAATTCTTTATTACAGGCAATGACTGATTGGGGAGAAGAGGGGTGGGGAGAAACATTCAGAAATGAAGGTGATGTAGAAACTGAAGATGTCAATAAAAAAAAACAAAACAAACCCACCCACTCCCAATGACTCTATGAAGAACTCAGGTAAATGCCATGCCCTTTTTAGAGATGAGGAACAGTGGCTCATTCTTGGTTTCATCCCCAAAATGCTGATAATTCTTAAAGCCCTAAAAGGTTTAAAATAATATATATTTGAACAAGTGAAGATTAGTCAAAATGTTTAACACCCCCCCCCACTTACTTATTAAATATCTACCATGTGTTGGGTACCTCATAAATATTACCTCATTTAATTCTCATAATAATCAGAGAAAGGAGGTACTATTATCATCCCCGATTTACAACTGAAGAAACTAAGCATTTGAGTCTGGATTTGAACTCAGGTCTCCCTAACTCTAGGCCTACCACTGCACCACATACGTAGCTGCTTCTTAGGTATCTGGGCTTTCAAACATGGTTGAACTTTTCGTTTTAAAAGGCAAGCTACTTCTTTTACTATGGTATGTCTCATATTTAATGATGCTTCACAGTATTTGCTATTCCATTTTCTAATGATATGATAATCTTATGACTGGTGAAATTCTTTTTCCAGAATGCTACTTTAAGCTAAGTCAAAACTTACTAATATAAAATGATACAAATAAACATTTTCTACTATATAAACATGCTTCTATGTACACAAACACACACATAATATATGTACACACATAGATATATACACCATACACACATACACACACATATGGAATTACCTGTTTCTTGTATGATTATTTTATTTACTGAAAAGGTCAGGGTAAAAATGGCATTTGTGGATGAAACAGAAATTTAGCTTGAAAAGCAGCATAGACAGTGCAGAGAATCTAAGAGAAAACTGACCTCAGAAGTATTAAGAGGACCTGAGCTCAGAGGCAAAGTATGGAATGATGTTAAAGATGGCTATAATGCATTATTTCCCAGCAGTGAATTGGAATATGACTGGCTCAATGACTTAAGAGTTTACTTCTGGGAAATGCTGAATTAAAGAACTATTTGGGGACGATGAGACAACTGTATAATATTCTAATTATAGCTGTATAATGAATATTTGTGTCATGTGAGATAGAAATACAGATTTGGGGTTTCTCTAAGCGAGAGATATATAAGTTGGCCCTGATTTGAGGGATTAGAAGTTAGGTCAGACATGAGCTGAGTTAACTCCTCAACCCTTTGATTCCCATTCCTTCCAGTCTCTTGTATCTAGCTTAGTTGATCAACAATATAATCCAAAGAAACCCTTCCTTTGGCCCTACTGCCCCCATAAGCTATCTTCTTATCTCTTCTTCCCTCCCTAAACTTTTTTAGCCAGAGTAGTTTACTTCCCCCATGAGTGCTTTCTCATTTACTACTACACTCTTCCAACCACCTCAATGGCTTACAGTCTCAATCCTTTCACTGATTTTTTTCTCTCCAATAACCTTTTAAGAAATCTCAGTTGCATGCAAAAACAATTTTTAATATTCATTTTTGGGGATTTGGGGTTCCGGGTTCTCTCCATCCCTTCCTTTCTCTCTCCTTGAGCAAGCAATTTGATATAGATTATACAGTGCAGCCATGCAAAACATATTTCCATATTAGCCATGTTATAAAATAAAGACCAAAAATTCCCACAACAATCCAGAAAAATGAACAAAAAAGTGTGCTTTGACCTGAAAAAAAAAGAAGTTAGGTCAGAAATTATGGCCTTTTTTCTAAAGACAGTTTGAGAAGAAAGAGAGAAGCTAACAACAGCAACTATTTACAAAAGACAGAACACAGAAGCTGAGAGTACTGAAAAGCCGGGAAAAGAGAAATTGAGAAATGACAAACAACAGAGTTAAGAATCTAATGGGAACTAAGCATCACTGATACCAGGTGGCTAAAGACAGATTCTTGCTAAGGTTGATGCTGGGAGGTGATATGACTGAAGGAAAGCTTTGATGCTGGGAGCTGATGTGACTTAAGGAAAGCATCCTATGCTGTGTGATGAGTTAGCTAGGCAAAGGCTACCTTATTCTTTAGGGCCATTTATAACCTGAAAGAAGGGAAACCCCGTAAAGACTTGCCTATATTGCTCTTTACTATATTCTATAGTTTCAGGAGAACTCCTCGAAATCTATAGAGATATGAACCGAATAGCTTTGTATATTTTAGGACTAAAGGGAATACTTCTCCTGAAGTCACATATGCTATCTTAATACCTAATCAAAGGAATAGAACTGGGAATCTCTGGAGACCAAAGATATTAACACTGCTTAAAGTGACCCAAAATTAATAGAGAAGTAGCTTCGTTCAGCAGGAGAGTGGTGAGGCTCAAAATAGAAGCAGGTGACACGTGGTACGGAGTATTTCCCAAAAAGACCACAAATTTCCAGGTCTGCAGTCTGAATCATGAGATGCCCAGGTACGTGAGTTTCCTTATTGGGGGCAGGCGGAATAGGATGGAGAGAAAGACACAGATAGTAATCATAAATGTGAATGGGATAAACTCTCCCATAAAACAGAGGCAGATAGCAGAATGGATTAAAAACCACAATCCTACAATATGTTGTTTATAAGAAACATATTTAAAATGGGTGGGGGGAGGCACACAGAGTAAAGGCAAAAGGTTGGAGTAGAATCTAGCAGTTTTTCACCGACAGATTTTTGTAAGTTTGTGCCCACTATACCCATTACCCCACTCCCAACCCCCAGTGGATACCATGTGACCCTGATTTAAGGATGGATTATTATTGGATGTAATGATGGTTATTTGAGTATTCTTTATTTTGCCTTCTCTTAAGCAAATGTTTTTTTTTATTATTCTTGCTTTTGTCTTTTTGGTTAGTAAATGTTTCATAATTAGGAGTTAATGATGCTATTGCAACTTATTTACGTAAATTGAGAAGTAAACTGGTGAAGGCTCTAAAGTTACAGCTCTGAGTAGTAGATATTAATTTTCTTTGCACCAGAGTTACCCTTAAGTTCTTGTGGGTATACTTACACATACACACACACACGTCAATATATAATTTTCATTATAGTCTATATTAAAGAACAGTAGACTATGACAGAAGTACTATATAACAATCAGTGAATAGGTCAAGACTAGAGTGACTGGAAGGGCAGCTAGATATCTCAATGGATAGAGTACCAGCCCTGGAGTCAGGAGAACCTGAATTCAAATCCAGCCTCAGACACTTTACTAGTTCTGTGACCCTGGGCAAGTGAAATTAACCCTGTTTGCCTCAGTTTCCTTATCTGTAAAATGAGTTAGAAAAGGAAATGGCAAACCACTCCAGTATCTCTGCCAAGAAAACCCAAAAGGGTCACGAAGTGTTGGACATGACTGAAAAACAATTCAACAACAAAAAAAGGAGATAGTAATGAATATACCTCAAAGACTTTGTTAAGCATTTCATGATAGGGGGCAACTAGGTGGTGCAGTAAGTAGAGCACTGGCCCTAGAGTCAGAAGGACCTGAGTTCAAATCCGGCCTCAGATGCTTGACACCTTTACTAGCTGTGTGACTTTGGGCAAGTCATTTAACCCCAACTGCCCTGTCCCCTCCCAAAAAGTTTCATGATATAATATGTACAGAATAGTGCAGACTGTGAAGAGCTATATAAACCTCGGTTATGATGATGATGATAGTACTGTCATTGTAAGAGTGTGTGTGTGTGTATGTGTGTTGATGCATGCACACACCAAGTGCCAATCTCTGTTCATAATTTCTATGCAGCTTTTTCACATCAATGTTCATATGAACAGAAAACATCCCATTCCTATGTTGGTTCAAGGAATCCTTGCGTATCTGCAGGAGTTATTTAACATTATTCCAAGGAAAAGGCTACACTGTTCTTCTGAAAATAACTTTGGGCTGAAACACATGAGGCAGTACATCCTTCTCCATATCTAGCAAAACATCCTTGCTCTCTGTTCAGCTCAATAATATATGCACCCATTGAAATACATTTTTTCTCTCCTATCTCAAATCTCAATAGATATTTCCAGGGAAAATATTACTACTTGTCTTTTTGGTTGCATTTTTTTTGGTCTTAGCAGCTTCAGTATGTGGTCTGAATTGAATGCTCACTCACTTTTTATCAGTCCAAAGATTCATAATCTTTGTGAGCACAAAAGAAAAGACATTTTTCCTTCGTAAATATAATTTGCTACCAGCTTCTTTTAAAATGCCATTGAAAAATATCATTCAAAGTCCCGGAGAACACTTCAGTAATTTCCTCCTTCACCCAAGTGAAAAAGAATATTTCTGTCAACTGAAGAAAAGCACCAACAATTAACACCTCAGAATGCTTTGGGGAAATTAACTAAATTAAAAGAATAACACTAATGTTTCATACTTATGGAATTTCTTAGATTGAATTATCAGCACTGGTATTAGTAATATATTCTTCTCCTTCTACCTATCCTTCTACTTTCTAGAGACAGATCAAAGATGAGAGAAAATGGTGGAATGATTGACGGCACAAGATCTAGAGGAGCCAGGAGAAGATCAAGGATATGAGAGAAGGTGGTGTTGGAAAGGCAAAGGGCCATTTCTTCCTCTGAGCCAGGAAGAAAGGAGAAAGGAATGGACGAAGACACAAAGATGTTTTCTCAGGTGTAATACAAGGAAGATAAGGGAGTTTATGAAATATGGTCTTTATTTTTCTCGGGAAAGTAGGAGATGAGGACATGGGTGGTGGTTGGTTTTGAGGCTATATGGAGAGAATGGCTGTAATAATTCTAAAGAGAATGAAATAAATTCCAGAAATACTCAAGCACCAATTCTCAGCCCAACTGAGAATAGATAACATGAATTTATATGGTATTCAGTAAGCAGTTCTATCTTTTCCCAGTAGTGTTTAGCAGCTTAAAAGAAGAATGGGAGAAGAAAAATAGCTAGGATGGATCCAGAGTTGAAGAATGGAAGGATACAAATAGCAGAAAAGAAAAAAAAAGATTAAAAAAGACAAGAGAAAGAGGCATGTATGGTCCAATCCCTGGTTTATATATTTACTTCAATTAAAACATAAGTAAGTTGATAAATACATATTTTATTTAATAATGAATAAATTATATAAATATTATGTATAAATGAATTGAAAGATAAATTTTAGTTTAACTCATAACCCTGTAAGAGCAATTACAATGTAAAATATAATCAGAAAACATATTAAGGCAGATGATTGAAAATAAGGCTTCAGTTCAGTTTATAAATATTTATTGCTTTTCTATCACTATAGTTAGTATTCTTGTTTGTCCTGTGCTAAATATGTGTAAAATGATAAATATGGGTAAAATATGTAAAATATGTGTCAATCTGTATAAAACGTGTAAAATATGTGTCAATATGTATAAAATGTATCAACTATATATGTAAAATGTAAACAATGTATGTAAAATGCACATGACATATATTTCTTGCCTTCAATAGATTTATAATTTTATCATTTTTAACACACACGGAACAATGAAAGAACAAACAAGAGAGAATAGATTATGACACTGAAATGTGTGACAGTTAGATGGGCTCTAGGAGAGGCAAAGGAGGGGATCAAGGCCAGAAGAAGTAGCTGAAGGTTTTGTGTGGGGTTGGGCCTTAAAGAATGGGCAGGATTTGACTAGGGAGAGAGAAGTGAGGAGGGTATGAGAGTTGGAGGAATAATTTCTATTCATTTAATTAGAAAAATTATGTGAACTCATTTATAGCAAAGTAGACAAAACTAGGAAAATGTACAATGACCACAATAATGTAAGGAAAACCATACTAAGAGAAATGAGAACTGTTGAATGAATGGAGCATGGAGTGAGCCACGTGCTTTGAAGAAGCTGTGAAATGAGTCAGATATTGATAGGTGGGCAGTTTGATTAGAAGTTTTTGTTGTTCAGCCATTTCAGTTGTGACTGACTCTATATGACCTATTTGGGGTTTTCTTGACAGAGATACTGGAGTGGTTTGGCATTTCCTTCTCCAGCTCATTTTATAGATGAAGAAACTGAGGCAAACAAGGGTAAGTGACTTGCCCAGAGACACAGCTAGTATCTGAAGCTGGATTTGAACTCATGAAGTTGAGTCTTCCTAACTCCAGTCTTGGCACTCTATCCACTGTGCCACCTGGCTGCCCCCATTGATTAGAAGTACTTATTGAAAAGGAAAGCATGGTATTGAAAAAGAAGCCAAGAAAGACGAGGAATAACACAGGGAAGCTGGGTGGCATAGTGGCTAGAGCTCTGGGCCTGGGGTCAGAAAGATTCATCTTTGAGTTCAAATCTGGCCTCAGGTACTTAGGGCAAATTTCAAATATGAATGAACATTTGTCAAACATTTGACATATTTTGACATTATTATGTTTGACATATTTGGCATTATTATGCCATGTCACTTATGACCCTGGGCATGTCACTTAACCCTGCTTGCCTCAGTTTCCTCATCTGTAAAATGAGCTGGAGAAGGAAATGGCAAACCACTCCAGGATCATTGCTAAGAAAACCCCAAATAGGATCATGAAGAGTCAAATGCAACTGAAAAATGACTCAACAACACTGAGAAGAGACAATGAGAAAAAGTATAAATAACAATTTTAAAATCCTATAAAAATAACAAAAAAGAAGGAATAAAAAACCTTCTTAATGGAAGATAGAGTTGAGGAGGTAGCTAGAGAGAGGGACTAAACTGGAAGGGACCTTAGAAATCATCTTAGTTCAACTTACTCATTTTTCGGATGAGGAAAACAAAGTCCAAAAAATCATAGAATCTCATAGGTCATCTAAACCAGACTTTTAA
>CM053623.1:205897206-205923048 GCA_028646595.1 Phalanger gymnotis | reverse complement strand
TTCCCTCTGCCACTTTGTGGGTTCTGCAGCTCTAGAATTGGTTCAGAGCCATTGTTTTATAGGTTTTTGGAGGAACTTGGTGGGGAGCTCACGCCAGTCACTGCTTCCCAGCCGCCATCTTGGCTCCGCCCCCCTATTGAAATAACTTTAATGAGGGAGAGCCTCATCTCAGGACAGAGTTCAGGTTTTTCCTTATATGGCTCTGAAATCTGCTTTCTAAAAATGCCCCTTGCTCTTAATTCTAACTTTGGGGGTTCAAGTAGGGTAGGTCTAACAAGGGTAGGCTAGACTTGCTCTTATGGAGATAGAAAAGATCACACATTAGTACGAACTTAGAAAAGAGCACAGAAAAGGAAAAAAAGGGAAACATTAGTTTAAATAGACTACAAGGGAGAAATAAGCTCCCATATGAAGAAACGCCACATAGTGAAAGGTACTGAATTACGATGCAAGTAGTTTAAATTTCATGCAACGAGGAACACTGGAAGATCAATCAATTATTTCCAAGAAGAAAGAAAAAGGATAAAATATAATAGGCCATTTCCCCAAAATTTTAAGAAAATTTTTTGATACTTTTAACAATCATATTACAAAACTTCCCTGAAGGAAGAGGCTAAATGGGTAGGTTTTCATGGCAAACTAATTCAAAATATAAATACAATGTTGAGTGCATTTCCCAATGTCCAGCTTTACCTTGTGCCTCAATTAATTGGAGACAAAGTAATGTTTTAAGAAATCTATTTCCAAGGTTGTTTGTTTCCCAAAGATGATATCTATCATTTTCTTTATTAAAAATCTTATTCTGGTCTGTTTTTTAAAAAGCAATGTTATGTCCAGTTAAGTGAAATATTATTAATACATTCTTTAAAGGTTTCCTTTGTTATACTTGTAAAGTGGAATGGCGACCCTGAAATCTGTGTACAAATGGAACACAGTACATTCCAGTACCATATGGTATTGTACATTCCAGTGACAACGTTGCTCACTTGCCCCATCAGTGAGTCTTAGCCCAGATGATGATTTAAGGTCCACATCCCCTAAATCACCAATCACGAACCTACCTCAATTAAATGCATTATTCTATCATACTTGAACTCTTCTGAATTTTCATCATCTCCAGACTCTCATCATCCTGCGAGATGATACCAGCTTTGAAACTCACACTGCCCCTCAGGCCCCTACCTCCCTCTGACCAGAGAGGGTGAAGGCTGGGCAGTGGAGACCTCCCCCTGGATCCTCCATTTAAGAAGGCTACCCAGGAAAGCCATGTCTTCATTTCCTGTTGTCCTCTGGAGTTTTTTCATACCCCAATATCACATACCCTTCCCACTTTCCCCCTTTCTGTCTCTTTTTTACATTCTATCTTCCTCCTTTAGACTGTAAACTCCTTGAGGGCAGGGGCTGCCTTTAGCCTTTCTTTGTATCTTGAATTCTTAGCACAGTACCCAACACATAGTAGATACTAAATAAATGTTTTTGGCTTCCATGATGAAGACTTACATCCTTTAGAACAAACCTTGCCTACTTAGACATTTCAGAAACTACATAGTAGTTGTCAGGTTATAACTTTTGGCACACTACCGATGAGTCTTAATGCATTCTTTGTTGTCCAGTTCTTTTCAGTTGTGTCATGCTGGAGAAGGATCAGGTTTGTTCTGCTTAGCCGCCAAGTGAAGAATAAGAATCAATGGGTGGAGGTTACAGAAGAGGGAGGGGAGAAGGGAATAAGTATTTCTAGAGCATTTAAGGACAGGCAGATGCTAATGCTTACCAATAATATCTCATTTGATTCTTACAACAACACAGCGAGATAGGTGCTACTATTATCCTCATTTTTGAGTTGAGGAAATTGAGGGAAAAAGAGGTTAAGTAACTTTCCCAGGGTCCCACAGCTATTAAGTATCTCGGGCCAGATTTGAACTCTTACCTTCTAGGCCCAGCACATATCCACTGCACCTTGAGTTGACTGGCCAGATATACAGAACACCTTCCTATCCATTGGATGTGTAAAAAGTGGAATGGGCTGCTTGGGGTGTAGTGAGTTCTCTGTAACTGAAGGTATTTAAGTATAGGCTGGATGGCTACTTGTCAGGATTGTTGTAGATGTGATTATCTTTTAGATAGGGGTTGAACTAAATGATCTATGAAGTTCCTTCTTTCTCTAAAATTCCATGGTTCGTTAAATATAGAAGTTACCCATGCTAAGTCTATCTCACTCCCATCCTGAGGGTAAACTGCACACTAAAGACTGTGTCTTATCTAAGTATTGTATAAGCACGACAGTTTCACCCCAGTGGTATATTAATTAATATGTGTTAGCCAAACCTAATTGAGTAGATTCCAAACAAAAAGTAGTGAGAATCAGGCTCCTTTGTATCTCCTCATGGAGATTTCTAAATGGTTCCTTGAGAACTGGGAGAATGTCTCCTTCTGTTATAAGGAGTCCATATATATCTACTGATTATACATAGGGCACATAGCACTCATTCGTTCACTCATTAATTCATTCAACAAATATGTGTTATTGATCAAGAGGCAGTGAGTTGGGCCCAGAATTAAAGAGGAGGAGAGAAGGCAGGGCTGCCTTTGGGAAACTGTCAAGCGCTTTTGATGAGCCCAAAGCTCTTTCTGAACCAAGGGCTAGCTTGTTATACCAATAATCTACTGGTTTAAGTTAGAGAACACTACAGTCTGCAAAGAATTGAAAATGACTCACTCAGATGAAAATGAAGTGGCAAATGGTGGGTTTGAGTAAGTACGTTACAAACAAAAAATTTAAAAGGAGAAATGGAGTAAAAGATTTCATCAAAGAAATGTCTGAGTGAAAAATACTGGCTGGTTTGTAATGACAGGGAAGCTAACCTACGAAGAGCCTACATACTCCACAGGTAGCCTCACTGTAGGACAATCTGAGGGAGACTTCCAAAGCACTGGGTAGATCTCGTCATAAATCTATTAGAATGAATATGTCTGTATATACATACGTATAGCTGTATATGCATGTATGTATGTGCACATACACACAAATATACACACTATATACATCTATATGTATAAACCCATACATACATATATGTGTATACATGTGTGTATATGTAAATATACATATACATATATATATATATAATACTCACATATATATACATACACAGATAGCCACCATGTTGCTTCACCTTCTAAAATGAGAGCTCTTTGATGGGCATCATTTCAGTCTCTGTATCCTCAGCACTTAAACCAGGGGTAGGTAACCTGTGGCCTCGAATGTGGCCCTCTAGGTCCTCAAGTGCAACCCTCTGACTGAATCCAAACTTCACAGAACTATCCGCAAAGCTGCAGGTTCCCCACCCCTGTAAATCATTGCCTGGCAGATATAGGTGCTTAATAAATAGTACAGATGGAAAAGACCAGTCCAAATATGCTAAGTACATAGCAGAGGGTAAGAGGGAGTAGCCACTTTTGTTTGGTGGAGTAGGGAGCGGTCAAGAAAAACTTCATGGAAGAAATATCAGTTAAGCAGGGCTTTGAAGGAAAGGAAGGCTTTTCAATAGGCAGCAACGTTGAGGGTGGGTCACATTGAGTTCTATTATTCTGACAACATAAGAGAGCATAGTAAACATGAAAAAATAATTGTGGTTCACCAAACGGTTTCATTGAAATCCCAGGCAGGAAGAAGGATATCTCAAAAATCACGTTTTTCCTCCTTAACAATCACTATACCCACATCTGCCTCTTTATTCTATTTCCAGAGTCTGTTTACCAAAAAATCCAGAAGTAAGAGCACAATGGTGGGGCATATCAATGAGGCTTGAACAAAAGCTGCAGCAAAAATGAATCCCGCCCTTCATTTTACTCAGTGCCATTTCAGCTGGGCTTCACGTGCAAACTACTGCACACTGCGAGTTAGGGTCAGGCTGCAGAGGATGCAGAATACAGTCCCATCAAAGAGAAGTTTAATTCTATTTTGCATTTTTATTGTACATATGTTCCAGCTGTTTCCTTAAACTTTCCCTAAGTTGGTGGCAAACCGAGACTAAGGAAGCATTTTCGTTATTTAACTTTTCCTCATTTGTATTTTTGTTAGATTCTCCCAACAATTTCTCTTTCTCCACGAACATTTCAGCTGTGACAAAATATCTGAGACAGAAGAAAGAACTCTGACCTTTACAATTCTCCAGCTTCCAGATGAACTATATTTTATTTCATTAGTCTTGGGTAGCAGAAATCTCCCTTGGGAGCTTCATGTTCGGGGCAGCCTCCAAACTAATTATGAACATTCACTACCCAGCCTGCTATGAAAGTATACTATAAGCCCTAAAGTGTGTTATAAATGTGACTTGCTGGTGGTATATAAGAAAAAGAGATTATCAAACGGTCACCTGATAAATAGCTTGTGTATATATTGAAATACAGTAGTCAAAGATAACTGCCTGGAAAAAACTCGTAATAGCTAAAAATAAATCTCCCACTTTTTTTCTCATACAGACTAGTTTGGTTCTTATGTTACTTGGTTTTTTGTTTTGTTTTTAACCACAAGAACATATCTAGGATCATAAATTTCAAGCTGAAAGAGACCTGAGAGATCATCTCATATAATCCCCTCCTTTTACAGAGGAGGACACTGAGGACCAGATTTGCCAAAGGTCACATGGGTAGTAAGTAAAAAACTAGGCTTTGAATTCATTGACTCAGTTACTTTCCACTTAAGAGAGCTAATTCAGTCAATAAATGAAACATTATTAGTTTTCAATAATAATTTTTCTTCAGTTGTTTTTAATCATGTCTGACTCTTTGTGACCCTATTCAGGGTTTTCTTGGCAAAGATCCTGGAGGGGTTTGCCATTTCCTACTCCGGCTCATTTTACAGATTAGGAAACTGAGGCAAACTTTAACAAAATCACATAGTTATTAAATGTCTGAGGCCAGATTCAAACTCATGTCTTCCTCACTCCAGGCTTGGTGCCGTTACTACTGCAGCACTTGCTGCTTCTGTTCAGTCATTTCAGGCTTGTCTAACTCTCTGTGACCCCATTTGGGGTTTTCTTGGCAGAGATACTGGAGTATCATTGCCATTTCTTTCTCTAGCTCATTTTACAGATAAGGAAACTGAGGCAAACAGGGTCAAGTGACTTGTCCAGGGTCATACAGCTAGTAAGTGTCTGAGGTCAAATTTGAACTCAGGAAGATGAATCTTCCTAGCATTCTGTCCAATACACATCATCTATCTGCCTTATTGGATAATAATAGTTAGCCTTCATGTAGCATGCTAAAGTCTATGAAGCACTTTACAAATATTATTTCATCTGATCCTCACAATAACCCCAGGAAGTAGGTACTATTATCATCCCCATCTTCCAGTTGAGCAAACAGGCAGAATTTAAGAGACTTGCCCAGGGTCACACAGCTAGTAAGTGTCTGAAGCTAGATTTGAACTCAGGTCTTCCTGACTCCAGACCCAGTATTGCATCCACAGTACCGCTTAGCTGTTGTCAAGATTTATCCTAACAATTAGACACAGATCCTCAGTTTGGTTTTTCCTTCTTAATGCCAGGAGGGAGTATGTTAGAGTATGCTTTTGTTCATGATCCCAGTAAAGTCACTCACTTTCTCCCAGTTCATAAAGGTACACACAAAGTATGTATGATCAATGTCACTGCCTAGCAAAGATGCTTGTTATTCACAAGAGTTTGTCCTCAAATCTCTGATTCCCAATAAACATCTGCCTTCTTGTCTTTGGGATGTATTTCATTGCCAGAGCTCAGGTTGTCCTGAGTCTAACAAGTAAATTGTCAATTTTGGTCATCTCATCCAACCCTCTGGTCAGCTTAGACAGAACCCTAATCGACAGAACCCAGAAACAGATCCATTAGTCTCCTGAACAGGCTTCCAAACCGACATGTCTGAAAATAGGCTATTTATATTCTGGAAAACCTTTTTTTGCCATAAACCCGAATGAATTAGGTCCTTGAGGTGAGATGGTTTCAGTTTTGGTTTTATATCTTCAGTACCCAGTGTAGGATATACTACATAGTAGGCACTAAATTGAGGAAGCTAGTTGGCACAGTGGATGGAGCACCAGACCTGGGGTCATGAAGACTCATGTTCCTGAGTTCAAATCCAGCCTCAGACATTTACTAGCTATGTGACCCTGGTCAAGTCACTTAACCCTGTTTGCCTCAGTTTCCTTATCTGTAAAATAAGCTGAAGAAGGAAATGACCAACCACTCCAATATCTTTGTCAAGAAAACCCCAAAAGTAAAATGAGCTGGAAAAGGAAATGGCCAACCACTCTAGTATCTCTGCCAAGAAAACCCCAAATGGGGTCAGAAAGAGCCAGACACAACTCAACAACAACAACAAAAGGCACTAAATAAATGCTTGTTGACTGATCACACCAGGTATTAAACAAGCCCAAGCCACTGACACATCAGAGTGCACGCATATAAACCAGATTTGCTTGATTTGAACTCTTATCATCATGGCGGCAGGAAGCCTCTGCTCTTCCCCTCCTCCCCAGCTTCTTTTTACGTATTGTCTTCCTTCATTTGAGTGCAAGCTTCTTGAGAACGGGAAGTGTTTTTCTTTCTTCTTACTTATAGCTCCAGCTCTTGGAGTGTGTGGCACACAGTAGGTGCTTAATGAAATGTTTACTGTACTGTATTTATCGTATACTAAAGAGGAAAAAGGCATAAAATACAGAATCTTGCCAAGGCTTTCTTTAATCACAAAGGAAACCAATTATATTAAAATATGATTATTAATTTCTTTAAACCAAGGTCATAGACTCCAGGTTAAAACCAAGGTTTTAAACTATTAACACTTAGACATCAAAATTAAGAGAATTCTACCAGGCAGCTGACTATCGGTACAGCCAGCAGCAAAGGAATTTATCATGTCTGCTATATTTGGGGCATTGTTCAGCATGCTATGTCAAGACTAGAAAAAGAAAAGAAAAAATCTTCCTTGAAAATCAGACAAAACAAATAAATAATGTCCAAACTGTAGGACTTGAGGTCTAGTTTGGCACTCTCTCTTTTTCCTGCATCAAGACCAGACAGAAACAGCATTAAATACCTCATCTCTAAATGGGAAAACCCACAGATTATTGGAAAACCTGTCGAACCTAGAATCTGAGCAGGCTGCTTCCAATAACTTGGACAAACCCTTCAAAGTAGTCGGTCACACTGGAACTCAAAAGCAATTTGTCATATAAAAGATATTTGAAACAACAGATTTTTTTTAACCAAACATAGCTGTTTGGTTAACTTATAATGTCTTCAAACTTGGAATCAATCTTACCTTTGAAAATAAACACCTAGGCTGAAACATGATTTAAAATGACCTCATTTTTAAAACTAATGTTTTACTTTCCCTCCAATTACATGTAAAAATAATTTTTAACATTCGATTTCTTTTTTTAAGTTATGAATTCTAAATTCTATCCCTCCCTCGCTCCCTGAGACAGTAGGCAATCTGATATAGGTTATACATGTGCAATCATGTAAAACATTTCCATATTAGTCATTCTGTGCAAGTAGACAAGGAAGGGAGGGAGGGAGAGAGGGAGGAAGGAAGGAAGGAAGGAAGGAAGGAAGGAAGGAAGGAAGGAAGGAAGGAAGGAAGGAAGGAAGGAAGGAAGAGAGAGGGAGGGAGGGAGGGAAGGAGGAAGGAAGGAAGGAAGGAAGGAAGGAAGGAAGGAAGGAAGGAAGGAAGGAAGGAAGGAAGGAAGAGCCATTATGCTTCAGTTTGTATTTAGACATCAATCCTTTCTCTGGAGGCAGATAGCATTTTTCACCAAGAGTCCTTTGGGATTGTCTTGGATCATTGCCAAGTCATTCACAACTGTCATTATTGTTGCCACTGTGTACCATGTTCTCCTGGTTCTGCTCACTTCACTTTGCATCAGTTCATGTAAGTCTTTCCAAGTTTTTCTGAAAATCATTGTGCTTGAAAATGACCTCATTTCAAAAAATGGAATGGTAAGCCTCTAATGAAGGGGCAAGTAATTTTTACTATTATTCTTTTTAGTTATTTCATAAATACCTATGAAATTTTTTTAATCATTTTTGATCATTTTTAGTATTTATTCAATTATTTTGATTATTATTTTTACAGTTGATTTTTTGAAGGCAATTTCCCTTCCTTGAGGAGATAAAAGTAAACTGAGTTGGTTTATTCTGTGTTACTACTGAGGGTATAATTAGGATAGATGTTATAGAAAGGAAATTTTTGGCTTAGTATAAGAATGAATTTTATAATAACCTGGACTATTCAATAATGGAACAGGAAGCTCTGTAATGGGGTAATTTGTCTGTCACAGAAATATTGGGTAAGAGACTGGACTATTTGTCACTTTCTTTGTCAACTCTGGCAGCATGGTATAGTTGGACGCATTACAGAAGTAGGGGATTTAGGTTTGAATCCTAATTCTGCTGTTATATGCCTCTGGCTTGCTTCAGTTTACTCATCTGTAAAATAGGCTGTTGTGGAAAATATTCTTTGTAAAAGTGACATGTAAATTTGGGTTATTGTGATGATTCTGACATGAAACCCTCATGTGAATTTGAACTAGACAATCTCTAATTTCTCTTTTATCTCTAAGACTCTTTGATTCTGCGGCTATGGGGACATGTCATTTTACTGTCATTATTTTCATGGGGATTTGGAAAATATCTGGAAGATATTTTAGTTTTGTCTCATGCCACGAAAAGATGGGATGAAAATGACAAATTTTTAAAAAAATTATGAATAATGCATCTCCCCTGTGTCCAAAGCAAATGTGTTTTGTTCCAAAGAGGTGTTTAATCCATTATCTTCTTTGAGGGGAAGGTGGATAAAAGGATTTATGGGCAGGATGAGCATTTAATGAAAGGCACATATTTGCCTTATGACTATGAAGTAACTGATATAATAATTCTGTGTTTAGACGAAGAGGCAAAGTTTAATGTTGATGAAAAATTAAAATACTTTATGTTAAAAAAAATCAAAGTTGCTCAATCTTTGTTGAAGTAAACCGATTTACTTTTTGTACTACGACATTGCTCACGTCCTTGGGATACTAAAGACTATGGGGGAAAATGGGTCTCATGCCGTGTGACTGAAGAGTTGCTGTATATCTTGATGTATCCTCTAGGGGGCACCAAGCAAGCATTCATTGACATGACTTCAATGGACAGCCTGAACTTCCAGGGTGCCTGGAGATTATGTATGTATATACAGATTTAGCTTTAATCTGCCTTTTTAGAATATGAGCCAGGAGAGTCAACTCCCATGGAAAGGCCAAAGACTACATCACAATGCTGCTACCACTGAACAAACACACTTCACATGTGCACAGTTTGATAGCAACTAGTCTTTTTCCCTCCTACCTGAAGGCATCCATACTCAGACAGTACAAAGAGTTGTATCTTTGACAAGGAAAGTCTTTCATCGACTTCTGTGACTGAAGAGAAGATGAGAAGGGATTTTCAGAGGCTCAGGTCCTAAACTTTCCTCTTAAACATTCAAGTCCCTTGGCTATGTTTTCATGACATTTCCAGGCCTTGTCAACGCTAAGTGATTTAAAAGTTAGAGAAAAGTCTCTCTGAAGATGGATTACTTGGTCAACTCTGATAACCCCGGGTCTTCAGCATGAGAGCAAAGCCTGCTTTGTAAGTCTAGTCATTCCATGCTTGGAAAAAAGGGGTCAGATCTGGGGCTTAACTTGAATATATCACAAAATAGTCAGGATATGAGAATATTTCTTTCCATCAGGGATACCTCTGTTATTAATTCAAATGGTTAATGCAAAGAAATTAAAATCTGTTTAATGGATAACTAAGGAAGTGTAGGACCATGGCCTTAAGATCATCATTATCAATAAGAATTCACAGAACATGATACAATGATCTATGGGAACACATATCCTAAAAATTATGGATACGAAGAATGTGATAGTATGATAACGACAATCCGAAGAGAGACGGAATGATTGGCCATGGGAGATGCAGGAAAAGGGGTTTAAGTTTTAGGCAGGGGTTGAATTGGCCATTGATATCTTAGATTCCTACTAACTTTAAAATTCTATCATCCCATGGAAAGGGTGAATAGCTCATTCTTATATGATATCATCCCATAATCTTTCCTATTCTTTCTGATTCTTTCAAGTAGCACTATTGGGCCTAAAGGTAAAAAAATATTTCCCAGGTCACTTACTTTTAATATTCTAGAAAGAAAATTGTCAAACAAAAGCAATTCATATAGAAATGGCCAATTATGCCCAAAGATTCTAAGAAGCTTTATTTTTTCCTCTTCTTTTCAAATGTAAAGTCTCAGTCTCCATTTGAACTCTTATCAAAGGGTTCAATTCTCCATGAACAGCTGAATATTTAACCATATCATTTTCCTCTCTTGGAATCGTGCACTTAAAAATTAACATGCGAGAGTCCTTGGTTAATTTGCAGCTGAGATTAAGCTGCACTCCATACCTTGGTTGTTTCAGAGCAAACAAACATAATTTTTCTTTTTAATATTTAAGTATCTTAATATCTCAGGTCTTTGGGCAAGTGCATTAATTCCCATAAGGGAATCTTTCCATGGCTTATGTGTTCCAGATAGATTTGGAATAGTTAATTACATTAATGGGCAGCTAGGTGGCGCAGTGGATGGAGTGCTAGGCCTGAAGTCAGATTCATCTTTGTGAGTTCAAATCTGGCCTCAGACACTTACGAGCTGTGTAACTGCGCAAATCACTTCACCCCATTTGCTTCAGTTTCCTCAACTGTAAAATAATCCAGAGAAAGAAATGGCAAACCATTCCAGTATCTTTGCTGAGAATACTACAAATGGAGTCATGAAGAATTGGACATAACTGAGATAACAACAACAAAACTCCATTTGTATGTGTGTATATGTGTGTGTGTGTGTGTGTGTGTGTGTGTGTGTGTGTGTGTGTGTGTGTGACTATTTAGTTCTAGAATTCATGTTTTCCAGCAATCTTGAAATTCATAGATCCTAAGTTTTGGAGTATTCATGGTCTTTCATTCCTCTAAAACTTTTGGATGGTGAAATATAATTTTAAGCCTACCGTAGTGACCTAACTCATTTAAGAATGAATCAAGAAACCCCTCAATTTTAAGACAGTTGTCAAAGGAAATTATTCTAGGTCTAAAAAGCAAGTGGGAAGAAAGGATTTGGGAAAAGGTGCTTTAGGTCTTCAGACATCTTTTATTCAAGAGATGTACCTTCTTCTACTCCAGTTATTTCTTGATCCCTTCTCAACCTCTCGGTTAACTATCATTGAACAAATATGTGCCACTGGAAAAAGTCACCACAAAAAAAGAGAGGAGAGAAACTGAGAGCGAGTATCAATTCAAGTAATTTGATGAAGGAAGTCCAAGAAAGATGGATTTTCACAAGTTGTCAGATTCTTCCAAAGCCCACATTCTAAGAATGCATCAGTCTGAATAGGAAATTTTCTAAAATGCATACTATGTTCAGTTGAATGAGTGACATAAATTAAAAAAAAAATTCGAGGCGGGGCCAAATTGGAGTTTTCCAGGCTCGTGAGGCGACAAGATTTAACAAATAAAATAACTGATGATTCAGTAATCTGGTCTAACCTGGGATGCTCTGTCTCCTCACAGCCAATGCTCCATCAGGTGGCTTTGTCTGGCTGGCGGACTTAGTGTAGGGACTCTCATCTGCAAAGGTACAATGAAGGATTTGGTTAATTTCAATCCAAGTTGTGGTTCAATGAAGACTTTTAATAGACTGTCATCTAATTGCCAGCTATCTAGGTTCGCCGGCAAATTCGTGTCTACGATCCAGGAAGAGAACGGCTTATTGTGTGCAAAGAGTAACCAACTACTGTTTAAGGAATTCATCTAGAAGATCCCGGAAAGTGGAGAGGAAACGTGTGGTTCCATGAAGAGAAGTTGCCCATGATCATCAGGAGAAGGACGGAGATACGATAAAGTAGTGCTGAGACCTCCAGAAAAGAGAGATCATCTTAAAGATGAATCTTGCTTGTTTTAGACGCTTCTCCGTCTTACCGATCTCGTGTGACCAGATACACCAAACCTGATACAGAGAAGGGGTATGGAAAGAAGGAGAACTTTTAGGAGTCAAGCTGAGAACAGAGAAGGAAAGATGGCTTAAAAGGAAAGAAGGCTGAAAGCTCAGTTTGGTCTCAATAGCTCTATTTAAGTGGAGGATAAAGAAACTGGAGACACCAGAGAGAACAACAACAAAAATGATAGAAAGACAAACAAAATGTGTCTGCAAGAGATAGTATAGAAATTAAAGTTACGAAATTCTGGGAGGCAAGAACAAAACCCTTAAATATCACTTTTTCAAGTATTTAAAGCAATCCTTGGACAAAAGAATAACAATTGGGTCAAACAGCAAATATGTAGGCTAGAACCATATGGAAGGATTCTTCATGGAAATGGTAAAGTACATTGACTGAAGGGAGATTTCTCCAGCAGAAATCTTTAAAAATTGTTCAAAAACTGAATGAGTAAGACATGAGCAGGAATGATGTGAAGGGAAGTCCAGCTAATTATCTAGTGAGACTGAGTGGCTCAAATGGTTGTTTCTGGCCACACTATAAGAGATTTTACAGAAATCATTAAGAGATTAAAAAAAACTTATTGTGCATGGAAAACTATTAAATACTACAAGAAACTAATTCAGCAACAAAGCTTTATCATCTGAAACCATTAATTCTCCCTACTAAGTGGTTCGTATTTCAAAAATAAGACACCAAATTTTTCCCTAGGATGTTTTTATGGGTTAACTGATTCACTATTACTTCTCAAAATTAACAAGGTCTCTATAAGCAATGACAAAAAGAAAAGATTAAGACTCCTATAAAGTACAATTACCTTCATAAATCTAAATCAGGCAGCTTCATATTTACATTTCATTTTTCATATGTCTTTATATTATCTCAGTTAGAAAGATAAATTGCCAGTTTTTACGCATCGAACATGACCTACCCCCATCATATCGCTCATGAGATGTCATGTCTTTGAAACTCCTCCAAATCACACTCTCTACCATCATAAATAACAACATAAAATTACTGCATTAATACAATTCCATCATATTCAATTAGTCCTCAAACCTTGGAGTACATTGCTTAAAAATTGCAATTTCATAGCCAAGCTATGGGATTCAGGCAGTCAGACTGAGGAAGACAGTGCATCATCAGAAACTTTAATCAATACAGAACCCATACCAGGAGTACAATAAACCTGTACCAGGTCAGAACAAAGTACTGGGAGGGCATCTTGGAACTCTTAAATGCTTGCTCATTTTGTCCCTGTTCTAACTCATAATATGTGACATTTGCAGCAGACTCTTAAAGTTTTATAAAAAGCTTTATGTACGATTTTCTCATTTCATTCTCACAATAACCCTGAGAGACAGATCTCACACTTACTATGATTCCCACTTTACAGATAAAGAAACTGAGGCTCAAATAAATTAAATGACTTTCCCATGATCACGCAAGTAGTAAATGTAGCATGGTAAATTAGAACCCAGATCTCGCCTGACTTGACAGTAAATTTAGTCTTTTTTTTAATAGTACCACTCTGCCTCCCTGTTAACAAACTTTTAATTAATTATGAAATTTTGACAGTTGTCACTTAATTCTTAACCCAGAAGGTTGTGAGGTCATTTGGATCATTTACATTTTTTCAGGAGGAATTTCTATGGGGATTTACCCTGGTTGGTTGGTTGGCGTCTTTCATTCTTGAAGAGGACCAAAATGATGTCACTATGCTAGAATTAAGTTTCAGTGAGTCTGACTGCGACTGATCAGACCAATACAAGCTTGGAATGTTCTACCCCTGGTAAGGCACAAACAATCCATGTGAACATTTGGGGCAGATTCTCTAAATTTGCACATCTTATGTTTCTTTTGAGCTATTTCAATTCTGCCACCCACCTTGCTTTAGAGGAAGACCAGAGTTCAAATCCTATCTCAGATACTCCCTGGCTGTGTGACCCTGGACCAGTAACTTACCCCTTCACTCTCAGTTTCCTTCTTTGCAAAATAAGGATAGTTGTGAGAATCCAATGAGAGAAACTTTAAGTACTTCATAAGCTTTAAAGTACCGTAAAAATGTTAGCTATCACTATTATTTTGTCAGAGGTAAAATTTAAACTCCAATCCCCAAAACTGGAGTCAGTGCTTTCTCCTCTATCATGTCCCTTCCAGCTCCAGGATCCTCTGATACTCTGAATTCAGAGTGGAGATAGACATGTAATGTACTTTCTTAAATGCCCAAGAATAACTTGTGTATGATAAATCTCCGGATCATATGAAATCAACAGAGCCAAGAATAAAAGGGACTTAGATGTTGTTGCTGTTGTTGAGGCTGACACTTTGTGACTCCATTTGGGGTTTTCTTGGCATCGATCCTAAAGTGATTTGCAATTTCTCTTTCCAACTCATTTTACAGATGAGGAAACTACGGCAAACAAGATTAAGTGACTTGCCCAGGGTCGTACAGCTAGTAAGTACGTATGGCTAGATATTGGCTCCAGGCCTGGTATTCTATCCACTGATAGCTGCTTCTATATGGGAAGCAGAATTCCTTTTAATCCAAGCACTGGGGTGGAGCTATTTTAAAATATTCTAAGATTAGTTTTTCAAACATAAATGAGAAGGGAAGCAGAACTGAGCTTTTTTGTTTATTTTTCCTTTTAAATACTATTTTATTTTTTCCAATTACACTTAAAGACAACTTTCAACATTCATTTTTTATATAACATTTTGAGTTTCAAATTTTATCCTTCCCTTTCCCCTCCTTATGACGGTAAGCAATTTTATATAGGTTACATATGTACAATCATGTAAAACATATTACCATATTGTTGTGGTTTGTCCAAAAACAGCAACAAGATTTCTGTATTAGTCATGTTGTGAAAGAAAAAATGGAACAAAAGGGCAAAAACTGGGGAAGATGGAGGAAAAATATGGAACTCAAAAATCTTATAAAAGTAAATATTTGAAAACTAAAAATAAATGTTTTTAAAAAGGGAAAACACACAAAAATAAAGTAAAAATAGTATGCTTTGATCTGCATTCAGACTCTATCAGTTCTTTCTCTGGATGTGGATAGCATTTTCTATCATGAATCTTTTGGAATTGTCTTGGATCACTGTATTGCTGAGAAGAGATGACTATGACAGCATAGTTGATCATTGCATAATATGACTATTACTGTGTACAATGTTCTTCTGGTTCTGCTCACTTCATTTTGTGTCAGTGCATGTCTTTCCAGGTTTTTCTGAAATCTGCCTGCTTATCATTTCCTATAACATGATAATATTTCGTTATATTCACATACCACAACTTGTTTAGTCATTCCCCAACAGATGGGCATCTCCCCGGTTTCCAATTCTTTGCCGCCACAAAAATAACTACTATAAATATTTATCTACATATGGATCTTTCCCCCCTTTTTATGCTCTCTCTGGGATACAGACCTAGTAGTGGTATTGCTGAATCAAAGGGTATGCACAAGTTGATTGCCCTTTGGACATAGTTCCAAACTGTTCTTTGGAATGGTTGGATTAGTTCACCAATCCACCAACAACGCAATAGTGTCCCAATTTTCCCACATGCTCTCCAACATTCATCATTTTTCTTTTCTGTCATATTTACCAATCTGATAGGTATGAGGTAGTACCTTAGAGTTTTAATTTGACTTCTTTAATCAATAGTGCTTTAGAGCATTTTTTTTTCTTGTGACGATAGATAGCTTTGATTTCTTCTTCTGAAAACTGCCTGTTCATATCCTTTGGCCAATTATCAATTGGAGAATAAGTTGTATTCTTATAAATTTGACTCAGTTCCCTATATATTTAAGAACTGAGGCCTTTATCAGAGACACTTGCTGTTAACAATTGTTGCCCAGCTTTTTGGAAGCAGCAATTGTTAAGGAAAGGGACGTAATACTTTGGTACAGTCCTGCCTCAAATCAGACCCTGAACCAGAAATTTTGTTTACATTTTGATTGAAATGAGCAAAAAGGAGTTTAGATAAATGAGTGGACAGTCTAACCATAAGGATTTAGGAAGGGTAGGGATGCCTCAGCTACATCTCAGCCTTTGAGAATGATGGCGATGGAGAAGCACTAACCTACTATTTTCACAAAATGCCCCTTTAGGTGGTGCAGCGGATAAAGTTTTGGACTGGAGTTAGAAATCAGTCAGTTAGTTAACAAGCACTTATCATACATACTATATACAAGGCACTGTGCTAAGCACTGGGAATCCAGAGAAGGCAAACACACAGTCATTTCCCTCAAAGAGCTCACATTCAAATGCAGGAGACACCATGCAAACAACCACATACATACCATATATACGGAGGGCAAATAGGAGGTAATCTCAGAGCAAAGACATGGGGAGGAAGGCAGAACTAGAAAAGGTAGGAGAAGGTTCCCCGAGAAGGTAGGATTTGAGCCGAGAAAGACCAGAGTTCAAATCCTGCCTTAGACATTTATTAGGCACATGACCCTGAAGAAATCATTTATCCTGGCTGACCTCCGTTTCTTCATCTGTAAAATGGGGATAATAATAGCATCTATCTCACAGAGTTGTGAGGAAAAATGAGATTTGTAATGAGCACGTGATATTACAATGGGCGGAATGCTCGGCTTGGAGTCAGGGAGGTCTGAGTTCACATTCTGCCTCAAATATTTCTTGACTATATAACCCTAAAGTTCTCTCATTCTCTCTACATAGTATGTGTAATAAGATATGTTATATACCAAACCTTAAAGTACTATCATTATTATTATTTATTTCATGCTATTATATGGCCTATCAATATGAGACCGAGTGGCATATCTTATGTCTTCATGCAGAATGAGAAAGGCAAGGAAGTTGTCATTTTGGGGCCCTGAGGGGCAGCTAGGTGGCACAGGGGATAGAGCATTGTCTCTGGAGTCAGGAAAAGCTGAGTTCCAATTTAGCCTCAGATCCTTACTAGCTGTGTGACCTTGAGCAAATCACTTAACCCCAACTGTCTCCCCCACAAAAACCCCAAACAAACCATTCTGAGGATTTAGGCATGCTTAGGTTTACTACCATGAGTCCAACGTTCCTTTGAAAAGAGATTTTAGAGACAGCTAGGTGGCACAGTGAGTAGAGCACTGGTTCTGGAGTCAGGAGGACCCGAGTTCAAATCTGGCCTCAGACACTTGACACATACTAGCTGTGTGACCTTGGGCAAGTCACTTAACCCCAAATGCCTAGCCAAAAAAAAAAAAAGAAAAGGGATTTTTAAAAAGTTAAGTCAGAAAGAAACCAAGTTGTAAAAAATTAAGAATTTTAATGAAATTTAATTTGGCCAATTGGGCTTCTTTGTGCTACTGACATTCTTTGCCATCAGCTGCATCATTCTTAGGGCATGGCTATGTAACGTAGGGCTTGCAGAACACTCTGGAGTCTACTTCCAAGTGTGGGTAGACATAGAACATGCTGGGCAAAATTAGGTCACTATAAGCTCTGCTTCTGGAGATTGATTTGGAGAATGAAAATTTCACCTAAAAAATTGTTTTTAAGTGCTGGTGAGGGAAGTTTTCAATCCCCAAAGCACAGCAGGACAAACAGAAGGTCAATTTATAGTAATCTCTGCTGACCCTTGGCATTCTGAGAGCTGAGTGGTTAAGATAAGTCTCCAATGCAATACAAATCCTTGCCTCTTTTCTGGGCCAGGGACATTGGTTGTTGACTGCAAAAAAACAGGTACTCCATCCTGTTTTTATACACACAAACACATTTATGTCACAACAATCAATGGATAGCTTTCAGGGCATCAACAGGAGAAATACTAACTTAAAGAAACATATTGGGGTGAAGCTAAGATGGTGGCTGGAAAGCAGGGACTTGCTTAAGCTCTCCCAAAAATCCCTCCAAACACCTGCAAAAAAAGGCTCTGAACAAATTCTAGAGATGCAGAACCCACAAAATAGCAGAGGGAAACAGGTCCCCAGTGCGGGAGAGCCTGGATGGTCACCAGAAAAGGTCTAGCGCATGTTGCTGGGAACCGAGCACAGCCCAGCGTGGGCCACGCCCGTATAGATTGGACCAGGAGTCAGCCAGCTCCAACAGGCCTTAGAGCCATGAATTATTGAGCTGTGGCAGTTACCAGACTTCTCAACCCACAAACTCCAAAGAGCAGGTTAGTGGGAAACTGCAGGATCCAGTTCAGAGCAGTCTAGCCACCAGCCCTGGGGGTGGTGGAGGTGGTGCAGTGGTGGTGGTAACAGCATCAGGAAGCTCCTGAGGCTGCTTTCAGAGCTCCAGCATCAGCTGCTTCCGGAGACCCTGGCTCACACGGTGGAGGAATCTAGCTGTGGATCAGAGCAGGAGTGCAAGGAGCGCTTGGCGGGCACAGAGGCAGGTTCTCTTGCTGTGCCTTGCTTGTATCTAGATTGCTGTCCTGGTTGGCAGTTCTTGGGGGAGGAGGAGTGCTGCTGTGACAGAGCCTGGGGTGACGGTGGAGTAGAAGTAGCTCTGAAAACAGCAGTGCTTGGACCCTAAAGCTTGGGACAAAGTACTCTCTACTCTACAAGCAGTCTTACCCCGACAAAAAGCTCAGGGGTCAAGTAGTGGGCTGGGAACATGGCCAGGCAGCAAAAATGAACTCAGACTCAAACTCAAACTCTAAATTCCTTTTTTGGTGACAAGATCAAAACACACAGCCAGAAGAAGTCAACAAAGTCAAAAAGTCTACATCAAAAGCCTCCAAGAAAAATAGGAATTGGGATCAGGCCATGGAAGAGCTCAAAGAGGATTTGGAAAAGCACGTAAGAGAAGTAGAGGAAAAACTGGGATGAGAAATGAGAGTGATGCAAGAAAACCATGAAAAACAAGTCAATGACTTGCTAAAGGAGACCCAAAAAATACTCAAGAAAATGACATCTTAAAGAATAGACTGTCAAAAGAACTCCAAAAAGCCAATGAAGAGAAGAATGCCTTGAAAGGTAGAATTAGCCAAATGGAAAAAGTAGTCCAAAAGACCACTCAAGAAAATACTAGCTTAAAAATTAGATTGGAGCAAGTGGAAGCTAGTGACTTTATGAGAAACCAAGGTATTATAAAACAGAACCAAAGGAATGAAAAAGTGGAAGACAATGTGAAATACCTCATTGGAAAAACCACTGAACTGGAGAATAGATCCAGGATAGATAATTTAAAAATTATTGGACTACCTGAAAGCCATGATCAAAAAAAGAGCCAAGACATCATCTTTCAAGAAATTATCAAGGAAAACTGTTCTGATATTCTAGAACAAGGGGATAAAATAGAAATTGAAAGAATCCACTGATTGTTTCTTGAAAAAGATCCCCAAAAGAAAATTCCTAAGAATATTGTAGCCAAATTCCAGAGTTTCCAGGTCAAGGAGAAAATAATACAAGCAGCCAGAAAGAAACAATTTGAATATTGTGGAAACACAATCAAGATGACACAAGATCTAGCAGCTTCTACATTAAGGGATCGAAGGGCTTGGAATATGATCTTCTGGAGGTCAAAGGAGTTAGGATTAAAACCAAGAATCACCTACTCAGCAAAAGTGAGTATGATGCTCCAAGGCAAAATATGGACTTTCAAATAGAGGACTTTCAAACTTTCTTACTGAAAAGACCAGAGCTGAATAGGAAATTTGACTTTCAAATACAAGAATCAAGAGAAGCATGAAAAAATAAACAAGAAAGAAAATTCATATAGGACTTAAGAAAGCTGAACGGGTATGTTTACATTCCTACATGGAAAGATGATGTGTGTAATTCAGGAGACCTTTCTCAATACTAGGGGAATTGAAGGGAATATAGACAGAGGGCACAGGATGAGTTGAATATGAAGGGATGATATCTAAAAAAATAAAATCAAAGTAAGGGATGAGAGAGGAATATATTGAGAGAGAGAGAGAAAGGGAAAGATAGAATGGGGTAAATTATCTCACATAAAAGTGGCAAGAAAAAGCAATTCTGTTGGAAGGGAAGAGGGGGCAGGTGAGGAAGAATGAGTGAATTTTACTCTCATCAGATTCAACTGATACATACACACACAATTGGGTATCTTACGCTATAGGAAAGTAAGGGGAAGGGGATAAAAAAAGGGGGATGATAGAAGGGAAGGCAGATAGGGGGAGGAGGTGATCAAAAGCAAACACTTTTGAAAAGGGACAGGGTCAAGGGAGAAAATTGAATAAAGGTGGACAGGATAGGATGGAAGGAAATATTGTTAGCCTTTTACAAAATGAGCATTGTGGTAGTGTTTTACATAATGATACATGTGTGATCTGTGTTGAATTGCTTGTCTTCCTAGGCAGGGTAGGTGGGAAGGGAAGAGGGGAGATAATTTGGAACTTAAAGTTTTAAAAGCAGATGCTCAAAAAAAGTCGGTTTTTTTGCATGCAGCTGGGAAACAAGATATATAGAGAATGGGGTATAGAAATCTACTCTGCCCTACAAGAAAGTAAGGAGAAAGGGGATGGGGTGGGGAATGGGGTGACAGAAGGGAGGGCTGACTGGGGAACACAGCAATCAGAATATATGCCATCTTGGAATGGGGGGAGGGTAGAAATGTGGAGAAAATTTGTAACTCAAAATCTTGTGGAAATCAATGTTGAAAACTAAAATATTAAATAAAAATGATAAAATTCAAAAAAAAGAAACATATGTGTTTGAAGTTCTCCCTTAATGTAGCAAGAAACATGTCCCTCTATAGAAGGAAGATGAGATTTTGGTGTGGAGTTGATGATTAACCGGCTCCTAGAAATTGTTATAATACAGAGATAGCCTTAGACTATGACCCCATTTCTCCTCAAGCTGATCTAGAAACAGAATTGCTTAGACCTGGAAATATATGGACAGATCCCATAAATTTTGCTCCAAGAAGACAGTAGGTATGGAAAACTACCTCCAAGACAAAAAGGAATGATGGAAAGATAGAGTAAATAGAGGAAACAATTTTCACACTGAAAAATTGGCATATTCAGTAGGTACTTTTAGTACATGTACAATTTCAATGAAACGATTTAGAGGGAAGGACTTTCTACTATCATCCATATTTCCATCAAAATGTTCTGTGCTGCAAGAAGCCTGGATTTTCTGTCAGAAAAGGTGATTTGAAACCAGAGATTCTACCACTAGGCATATACCCAGAGTAGGCCATTGTCAAAAAGGCTCCATATGCACAATATTTATTTTTTGTTCTTTTTTCCACAATATTTGTAACAGCACTTTTTGTGGTAGCAAAGATCTGGAAATGAAATAGATGCTCACGTACAGGAGAAATGGCCGAACAAACTCAAATACATGAATGGAACGGAACGTTACTGAGCTAAAAGAAACAACAAACATGATGACTACAGAGAAGCATGGAAGCAGTTTCCACGAACGAAGTAAAAGAAGCAGAGCCAGGAAAACCATATCAGTAGGAACCACAACAATGTAAACGGAAACAATAACAACCAGAAAAGAAACAAAACTAAATGGGCTGAAATTTATGAAGAACTTCTTGGTACCAAAGAAGCTGCTCTGCAGAAACTGAGGTTCACAGAAATTAGGGTGCACATAATGCCAATTTTTCCCCAGTACACTGACTGGTTTTGCTGAATTATTTTTTCTCTATTTTTCTTTTCTTTTTAGATTTTTTTGTTAGAAGGGATGGCTCTCTGGAAGGAAAGGGGAATAAACACATGAGGAAATCAAGGCACAAAAGCTATCAATAAAAATCTATTTTCTTAACAAAAGATGATCAAAATATTTTTAAAAAATTAATAACCAGAAGAGTTGTTATATTTTCAAATGGGCAGTTAACTCTGAAAATATGACTGGGGTATATAGAAGAATTAAAACATAAGCACACTTTTTTCATGAGAACGGGTAAATACGATAAATTAAAAGAGATAAAATGAGTTCTGGGAAAACAAGCAAATTCACATTTATTGAATAGCATATTAACATAGCATCACAAAACTCTAAAGAGAAATGATAGCTGCCAATGTCCCTTTTTGGTAATCTAAATGAACAACCACAACCCGAGCAGTGTCAGATTTTGAGGTGAAAGGATTAGATATGTTAAGGCCTGTATACAGAGACCAGATACTTACATACTAACAGAGAATTCTCCAAGTACAGAGAAAAGCCCAATTAAAAATGGGGAAAAATGGTAAAGCTATTACCTCCTTTTCCCTTGAAAGTTTCTTATATCTTAACCAACAGACAAGCTCCTTGTGTGTGTTAAATATAATTTTGTTAGGTTAAATAATAACATTTAAAATCTACTTTGAGGTCCTATACTAAAGGTCCCTTAAGTAGCAGTATTTTTTTAAATAATATCTTATTTTTTTCCATTTACAGGTAAAAACAATTAACGTTTGTTTTTGTTTTTATTTTTTAATTTCGCCCCCCTTGCTGAGATGGTAAGCAATCTGATATAGGTTATACTTGTGCAATCATGTAAAACATTTCCACGTTAGTTATTTAGTACATTTCTAAAAAAAATATGCCTTTTGTAAAAGTGAATAATCACAAGCAATTTATCTTTCCAGCCAAAATGGTCTATTGGCTATATGTAACCTGCTTGTGATATTTCTACTCTTGTCTATGTACCTTTGTATAAACACTCCCCTATGCATGGAGGACTCTCCTTCCTCACCTTTGCCTCATAGAATCCCTACATTCCTTCAGAGAACAGGTTGGATGTTGTCTACTAAGGGACTTTGTTGTTAGACCTTGCTGCCTGCCAAAACTGCTTCATGTTTCTTCTGTTTATATCTATCTATGTACATGTTGTTCATCTTCAGGAGGTTATAATTTCCTTGGGGACCATAACATTAATTTTATCTTTTTACCTCCAGTACTTGGGTCAGTGCCTTGCACATAGTAGGCCCTTAAATGCTTGTTGCAATGACTTGAATTTATTTTTTTCGTACATTGATCTTACTTAATAGGAAGACAACCAAGAGATTATTCAAATATTCAGTTTACACCTTTTGCTTCACTTATATCTGGAGGGTAATGGAATGAGTACTGCATTTGCATTGAGGAGAATTTGGGTTCAAAAATTTATGACTTTGGGCAGATTTTCTGCTCTGCAGAATAGGGATAGTAAATACCAGTACTCCAAGAATACATACATAGAGTGCTTATGAAGAGTCATCTAGCAGAGGCATCCTGACTTAATGCATAGAATGTTGGAGTTGCAGTAAGACAGTTCTGGATGCAACTCCTGCCTTGAACCATAGCTAGCTCCAGGACCACGAACAAACCAGTTAAAGCCTTGAGAAACTAAATTTCTCCATTGGTAAAATGGGAAGGGAAATGTTATTATCATCCCCATTTTACAGATAAGGAATGTCGACAGACAAAGTTTAACTGACTTTCCCAGGGTCACACTGTTTGTAATTGTATGAAGCTAGATTTTTGACTCTGGCCTTCCTGAGTCTACGTTCAACACTACCAACCCGCTGTACCACCTGTCTATTTTGGATGTATTTATAGTCATTCTCTTCATATATGTGTACATGTATTTTCATAGGCACTTGTCTTCTCTTCCTTTAGAATGTAAGCTCATTATAAGTAGGGACTGTTTCCTTCTTTATATTATATCCCTAGAAACTGGCACAATGCTTGGCACCTGTCAGGAATCTAATAAATACTTGTTGAGAGCCAGTAGGTAAGACAGATGAAAAGCCAAGCTTGGAGGCAGGAAAAACGAAGGGGTCAACCTGAATTATGAAGAATTTCCTCATCTGGGAATTCTTTGTGTTAATGAAATCACAGGGTCAGACCCTATCCACATATACATACATATATTCATACACACGTGCACACATACATATATACACACAAATACACATATACACATACATATCTACATTAATACATTAATATAATATATGTACATACATATATGCGTACATGGATATATGTGCACATATATGGACAGATATGAATATATGAAATACAAAATTGTGAAAATCTCCATCTATATGCATGTATATGTGTATATGCACACATAAGCTCCCAAGTCTCTTATTACAGTTTTATGCTAAAGAAGCTTAAAACTGCACTAATACTTTGGGAGTACCATATACACACAGACACATTTACATATGAAGACTTGGGGCCCTTTAGAAAAATGACATAACATTGTATTACAATGCATTTTTATTTGATTCACATAAGGGGCTAATTTATCAGCTTCAAAACCATGGTTAGAAAAGAAAAAAACTGGTTTTCAGCAGAGACTTTCAGCTTTGACTTTGCAGATGGGTTGCATTAACGAGAGAACTTTACTGAACCCCCTAACCAGGTAGAAGAAAGTTGTTTTTGCTAGCACACCTTGAAATGAATGGTGGAAGCAATTATCAAGGGCACCTTGGGGTACGAGGCCTGCAAGCTTTTCCTAATGACATCCTAACAGCCGGCTAATCATTGTCCTGCCAGGATGATCTCTCATTGACATAAGGACTGCATATTGGCCATAACAAGAACGCTGATGAGTTTTCTTTACAGTTCCATTCCATGAGGCTGGAGGTGGGGGAGAAGGAGAAACAGGAACCCCAAATTCAGCAAAGAGAAGTGTTACTGTAAGAGACACAACTGAACGGGGTTAGTGGAGCATGCTTTTAAAATGGAAATAGATCAACGGGGGGACCATCTGTCCCTCTCATTTTCCCCAATTTGGCCAGTCTCCTTGTGAGCCTAACACAGCAGTGGCATGTATACAGTTCATTTGTTTTCACTGCATACTCCAACTGAATCCAGCAGTTATGAACTTGGGGGGTCAAACAGCTGGTATCACAAAAGATGGAGTCATATCTTCTTCCATAACCCGACTGAATCTCCTCCCTTCTTTGAGCTGGAAAGACTACCCAAAAGAGTAAAGTCAGGGTTCCTTAAGACTATACGTCCATTTCTAGAGATGGTGGAAACTTATCTAACAGCAAATCACAGGGAGAGCCAGTCTCATTCTTATCTATTTATTCCCCAACCTTTTCCCATTCTCAGAGCCATCATGGTGCAGGTGTCCAGTTTTTTTTTCAATAATAATAGTATTCCTGCATAGATATGACTCTTTCACCACATTCATTCAGGTCAGTGTTGAAAGGCTAGGTTTTTTAATTTCCTCTAACTGAGATTACATAGCCTATGATACACGATTTCCAATAAGTAATTATGCTGAATGGAGACACCTGCTATGTGTCATCAGATTCCCTGGCTGCAAGAGCAAAGAAAAGGAGTTTTGTGAGGTTAAACATTATGTCCATTTGCCAAATGACCACGAAAAAAAATTCATTTCGATGATAGTCCTTGGAAAACAAAAGTTCATGGTGGAAGAAACAATCTGACTTTTGAAAAAGAGTGTGGGAGGGGGGCGGAGCCAAGATGGCAGCTGGAAAGCAGAGACTAGTGTGAGCTCCCTGCCAAGTCCCTCCAAAAACCTATAAAAAATAGCTCTGAACCAATTCTAGAACTGCAGAACCCACAAAATAGCATAGGGAAGCAGGGCTCTAGCCCAGGACAGCCCGGATGGTCTCTGGGTAAGGTCTATCCCACATGGAGCTGGGAGCAGAGGGGAGCAGAGCCCAGCATGGGCGGCATGGACCGACCAGACCGGGAGCCAGGCAGAGTGTGCCCTAGTGCTCTGAATCAGTGAGCTGCGGCAGTTACCAGACTTCTCAACCCACAAACACCAAGGACAACAGAGTAGGTTAGCGGGAGAAGCTGCTGGGGACTGGGATAGAGTTTGCAGTTAGGCCATCGCCCTAGGGGCAGCAGAGGTGGGGCAGCTTTAGAACTACAGCTACAGTTGCTTCTGGCC
>CM053623.1:205830642-205896706 GCA_028646595.1 Phalanger gymnotis | reverse complement strand
GGGACAGGGTCAAGGGAGAAAATTCAATAAAGGGGGATAGGTTAGGAAGAATCAAAATACAGTTAGTCTTTCATAACATGAGTGTTGTGGAAGGGTTATCCATAATGATACGCATGTGGCCCATGTTGAATTGCTTGACTTCTTAGGGAGGGTGGGTGGGAAGGGAAGAGGGGAGAGAATTTGGAACTGAAAAGTTTTAAAAAATAGATGTTCAGAAATAAAAACAAAAAAATTTTTGCATGCCAACTAAAAAGATACACAGGCAACAGGGCATAGAAATTTATCTTGCCCTACAAGAAAGAAAGGGAAAAGGGGATGGGAGGGGAGTGGGGTGACAGAAAGGAGGGCTGACTGAGGAACAGGACGACCAGAATATATGCCATCTTGGAGTGTGGGGGAGGGTAGAAATGGGGAGAAAATTTGTAATTCAAACTCCTGTGAAAATCAATGCTGAAAACTAAATATATTAATAATAAAAAAAGAAAAAAAGAAAATGACAACATGTGATACATGCTATAAACTTATATGTTTTATATATGTATATGCACACAAATGGACATCCACACCTATACATAGGTGTATCATGTTTATAGTATTTTAGAGACTATCCAGTATTATCCATTTATTTTGAAGATGAAGAGACTGAATGATGGACAATAGTTATGATGAAGCTTCCTGAGAGAGGAGAGAAAATAGTTCACATTGCCAGGTATTAGATTAGAAATTGGATTTCTAGATTCAATTCATTTGCTTATGGCACAGACTGCTGATGTAAAACCTCCTGGATGAATTGCCAACTCGTCTAAATGCTATAGGGGTTTTATATCTAATCAGTTGCCAAATCTTGCCATCTCTGTTTTCATATTTCTCTTATACTTTCTCTATTCTAGTCCTGGGGCAGTTAGGTGGTGCAGTGGATAGAGTGCTTGGGCGGAAGTCAGGAAGACTCATCTTTCCGAGTTCGAATGCAGCCTCGGACACTTACTAAGTGCGTGGTCCAGGGCAAGTCACTTAACCCTGTTTGCCTCAGTTTTCTCATCTGTAAAATGAGCTAAAGAAGGAAATGGCAAGCCACTCTAGTACTTGACCAAGAAAATCCCAAAATGGGGTCATCAAGAGCTGGACATGACCGAAATGATTGAACAACAACAAAACCTTGACTGAATTTTATAAAATCTCATTTTACTAAAACATTTTTTCTTCATTAGATAGGCAGAGGTAGGCAGAATGTTCTAATGGAAACAGTACTGAAGAGTCAGCAGAAAACTGTGATTGAATTCCATGCAGCTAGCTGTGTCTATCTACAGGCAAATCACATACACTGATGCTTGGTTGTGCCTTTTGTAAAGTGGGAATAATCACACTTGTGGTATCTAGAAAGGTTCAAAACATGATCAAATAAGTAAAATGCTTCACAAACTTTAAAGCACTATATAGACTGCAACTATTTATTATTAATCTCATGTTTTTCAGTGGGAAAATTGACATAAAGGTATTTGGGACCACTGACTCACTCTATAAAACCAAGGCCCTAGCTCCCCCACCCTCCCAGTAATTTGTACTTTATGTAGCCCTACACAGATACACATTGCTTTGTCCAATACCAAATAGCTTTTCAGCAGCACAGCTGGGATTAGAAATCAGATTTCTAGATTCAATTCATTTGCTTATGACACAGACTGTTGATATAAAACCTTCTTAATGAATTGCCATCTTGTCTAGAGGTTTTGCCTACTCATCAGAGCCCCGAATTTTTTCTAAAAGTGTTACATCATTGAAATTGCGGTTTAAAAAAATTATATACACTGAAACTGCTGTTCAACTCTTGAAAATAGGTGCATTTAATTTTGAATTGATTTTGTAACATTATATATTCAGTAGGCATCTTCTAATTTCCAGATTAATGAGATCACTGTCATTTACGAAACATTCAGAAATGAAATAGATCTATTTTCCATCAGTAAAGTCAGTTTCAATATTGAATTTTCAGAGTACTTTGGGGTATTTCAATAAAAAATAATGTAATAAAAACCAAATTGAAGTCAACTAGTAATGATATGTTGTAGCTGGTCCATTTCAGATGGCTCAAAACCTTCAGCTGCACTGCCTTATCACCTATACCATTCACTTAAGTTGGTCTGTAATCATACACTATTAGAGTGTCAGAAGACTATTTCTAAGCATTAAACTGAATTATATGCTCGCGAATAAAGGTTTTAATAAAATGTAATATTGACAGAACAGACTCCTGGCTCAAATTATGATAGGACCAATCTCCCAGCATTTCTCTATAACATGGAGAAATTTTCTTCATCAACGTTTTCTAAATTTTCAGAGAGGCACTAAATTTTCAGTTTTGGAAATGTTTCAATTAGAAAGATTGACTGATTCATGCTGGAGGCATGCCTAACACCAGTATTATCTTAACCCATCCTTTCCTCATCCTCTCCCCACTCCTCACCCCCAAACACAGGTTAAGATCTTCTCTCTACCTTCCCTTCCGTGTGAGGGATCATGCTTTCCCTAAAAAGAAAAAAAAAGCAGTTCCCAGGATCTCTTTGCATCCTGCTTCCCTGAGGCAGACTCCTGGTCACAAAAAGGAATAAAATGCCCCATCTTAATGGAGTTGAGGTCTCTCCCACTTGGTAGATATCTGAAAACCACTGGTCATTCCTATACAATGACCAGATGCATTTCTATATGGAGATGGAAGAAGAGGCTCTATCAGCTTACATCTTTGTTGCATTCCCTGACTTTCTTAGAGCAAAGTAAACCTTTTGTTAACTATTCAGTGAGTCAAGAGTACCTCATTGGCATTAGGCTTACCTCTAGCATAAGTCAATCTTTCTAACTGAAACATTTCCAAAATTAAAACTTTAGCATCACTCTGAAAATAAAGAGAATATTGCTTTTAAAAAGTTGCACAAATTTTGTAGTATTTGTATTTCCTTGCATATAATTAATTAAAAATTTATATACACACATATATGTATAATGTATATATATGCGTATGTATATAGACATATTCCTATACATACATATGTATATGTATATATATATACATATATACATACACACACACATACATAAAAACTTTTTTTTAAAGTTTCCTAAGCATCTTCTTGACAATATCTCTGAAAGGTACTAGTATTCATTCCCTCTACAGCAATTTAGTCTTTGAGAAGTTATTTAACTTGTACAGTGAGAGACAGAAAGAAAGAGTGTGTGTGTGTGTGTGTGTGTACTTAGAGCCATGTCCTCCTCCCAAACCAGTGTTTTTGCTATTACAGGCCCATGCTTCTTTTGCTCATGAATATTCCCTAAGTCAATTTCTGTTTCACTATCTAGACTTATAACATTTTTCTTGAGCTAGAGAGTTACCTAATTTAGAAAATTCAATATTTGAAGATAATAATTGTCTCCATTTTCAGGACAAAAGAAAAATAAGGGTTGTGCTTTGTTTATTTTTCCAAATTGCTACCAAGCTTCTTCTACAGTATTTAATCCCTGAGATTAGAGCCTCCAAAATTAAAAAAAAATACAGAACTGGCAATAGCTTTGCTTTGAGGCTATCAGACTAAAGGATTTGGACTCTATTCACTAGGATGAATAAAACATAACCTCTGAATTCCAGATATACTACTTCTACCTGTAGTCATTATAATTACAAACCTTTGGTTTCTTTTTAAATTTTTCTTTCCATTTAAATTGCTGTATTTGTGTAGTTGCCCCTTAAGAAGTCTACTTTCCTTCTCTTCCTCTTCCAATCAATCCATATTTTCCCAAATTTTTCTTATGTGTGACTTCTTATGTTTGTTGCTATGTTGATGGACCTATTTATGTTACTCCCCTATTCAAAAATATTCAGTGGCTTCCTATTGCCCCCTCAATGTGTTCTTGGGAGTCTTCCTCACTTTCTTCTGATATGGCAAAAAATACTACTGGATGAACACACTGGTTGCCTGCCAGTGATTCATCCCTCTCTCTTCCCATATAACCAGCCATATTCTTTTTTCAGTTGCATAGCTCCCGGATGGTATCTTTTATTCCAGTTCTTCTTGGTCATTCCTTACTGGTTACAGTTTGCAGTCTGCTCACACCACTGCCTCCTGAGTAATGCTCATTTTAAATTCATGATCTGTATCTGCATAATACCTGATACTTCATCATGTTCATCATTGGAGGGAACATCTACATTGATGTTCACAGACTTAAAGTTGGAAGAGAGATGAGAGGTCACCTAGTCCAAACCTTTTATTTTAAAGATGAGGAAAATGAGAACCAGAAAATTGAAGTGATTTGCCTAAGGTTATAGATCACAGATTTAGAGCTGAAAGGAACTTCAGAGCCTATCTCATCCAATCTCACTTTATAGATGAGGAAAGTGAGGCCCATGGAAGTTGACTTGCCAAAATCACATGAGTAATAAGTGGCAGATCCAAGATTCAAACCTATTTCCTCTGACTCCAAATCTAGTGCCCTTTCTACTGCACCACATGTTTCCTCCACCAAGGACCTTCTATTTTCTCCTCCATTTCATGTTATTCAAGCTCCAGTTTTCATTGGTCAAAATTCTACCCAAACTTTATGGTCTAACTCACAAAAGTCTCATCCACTTGGGAGGGAGGTGGGGGGAGAGGAAAGAGGGGGAGAGGGAGAGGAGGCAGGGAGGGAGGGAGAAAAAGGGAGAGAGAGAGAGAGGGAAAGGGAGGGTTATATAGGAAAGCTGAACCATGGAGAAGAGGAGCTGAGGACTTGGCCTAAATCTCAGTGAAGTAGATCTATCCAATTTAAATGTAGGGAATGGGGTTGTGGTTGGGAGTTTGAGGAAAGAGGGTCTCTGAACAATTACTGGAAATATCTTAATATATTTGATAATACATAATTGTTTTAAATAGAAAGAATTTTTAGAAGATGAGTGGTATATTATTTACTATTTACTCTCTGAGAGCATACATTAGCACTTACATATATGTCCTCATTTAATCACTCAGAGTAAATGACTAGCAATAGACTTTTAATACCTTATCATTTCACAATTAGGAAGTTGGATGAATGACTCCATTATCCAAGGTAAGAATTCTTTTCCTACAGAACTTACATGAACAACTTAATTAATCATAAATGCAAATCTAAGTATTAAATTGTTAAGGACATTATCATCTGTTACAGGAATAATAACTCAATTCTTGTCTCTGGCTCACCAAGGGCCTGGGTAATAAGCAATTCACTTGGCTTCTTAGAGCTTCTGTTTCCTCATCTATAATGAAAGAGTTGAACTAGATGATCCTAAAAGTCCCTTATTGATCCTATGACTTCAAGTGTGGCATGAGAACAGGAGAGAGGTTATGATCATTCATTGGATTTTCTCAGCCATCTCACTAAAGAATAGGAAAGAGACGACCCCCACAACCACTTCCGGGACAATCCTCTACCCAAGGATCTCAATGAGCTTTCCTGTTCTGAGCTCCAGGCAATCCCCTTGGGGCACTTCTCTTCCCATTCTTGTTGACATCACCTCCCATTGTCCAGGTCATTGTCTTTTTTCCATGACTTTACTGCCGGGTCTTACTATATATAGTCTGTTGCCTGGCCTGTATCTGAAACATTTCGAGTTTTGTTGGACTCATCAGAACATCTTCTCTACTGGCCTTGACTTTAAACCCAGGGTCGCCTCCAGGTGACAATGTCAACAATATATTTTAGTACATTTGGGTATGAAATTCACTTCTGTTCATGGCCCCAAATCAATAAAAAACTATGAGCCTCATAGAACAATCAGTGCAGTACGGCAATGATGCACATTTGATTTGTAGCAGCTGCTTAAAGATGCCTAGAAAAGTTTTCTCATGTACCTAGAAATGGCTAACAATTCATGCGTCCATTAGAATGAAAGTGTCTTGAGGGCAAGTGCCATGTTTTTGCCTTTCTTTGTAACCCCAGCTTTTAGCACAGTGGTTAGTACATTGTGGGGAGATGAGAACAATTTGTTCCAATGGTCAAGAAGGTGGCTGAAGAAGGTGCTGTGGGGTGCTTAGAGCTTGGTCAGACGTGGAAGATGCCAAGGTCATCCATTGCATCCTGGGCCATCACCAGTCATCTTGACTTTCATCCTACCACTGGACTCTGATGACCCAGGAAGAGAGTGAGGTTGATGACTTTGTACAACTCCACCTTAAATCCAACTCATGCATGGGTCAAAACATCACCCCATTCGTGTCACTGGTCTTCTTTGAAAACAAAGTTAAGACATCATCTTGTGATATCATTGGTCCTCTTCAAAAAAAAAAAAGGACAAACAACAACACTACACAGGAGGAGCTTAATATATGTTTGTTGACTTAACTCGCTAATTTTTAGCAGTGCTTGCCTGCGCATTTCTCTCATGTATAAATGCCAACTGTTATTGCCTTCCATTTTGCTTTAAGACAAGCTTAACAAAACATTCTGTATTTATTGTGATATAAATGGCAACCACCACATAATAGCTATTCTGGGCACAATAAAGTGCAAATATTTGCTTTTTTGACAATTAGGGATGTACTGCCTGAAATAAGCAAAAGCTTATTGCACGTTATCTGAAAATGTCACATTTATGTAAACAGAGATAATAAAACTGAAATATGGAAGCACTGGCGGCCCTGCTACCATCAGCCCCTTTCTTCTGGAAAAAGCTTTTAAAGGTTGCCCTTTTTTATTCTAATTAAGAGATATCTCAACTTAAAACATAGTCGGTTGTGAAAAAAGCTCAGGGTTAAACCAAGTATAATACTTCTTTGCCTTCTCTGTTAAATACCTACAAAGTTAATTGGAAAAAGATGAGGTTGAATTCTGTGGAGAAAAGACAGACAGCCTAAAGCAACTTAGAGAATTAAACTATCTTTCTTATTCCCTTTATCTTCCTGTTTCTGGTGCTCCTGGAACCTCCCTCTTTCGCTGTATCTTCATGCATAATTGAGATGTCCTATAATGTACAGGCTCAGTTTTTATTTTGCCAGTACCCAGAATGACTCCACAGACAGTCTTTTCCCTGGAGGAATTGCTATGGCAGTGACAGAATTTGGAAATACGGCCACTAGATGACTTCTTTATCTGTGAGCTATGTGATATATGTAGTAAACAAAATGAAACTTGAATAGGCTAAAAGTATGGAAATGGGGTAGTTAGGTAGCACAGTGGGTAGAGTGCCCGGCCTGGAGTGGAAGACTCATCTTTCTAAGTTTAAATCTGGCCTCGGATACTTCTGTGACCCTGGGCAAGTCACTTAACCCTCTTTGCCTCAATGAGTTTCCTCACCTGTAAATGAGCTGGAGAAGGAAATGGCAAACTACTCCCATGTCTTTGCCAGGAAAATCTCAAACAGGCTCACAAAGAGTCAGACACCACTGAAAAATGACTCTACAACAACAAAACTATACTAACTAATAATAATATTAAATATAATCATATAAAATATAATAACAATAATACTAATAAGTATCATTATGTGCCAGGCACTGTACTAAGCACTTTACAATTACTATCTCATTGATCCTCACAACAACTCTGACAAGGAGGTGCTATTATTGTCCCCATTTTACAGATGAGAAAACCGAAGAAAACAGGGTTTAAGTGACTTGAATAAGGTCACACAGCTAGTGTCTGAGATTGGTTTGGAACTCAGATCTTCCTGATTCCAGGCCAGGCACTTTATGCACTGAACTACCTAGGTGTCCCAATGTGTGAATATATAATTTATGGAATGCCTGCTTTATGAAAAATGGCAAGTTAATATTCATATGACATCAAAGAACAAAGAAACGGGAATGAAGTCAGGGGGAAGAACAAATGATGGTTTTATATTTCTGTTTTCATTTGGGGAAGAAAGAAAGAAGAAAAAGAGGAAAGAAAGAAGGAAGGAAGGAAGGGCAAGAAATAGGGAGAAAGAAAAAGAAAGGAGGAAGTGAGGGAGGGAGGAAAGAAAGAAGGAAAGGAGGAAAGAAAGAAATCAAAGAGGAAAAGTGGAAGGAAAGAGAGGAAGAAAGAAAGAAAGGAGAAAAGAAGGGAAGGAAGGAGGGAAGGAAGGAGGAAAGAAAGGAGCAAAGGAAGGAAGGGAGGAAGGAAGGAAAGACAGAAGGAAGAAGGAAAGAAGAAAGGAAGGAAGAAAGAAAGAAAAAGAAGCATAGATTGAGAGCCAGAAGGGATCTTATAGGTTTTCTAGTCCAACCCTCCCATTTTATAGTTGAGAAAACGGCCTCAGAAAGTGGCTCACCAAAGATGACATAAGGAGTATGTAGAGTCAGGAATTGAAGCCAGGTCATCAGACCCCAAAAATCTATCACACTTTCCACCATATTCTATTTTGTCCCATTAATGTAAAAGTCTTCACACTCTTTTGTCCTTAGGTTTGGTGTGTACCTTAAATATTTTAAATATTTACTGAAGGTCTACTAAAGTCTAACCTCCGTAAGAGCAGAGACCCCTTATCTAAGTGGTGTACCTACCTCAGTGCTCTGCAAAGGTAAGATTAATTTTTTTTTGAATGAACGAACAATGAAGGGACTGGCCTTCTGCTCTCTTGCAAAAGGCAAGACACCAACCCCTCACTGGGAGTGGTGTGTTCTTTTTTTTTTTCTTCTAGGACAGGGGTGAGGGAGCTGTGACCTCAAGGCCACATGTGGCCCTCTAAGTCTTCAAGTTTGGATTCAGTTAAAGGGCTGCTCTTGAGGATCAAGAGCTCCACGTGTGGTCTTGTGGCCACAGTTTCCCCACCCCTGTTCTAGGACAAAAGAGAGGCAGACTGACAAAGTGGAGAGAGTTCTGGACTTGAAGTCACAAGACCTGTCATTCCAAGGCCATTTCCGAAACTTGCTGTGTGGCCATGGACAAATCTTCAGACAACTCCCAAGACTATGAAGTTACGGAAACCACAGGTACTTGACATATTATTCTGTATGTTTATAGTACTGGTATATGAGGACATATACACATAAGCATTTGCTAAATAACTGATGATCTCTATTTTGTGACAATCAAAAGTTGGTGACTAGGGATATAAGAAAAAAAAGCCCAAGTTTTTCTGGAAGAAACAGTGCTTAAAACGAGGATAAGAAGTTAGAACTCTACCTTCAATATTACCACCATCAAAAAGCCAGCTAACCTGAGATTTGGCTTTCTCATCTGCAAAATAGGTTATAAGAACTGAAAGAAATAATAGATGCAAAAGCACATCTGACTATATTTTATTATATAAATGCATGCTATTTTGGAGGGGAAGAATGGACTCAATTCAGACTGCTTAGCAATTTGTAGGCTGAAAGACTTTCCTGGAGTGCAGAGAATGACTTGTCATTAGTCAATCAATAAACATTTATGAAGAGCCTACTATGTGCCAGGTGCTGTGCTAACAGCTAGATACAAAAAGAGACAAAAGATATTACCTCCAAGCAGCTCAAAATCTAATGTGGGTGACAACAAAAAGCAAATATACAAAAACTATACACAGGATAAATATAAAATAATTAACAGAGGGAATGCACTAGAATTAGGAGGAGAAGAGAAAGGCTTCCTGCAGAAGATGGAATTTTATTTGGGACTTAACAGAAGCCAGGGACTCTTGCAAAGAATTACACAGGCAGCGTGTGTCGTGTCTCTTGAATAACGTTTCCATTACCTCTTTCCTAGATAGTTCAACACAGAAGTAAACACTCATAGCATTTGCTTATATTTCCTAAACTTGTAGAGGACGTTTCAATATTTAAAAGACATTAGAGAATAGATTCTCGAATGGATGCCAAAGCATTCACAGCTGTTATTACAGACTATTGTGTCCTTGGGAGAAGAGACTTCAGAGATCATCTCATTCCAGCCTCTTATTTTACAGATGAGGGACAAGGCAGCTTGGTGGTACAGCCTCCTGGGCCTGAAGTCAGGAAGACCCAAGTCCAGATCCTGCCTCAGACACTTCTCTGGAAGTATGACCCTGGCCAAGTCACTTAACATCTTTTGTCTCAGTTTCCTCAACTATAAAATGGGGATATAATAGTATCTACCTCTAAGGGTTTTCGTGAAGATAAAAGAGAATATAAAAGAAAGAATAAAAGAACAAATAATAAAGTATATAAATATATATAATACATATACATAAATACATATAATAAAGTATACATAAAAATAAAAAGGAATAAAAATAAAGAATAAAAGAATAAAAAAGAACATAAAAGAATAAAAGAATAACTAATAAAGTATATAACATAAATATATGTAATACACATATATAAATACATATAATAAAGTATATATAAAATAATAAGGAATAAATAAAAATAAAGAATAAAAGAATAAAAAAAGAATATAAAAGAAAGAAGATACTTGTAAAGCACTTAGCAGAATGCCAGGTACTTACTATGTACTTGTTCCCCTTTCTGGCCCCTTTCAGGAAGGTGAAAAGAATGTTAATGTAGTTCAAAAGAATTAGCCCTATATTTGGAAATCATAAGGGTTGACTCTAAATTCAAATCCAAAGTTCAAATTTAAACTTCAAAAATCCTAGCTCTGCCACATATCGCCATCACCATCATCATCATCATCATCATCATCGTCATCACCAATAAGTATTTATTAAGCAACTACTAGGCCAGGTGGGCAGTTCGGTGGTACAGAGGATAGAGTGCAGGGCCTAGAGTCAGGAAAACCTGAGTTCAAGTTCGGCCTCAGATATATACTAACTGTGTGACCCCGGGGAAGTTGCTTCACCCTGTTTGCCTCGGTTTCCTTATCTGTAAAAGGAGCTGGAGAAGAAAATGACAAACCACTCCAGTATCTGTGCCAAGAAAATGCCAAACGGGGTCACGAAGAGTTGGACACAACTGAAAACGCCACTACACAACAAATGCACCAGGTGCTATGCTGTGCTGGAGATACAGAGAAAGGTAAAAACATGACCCCTGCCCTCAGGGAACTCTAATGGGAGAGACAACAGACAAACAAGTAGTTGCATACAAGATACAGACAGGATAAATGAGAGGTAATCTTGGAGGGAAGAAAGGAAGAGTGTAGGGTAGGAGAGTGGGGGAAGAGGCTGGAAGAGGTAAAATTAGGACCTAGTCCTGAGGGTATTCAGGAGGGACAGCATTCCAGGAATGGGAGACAGTCAGAAAAAAGACATGGCATCAGGAGATGGAACTTAACTTACGAGGAATAGGGGCAGCTAGGTGGCATAGCGAGTAGAGCTCAGGAGGATCCGAGTTCAAATCCACTCTCAGACACTTGAAACACTTACTAGCCTTGGGCAAGTCACTTAACCCAAACTGCCCTGCCTTCCCCCCTCCAAAACAAAAACCCAACAAAAAACAAAACCAAAAAATAAAAAACTTTATGAGGAATAGCAAGAAGGCCAATATGACCTTGGCTAAATGGCTTTACAATAGGTCTCCTCATCTGTGAAATTAGAGGACAGAAGAGGACAGATGATTTCTAAGGTCCCATCAGTTGTAACTCCTATGATGGCTCAAGGTCATAGAGCTAGTGATTCAGAGAGATGAGGAGATCCAACAGCCCTTCCATGTTGCCACCCAAACCAATGGATCTTCCCAAACCCTGCTATATAGTACAAGAGAAGTGAGGAGATAAAAAGACGAGGAGGCATTTTTCACCAGTTTGCCAACAACAGTGAACAAAAGGATGTTCCCCTTGCTTTCTATAAAATGTTGTTTTAAAAAGGGAGATGCGGCAAAAGGCAAGAGCTCTTGGGTACTGTAAATCACCTATCTGTGAGCTAAAGAAAGAAGGGCTGCTGGAAGGCAGCCCAAGGCACCCCGGGCTTCTCTCTCCCTCCCTGAATTACCGTTAGCCTGTACAGTTATTTTTCATTTGGCTCAGGTTTATTCTGGAGCAAGCATAAAATAAAACAGCTCGGCATCCTTGAGCTTAAAACCATAGGAACACTATGAATTTAAGATACAGTACAGGCAGCCCGCACCTCTCACTACCATGTGTTCCTTGAAGCCACATTGTTAAGCTGATCATAATTTCTCATCGGAACAATAATTGGGGGTCTTGTTCCCAACCAAGGGCTCAGTATCAAATAAATCATAGGTGTGGCCAGTAATGGGGGTTGCAGAGGTCATAAAATGCTGCATTCTCTCTTTTTTTCCAGCTTGCAGTATTCTCATTCTCTTAAAATTTCTTATGATACCTTGCCCAGAACACTTTGCCCTCTTTGTCCCACTGTCTACGTCATGTTCTCTCTTTTAGACTGTAAGCTTCTTGAGAGCAAGGATTATGTTTTTAACTCATTATATTCCCAGTATCACACTGCACAATAATGTGCAAATTTAGAGAATCCACCCCAAACGTTCACACGGACTATTTGTGCCCAACCTGTGGTAGAGCATTCCGAGCTGATGTTAGTCTGATCAGCCACAGTCAGATGCGCTGTAACTTGACTCTAGCATAGGGATGTCATTTTGGTCCTCTTCTAGAATGAAGGACAACAACCAACCCCCTAGGCAGCAAGTAGTCTTATGCATTTACATCCCATCCCCCTTATTTCTAATCTCATTTCCCTATAATGCTGCAGTGAGGGAGGAGCTGAGACCCAGTGCCCATTCCCCTTTGGAAACATACCTATCAGGAATGTCTTGCTCTCATTCTGAAAAGTTGTCTATAAAAGTAGCAGGCAGTTTAAATTGGACAACCTCCTGCCTTTGGTGCTACAATAAATTCCTCTTAATTTTCTCTACCAGAGTTTGCTTCATTTGATTGTGATGCCTTTTCCCAGCCTATACCTATTTTAAAAATCCCATCCCAAGTTCTCCTTCTCCCACTGCGTCTTTCCTTGATTCCGCAGTTGGTAATGATCAATGCAGACCTCACATGATACTCTGTTTTTACCTTTCTTACATACAGCATCCCTTGGGAGTTTTGACAAGGTGTTATGAATGCTCATAAGGCACGCCTGCTTGTTCAGACAGAAATACAGATCAGTATTTCCCTTTTCTTGACCTCCAAGAAATTTACTCAGATCTTGAACTTACTGGGACCTGACTTTTACTGACAAGTTGTCTTCCTCCCATCTTAAGGGAGGGGGAAGGATGAAAGTCTCAGGAGACCTAGAGAGAATAAGCACCAAAAGAGAGATGGAGATATGAGGGAAGTGAGCAGAGGAGGAGAAATCTTGGAGCAGATCAAGGTGCATCAGCAGATTGGGGGCAAAATCCCCAGACAGCAAAGGTGACAAGGTTGTGACACTGTGGACTCAGGGCCCATGTTCAGCAGACCTCATTTTTGACCAAGCTCATCCAGAAGGGCAAGCTGAAGGCTTGTTCCTGGCTCCTTTTTCACTCTATTTACTCTATTTACCTTCCTAGAAGAGGAAAACCAGCTCATTTAATCTGCATTGAAAGAGAGGCAAGCAGAAGAAGAGGGGGGAGACTGAGGGAGAAGGAAAGAAGACAAGGGGGGAGAGGGCGAGGAGAGACAGAGGGAGAGAGAAAGGGAGAAGAACAGAGAGGGAGAGGGGGGAGGAGAGGAGAGGAAGAGAGAGGGAGAGGGAGGAGGAAAGGAGAGGGAGAGGAGAATGAGAGAAACAGAGAGAGAGAGAGAGAGAGAGAGAGAGAGAGAGAGAGAGAGAGAGAGAGAGAGAGAGAAGGAGAGAGAGGGGGGGAAGAGAGAAGGAGAGAGGAAGGAAAGACAGAGAGGAAAGGGTGGGAGGAGTAGGAGACAGGAAGAGAGAGAGAAGAGAGAGGAACAGAAAGAGAACTTTTGCTTTTTCCATCACTTACACTTCTCAATACTATATACCTCTTCTTCTACCCACTCCCCCCAACCCAACCAACAGACAAAAAATAAAAAAGGGGGAAAATGTTCAGCAAAACCAACCAGAACATCAGAAAAGGCTGACATTGCATGTACTGTTCTGCTCCCTCAGTCCTTCTAGGAGAAGTGCTTTCTTACATCTCTCATACCTCTTCTTTGGGGATAAGCTTGGTTATTGTAATTTGCAGCCTTCAATTTTGATTGTTTGATTCTTGCGTTCAGAGTTCTGATGATTTCACTTGACATTAGTTCATATAAATCTTCCCATGGTTTCTCCATGTTCATCGCATTTATCATTTTCTATACTAAAGTTACATTCCATTATATTCACACAACACAAATTGTTTAGTCATTCCCTGATCTACTTAATTTTTAGCTGAATCTATTTCCTAAAAGACTAAAGGAAACAGACAGGAAACAAACTCTTTAAATATGATAAACCACTACACTGCTGAACTTCAGGTCTCCCCTGCAATTTGATGGAGATGAGCAATAGGGAGAATGCTTGGGAAAAAAAGAGAGAAAGAGGTTCCTCACTCCTGTGCTAGGGTGTTACCTGACATGGAGGTTTAGAGAGAATACATGAAAATTAAGATTCAATTTTTCAACTTTCCAGACCAAAAAGAAAAACTGAAGCCTGGCTCTTTCTGTAGTTCTGCTTGGGGGAAGCCCTGATGAGCTGGGACTAGTATGAGAAGTGGGGGGTCTAAGGTACTTCCCCTTTCCCCATGTAATTTTTTTCCTTAGACCAGTTGAAAGGATAACCAATTACCAAGAAGGGGAGAAGCTGAAGAAGTGGCTAGAGAAGGAATAGTATTCAATATATTCAATTAAAATATTCAATAGCCTGATTCACACAAGGGGGACAAATTCCCTACCAGCCCAGGAGAGCACAAGACCACCACAGAACATGCAATTAGTTGGTATCATTTTGTGTTAGGGTTACTTGGTCATGTGTCTTATCCTCTTGCTAGCCTGGAAGTTCCATTTGAGTAGTAACTGAGGTTCATCTATGTGTCTACCACAAAGCCTCTACAATAATGTTTACACACAGTAGGCAATTAATAATGATCTGTTAAATTGAAAGGTGAATATGAACTTCTATAATTCAATTTAATAAAGACTTATAGGTCAACTATATGTGAGGCACAATTCTAGGTACTAGACAAAAAAAAATAACAAGGTCCTTGCACTCATGAAACGTATCATTTAAGATAATAAAATATGGTTCCAAGTCATAGAATTCAACAACTCATAGGGACTTTAGAGATTGGATCCACCTACTGCCTTCACAGATGAGAAATAGAGGCCAAGAAAGGTTAAATGATTTCCACAAGGTCACAAATCAGTTTAGTGGAAAAGCAGAGACCAAAGCACAGGTCTCCTTAGTCCCAGCCCGCTGTTCTGGCCACTAAATCACAGCCACCCAAATAAAGTCCTACAAAATTGACAAATACACTCAGGATGAGAGATGTCGAAAATAGCCCATGACACTCCCATGTGTGGCTCAAATTGGATGAAAACATAATTGGAAAATATTTAACAAAATAAAAACATGATAGAATGTAATGTTAATATGTGTTCTCCAAGTCAACATGCAGTCTCTGGGAATCCTTATGTAGTGTTTGGTGGCCTCTTTTCTATTTGTTTGACATCACTGTTCTAGACTGGTGGTCTCTAAAACTTCGATTGCACATTCTTTTCAGGAAATCAATATTTGACCATGCAAAGTGCCCCTATATGTTGTTGTGGATCCATTGTTTCAGTTGTGTCTGACACTTTGTGACCTCATTTAGGGTTTTCTTGGAAAAAGTACTAGAGTGGTTTGCTGTTTCCTTCTCCAGCTCATTTTACAACTGAGGAAACTGAGGCAAACAGAGTTAAATGACTTGCCCGGGGTCTATAGCTAGTAAACATCTGAGGTCAGACTTGAACTCAGGAAGAAGAGTCTTTCTGATTTCAGACCTGGTACTCTATCCACTGTACCACCTAACTATTCCCCTTCCCCAATATATGTATATTTACTTATTTATAAATTATATGCATTGTATTATTGTACTAATAATTATGTTATAAAATGCAGCAATAAAATTTTTTAGAAGAATGGTATAAAGATGAAATAATATTGGATCTCAGAGTCAATATGATGCCACCGGAATTTATTTGGAGGGGAGTGACCTGATTAGACCTGCTTTAGGAAAATCATTTTGGCAGCTGTGGGAGAGACTTGAAGCAAGGAGACCAATTGGCAGGCTATGGAATAGTAGACTGGGCTGGAGGTTAGGAGGGCTTAAACCTGGGAGATAGTTATATACGTTATATAAGACAGAAGTGAGACAGATGTTGTAGAGACAGAAAAAAACTGGCAATTTGTTGGATATGTGGTTTGAGGGTGGGTGAGGAGTCAAGAATAACACCAAGATTTGGAGCATGCATGATTTAAAAGAATAATGGCTTCCTTGACAGGGAAAGGAAACTTTTGAAGAGGGCTCAGTAAGATAATTTAATGAGATCTGTAATGTACGTCATAACCTAACGATAACTTTTCAGCTTGTGAGACTGTCCAACCAAAAATGATTGGTGGTCTTCTTCTAGACCCTTGTCCTGAAATCAAGAGTTGATCCTATCACAAGAGATAAGGTGCTCTGAGGAACAAAGTGTAGATTGAGGACTGGAGGTGTTCTGGTAGAAAAGGGGAAATATTGAGAAATTGTGGGAGGTGGGATAGAAGGATGGGGAGAAAGGGATGGAGGAATTGTTAGTTGATATAGGTGAAAGGGGTTGTGTGGTTTTATTGAAGGTCAACCAAGATTGGCTACCATATGGAGGGTGGGATGGGGGCCCATCTTGCCACCCTTCTGAGTTGGTGTATTGGTAATCAAGGTGGGATTTTTTTTTTACTGTTTTCTCTTTTAGAATGTTAGTAATCAAGTGCCTTTGATTAAAGTCTTACTAGGTGCAAAGCCCAAAGTCCACACCCTTTTGTTGATTGGGTGTGAAGCCTTCAGGCCCTAAGAAGGGTATATAAACTCAGAGGTTAGCGATTTGTTTGGAGGCTCTCACTCACTGGAAAAATGTTGATGTGGAGACTCTGGGTAGCTGCCGAAGCCTCCCCGGCTTTGAAAAAAACCCAGATGTTGATGCTTCTCTGGTAACTATGTATATTGTGATTTGGTTAGACAGAAATGTTAATCTGTTTATATTGTCTCTGTAATTTCTATTTGTATTTGCTCTGAAGTTCAGGGTGCTTCTGGCTTTTCCACCTGAATTAAGTAAATGATGTATGTATGTTTGATTAATCCCTTAAGGTTGCTTTCCTTAGAGAAGCAGATCAAAGAACCTGTGCTGGCAGCTCTTGTTGCTGGTCTTGTTGGGTCTTACACCCCTACAGCAGCTGCTAGCCAAATTGTTGTTACGGTTGGTAAGGGCCCTTTGGGGTCATGCCAGTGCCCCCACTTTGGAGACCACTGCAGTTATTCTTAACCTCAGATCTGTACATTTTTTAAAAAATATTTTTGATGATTGTATCTCAGTATAATTATGCACATAATTATATCTCAATATAATCACAGCTTATATATATACATATATATATACACACACACACACATATATATAGTATATATAATATATACCCATATGTCCACAGCATAAGATATAATGCCTGACGTAGAATCAGGAAGACTCACCTTCCGGAGTTCAAATCTGGCCTCAGACACATACTAGCTGTGTGACCCTGGGCAAGTCACACAACCCTATTTGCCTGTTTCCTCATTTGTAAAGTGAGCTGGAGAAAGAAATGGCAAACCATTCCAGTATCTTTGCCAAGAAAACCCCAAATGGGGTCACAAAAGTCAGAAACAACTGAAGAACAAACTATTATTATTAATCCAACCTCCTCATTTTGCAGATAAGGAAATAGAGGGGCAGACAGATTACACAAATTCATAGACTAATGTAGAAATGAGGTGAAGCTGTCATTTGCCTTTACACATCTTAATGTACCTCTTCACTTTTGGCAAACCCTGATGCTGAAACTAAAGCAAAATAAAGATGTGTTAGTGAAAGCGTTGGATTTGGGCAAATCCAGACATCAGAGTCTCACTGGATTACACATTTGGAGTTGGAAGGGATCTCATATTTGTGATGAAAGGGGTACCTATTCCTGGTGGGTGTTGAGAAATCTTAAGGCCTGGTGGTGAAAAAGTTGGTTGGAAGACCAAAGAAATTAGTGGATGGGAGCCAGGAGATGCAGTCTTGTTTCTGCTACTAATCAGCAATGACACTTTGCGCAATTCACTTTACCCCCATAGGTCTCAGGTTCCTGGTCTGTGATATGAAGATTGTACTGGCTGATCTTTAAGGCCCTTCCCCCTTCCAACATTCTTTGCTTCTAAAACTGGGACATCATTCTGCCATAAAGTCCAAGAAGGAGGGAAGAAGCCTCCACTTCAGCTATGAGAGTCATTGTCCCAGGGAAAACCACTTTTTCTGCACTTGCAAAAAGAATATGAGAGGTTTATTATGTACACGGATGGCTGTTGTGCTCATCTCCTCTGAATGACATTATCCATCTAATAAGCTTTAATCCTTAATTGTTTTTACAAGTATGATATTTAATCTACACTAACTATATCAAGAAATTCAAATCACCAAATGAATTAATTTAACTGCATGAATGCTTCCTCACGCACGTACACACAGAAATTATTTCCTCTGCATATTTCTCTCCACTTTAATTAGAATTGTTTTCTTAAGAAAATGAGGAAAAAAATAGAGATAGCACCTGATGTTGGAAAACATATCCTTTATCTCCCTTCCTAGGGAAGATTATCATAAAATCATAGATTTGGAATTGTAAGGAACCTCAGAAATATGTTTCCCACTAATCGAGAAGACATTACTTTGCAAGTTATACTCAAATCTAGAAAACTAGATCTAGCCTAGGCACATCAAATTTTATCTACAATACATGTACCTTGATCCTCTCTCCTGTCTTTTACAATATCTCCCTTGATATTCTCTCTCTCTCTCTCTCTCTCCCCGCCCCTCTGTCTCTCTGTCCCTGTCTCTCTTTATAGCCTTGGAATAATCCTCCTTTCCCTCCTTGACCCCACACAGATACAACCAAGTGGTTCAGTGGATAGAGTATTGCATGTGAGAGTCAAGAAGAGCCAAGTTCAAATCTTCCTCAGATACTCTCTATATGATCATTCACATCTTTCAACCTCAATTTCCTTATCTGTAAAATGGAGGCAATAATGGCACTTACCTCACAAGGCTGTTGTGAGGACCAGATTGAGACAACATATGTAAAGTGCTTTGTAAATCTTAAGGCACTCTTATAAGTGCTGGCTATTGTTATTCTCATTATGACCCAGTCAGTTGACAAATCTCGGCCATTTCTACCTTCACAACATGTCTCCTGTCCAACCCTTTCTCTCTGCTTACCCAGTCAGCATCTTAATTAAGGCTCTCGTTATGTCTTGACTACATTAATTCGATAGCCACCTACCTCCCTTCCCTGCCTCGGGGCTCTCTCCTCACTCCAGGCTGTCCTATGCACAGCTGCCAAAATGATTTTCCTTAAGCATACATCTGAACATGTGGATGCTCTATTCAGCAATCTCCAGTGATTTCCTATTGCTTCTGGCATCAAATATAACTCATCTTCTTGTTGTTCAGTCATTTTCAGTCATGTTCAACTCTTCATGACCCCATTTGGGACAAAGATACTGGCGTAGTTTGCCATTTCCTTCTCCAGCTCATTTTACAGATGAAGAAACTGAGGCAAACAAGGTTGAGCGATTTCTGGGGGTTTCTTAGCAAAGATACTGGTGTGGTTTACCATTTCCTTCTCCAGAACATTTTACAGATGAGGAAACGGAAACAGGGTCAAATGACTTGCCCAGGGTCACACAGCTAGTATATATCCTGACTCCAAGGCCTGGTGCTCTATTTACTGCTCCTCCTTAACTCCTCTCTTTAGTTTTTAAAGCCGTTTACAACCTCACCCCAAGTTATGTTTCCAACTTCATTTTATATTACTCCTTTTCCCGAACTCTGCTACCCAGCCACACTGGCCTTTTCTCAGTTCCTCACACACTTCCCATCTTTTCGCTGGCTGTCCGTCATGCCTGGGACATACTCCTTTCTTTCTTCTGACTCCCAGAATTCATCTCTTTCTTCCAGATTTAGCTCAAGCACCACCTTCTAAAGGTTCCCCTGACTCCTAATGCCCTCTTTCTCAAACTACCATCTATCTAATTACCTTGCATTTATTATTATCTTTATATACTTCTGTCAACTCTGAGAGCAGGGATTGTTTCCTTCTTTATATCTGCATCCCTGTTACTCGACACAAAGCTTGGCACAAACAAGAAAGAATTGCAAAGGTCTTTTCCAATCCAAGTTATGATGCCAAGATTCCTTCCTCTCTTTCAACTATTGCCTGGTTGATGAGACTGCAGCTGGACAGCTACTGAATTTGCCCATCAATATGCATATTTCAGATGGAGTTATGGATGGATAATGAGCAGGATTCAGAATTAAGGAGGAGAAAGGGATTAGTTTGGATCGCATTTGGGAAACTGAGTAGTACTTTTAGTAATCCCTCATGGCTTTCTGACAATACGGACATGGTCTATGTCTTTAACACCAAAATTCTCCTAGTGAGGGCATATGGCTGGCTGTAAATCCTGGAATATCAAAATCTCTGAACTGTTTTAAAAACAAGTAACCCCAAATGGAAAAAGAAAGGAGGGTGGTGACCATAAACAGAAGCCTACTTTGAGTTACCAATGATAACCTGAAAGGTACAACAGAAAAAGGAGGTAGGGTCATCATGTGGCAAGTGTGAAAGAGAGCAGGTGGACAGTAATGCCTCTGGGATGGCAAGAGAAGAAGGAGTCATATGTGTTAGGCAGATGTCCTATGAGGGAACTGATGGAAAGATGTGGATGAGAACTTGAGTCAGAAGCTTAATAGAGAACTCTCTAATAGCATTTTCCTTTGAGAAATTATTACGGAACTTGGAACAGAATGAACCATACGTTTCATACGAAAAAGCCATAATAGCCAGAAGAAATCACAAGAACTTTAAGTGGCTATAATAATGTTAAATTCTGCCCAAACCAAGAGTTGAGAACAACAGCTCTTACTAAGAAGAATACTTGAGATAATGTGGTCATATTATGGGCATATTTAAATGCCTTTTTTTAAATAAAGTCCTTTTGTCAACAAGGAAATAAAATTTAGTCGAGATATACTTGATTGATGGGAAAAGTTTAAAAAGAGACTAGTGATGGTCTGCTAAAGGAGAAAAAAAATCAAGAATAAGATACGTATGTATTTGAAGTTCTGGAATATAGCATCTCGAATTTACAATAGCGTGAAACTTTTGAGATGAAATCCTGCTGTTGGGAAGATCAAATCACATTTTACAATTGTTCCACTTCTAATGTCTGATTTTAGCAACTCAAGTCAAAAAAAAAAGGATTCCTATGACAAAAGACTGTGCTATAGGATATTATAATTCTGCAAGTCATTTTTTATTATTTCCCTGGAATACCTGCGGTCTCGAGGCCATCGTGGTCTTCTGGTTTCTCAGGTGTGGTCCTTTGAATCCATATTTCTTTGTGGGATCATACAACAATTTTTTCTGGGAACAGTGGATTCAGTCAAAGGCTGCACTTGAGGACCTAGAGGGCCACAAGTGGCCTCGAGGCTGCAGGTTCCTCACCTCTGCCTAGATTCTCACGTTTCATCACTAGATGCAATATGAATTCTTCAAAGACAGAGACTTCAATTTTTGTCATACATTCCCAGTGCCTGGCACAAAGTAGGCACTTGGTAAATTCTTCTTTTTAATAAGTTAATTTATTTACCTGGTAAATTCTTACTCATTGTCAGCAGGGTAAATGCAGGTGCTGGTAAAAATTATGAACCCTTAAGAATATCTAATTGGTAAAAAGTTTCTTTTTATATTACACCACAATCAGATTCACTGGAACCTCCATTGGTCAGTGCTATTGTTCCCTTTTGAAGCTAATCAGGGTGAGTCAAATTCCTTTTGTACACAATTATTTAGATATTTAAAGATAGGGACCATCTTCCCATCAGTCTTCTCTCTCCAAGCTAAACAACCAGAACTCATTCAAGCTAACCTTCGACAACATAATTTAAAATATCCTGATGTATCTTCCTCTGGACACTCGAGCCTCCAAGACTCTTACCTCGGGTGACTGGGAGAATGATGCTACCATGAACAGAAATGGAGAAGTTAGGAAGAGGAACTGGTTTGAATGGGAAGATCGGTTCAATTCTAGACAACTGTGGACATGTTTTAGTTTGATGTTACAGCTGGTTGGAAATACAGAACTGGGGGAGGGTGCAGTTAAGATACATTTTGGCAGTCACCAATTCAATAATTATTTATTATCTGCACAAATGAGATTATTTCAACTATAAAAGTGGATAAGATTGCCTAAGGAGTGCAGAGAGATTAAAGCTCTAAGGCCACAGCTTTGAGATATTTCTATATCTAGGGGATGAGGACAAGGAGCACAGAAACATAGAATCTCAGAGTTGGAAAGGATCTCAGAGCTCGGAGTCCAGGAGTAATTAATCTTTTTTTAATGGACCCTTTTTCATGTTTTTTTTTCTTTTGGTCTGCTTCTTCTTTCACAACATGACTAATATAAAAATATATCTTACGTGATTGCACATATAACCTATATCAAATTTGTTTACCATCATAGGGAGGGTATAGAGGGAGGAAACATGGAATAAAATTTTTTTAATGAATGTCAAAATTTGTCTTTACATATAATTGGAAAAACTAAAATACTATGTAAAAAAGAAGAAAGGTTTCCTTATGCTAAGCTTAAATTTTTCTCATTGTTCCTAGGTCTGCCCTACTGAACTAAACAAAATAAGTCATCAGGATGACAGCCTTTCAAAATATGTTACCTCTAGGTGTACCCAAGACTAAACACCATCTTTTCCTTCAAATGATCCTAAACCTGCATGATTTCCAAGGCCTGTTTTGGAGACTCTCCAGCTCATCAATCATCTTCCAAAATACAGTGAACAGCTAGGTGGCATAGTTAATAGAATGCAGGGCCTGGAATCAGGAAGACTGCTTTTCCTGAGTTCGAATCTGGCCTCAGACACTAAACTAGCTGTGTGACTACAGGCAAGTCACTTAACCCTTTTTGCCTCAGTTTCCTGACTTGTAAAATAATTTGGAGAAGGAAATGGCAAACCACTCCAAGAAAAACCCAGAGAGTCAGACCTATCTGAAAAATGACTAAAGTTACAACAACAACAAAAGGCAATGTCCTACACTGAAAACAACATTTCAGACGGAAAGCCAACAGAATGGAGAGAAAAGAGACAGGGGTGGGGAACCTGTGGCCTCGAGCCCACAAGTGGCCCTGTAGATCCTCAAGTGTACCCCTTTGACTGAATTCAGACTTCACAGAACAAATCCTTTTATTTATTATTTATTATATCCCTGGGATGGAAGAACCAGAGTAGACTCAGAAATAAAGCATTCCAATAAGAGATGAAGATTCCAATAAAAGATTCCAATAAGAGAAAGATTCCAATAAGAAAAATTCAATTTCAACAGTTTCTGAAAAGATACTTCGGAATATACGTACATGCAGAGGCATTCATGTGGTCATCTGAATTAGCAAATTAATATCACACTTGTAAAACAATAAAAAATGACAAACTGTCAGACAACTAATAGTCCTGGGAGAAAAAGTGAACACTTTGTCCATGTATGTAATAGAAGACATTAAAAAAATGGAAAATATAACTGCAGGTAAAAACTTGCCATTTAACTGGAAAAAGAAATGGAATCTTATCATTTTTTGTTCCCAGATCTGTTAACGTGGAGTTCAGATGATCATCGCCCAATTGCTGTTAAAATGTTATTCAGGAAGAAATAAACATAGAGTGATATATTTAAACAAAACTAATTTCCTCTAGGTCATGTTATTTTATTAAAGTCCTTGCTAGGATGACCACCATGGACAAACCAAAGTCCCGCAATTATAAACAGGAGAAAATTAGTAGAGCTGAAAGTTACATGTTAAAAGCAGAGTAGCTCTGTTCAGAGAGGTCTCACACAGCAGATGGAGAGGGCCAGGAAGGCTACCATTTCTCTTCCCTTTTAAAAAAAAACTGCATGGAAAAAGGAACAGGCATTTTAGGCTACGCACATAATGTGGTCACAATTCACAACATTAAAATGGCATCTATAGGAGACGGTATTAGATCACAAGGGCATAAAGAAACACGGCAGAGTGGGCTGAAATGGACAAAAATTGTGCTAGCTATTACAGCCTCTTAGGCCTTCCTCTCCAGGAACTAACAATGTACCTCGGGGAATAAAGGCCTCTTTTCCTGTGAGTGAGAGAGAGAGAGAGATTTTTTTTTTTTTACAAAAATGAGCTACTGCTACTCCTATTCACTTGCTACTTCAAAGAGGGCTGAGTATAAAGTTTCTAGATTAAGTATTGGCCTGGTATTAGGGGGAAAAGAAACAAGAAAGTAAGCGAGACTATAAATTTAAAAAGAAGATAAAATCAATTGTGACTATAAAATGTCCAAGACATCAATTTTTATTTTTTAAAAAAATATATCTACCTTTTATGAGCAATCCCAAAAGAGTGGCTTGGACAATTATGAAGTAAAGAGTGTCTCGTCAAACCCGTTACTGAGAAAAATTGAACGTGGATTCTATACACTACAGCACTAGAAGATTCCCCCGCCCCCAATCCCCTGACAGAGAACAATTATCCAAAGAGGATTCAGTGGCCACAGTGGCTTAACAGAAGCATGAGATTCTAAATAATAGGCTTCACGTGACTTGTTTTTAACTGATGAGAGAGCAAATTGTTCATAGTGACAGGGCTGCAGACACTGACCCTTAGAAATCTCTAGACGATTTTAATTGCTGTATCATTTATTCTATGTGCCCAACTGCACCTTGCAAAAGCAAGCAACCAATTTCTGCTTTCTCACTTACTCGATTCAATTACTTTAATTCAACACTCATTTACCACCCGCCTTCTATGCAGAAGGTAAGGTAGTGAGAGAGAAGGAAGGTGGAAAGGACAAAACCAGCCCTTTGAAAAGGGAATACTAGTCCAAATGCATCAGGCCCCTAGGCTAGGATCCAATGTCGAAATAATTCAATGTCCTATAAAATTCAATGTTTTTATATCCCCAGAGCCTATGCTAGATTAAATGAGATGGTCCCCGATCTCAAAAAACATACAACACGTGTACGAGTAAGTTAATACAAGATATGAACAAAATAAATATAAAAGTGATATGGGAGAATATTAAAAACTGGGAGGTAGGAAAGGTTTTTGAAGGATGTGTCACTTTAACTAAACCTTGAAGGGAGCTAATCATACCTAGAGGTGAGACTGAGATAGGAAAGCAATTCAGACACAGGAGATGGCTCTGTGTAAAAGGTATGAAGATAAGAGAAGGAATGTCAGGCGGGCCAGGTAGGTGATGCAATGAATAGAGCACCAGGCCTGGAGATCCGAGTTCAAATGCGGCCCCAGACACTAGCTGTGTGATCCAGGGCTTGTCACTTAATCCTGTTTGCCTCAATCTTCTCATTTGCAAAATGGGCTGGAGGAGGACATGGCAAACACTCCAGTATTTTTGCTAAGAAAACCCCAAATGGGGTCATGAAGAGTTAGACACGACTGAAATGACAAAACAACAACAGAATGCCATGTGTGGATAACAGCAAAGCATATAGGCTATAGATTTATAGTCCATATATAGTTTGCTGCTTATAGCAGTTCTTTATCTGGAGTCCACAGACCTCCAAGGGTCTGTGGATAAAATTTAGGAGGTCTGAAGTTGGATGGGGAAAAAAAAGATTGCATCTTTATTTTCACTAGCCTTTGGTTCCATTTGTAATCCTGTGTATTTTATTTTATGCATTTAAATATAGAATTCTAAGAAGAGATAAGTAAGGTTTAAGAGACTGTCAAAGGGGTCCAGGATATAACAAAAAAAAAAAAAAGGCTAAGAATCCCAGAACTAGAGTGTAGATATGTGAGGCGGAAGTAATGTGTAACCACACTGGAAAGGTTGGTTGGGACCAGAACAGAAAGGGCTCTAAATACTAAAGAGGAGTCTTCCCCTGGAGTATTTTATCCTAAAGACAACACGTCAATCACCGGAGCTTTGTGAACAGGGGAATGACAAGGTCAGATCTCGGCTTAGACCATTCTCAGGTGGCGAAGCTGTCACCTCTTGAATTGGCTCTTGTGATACGGGGAAGATGAGGAAATGAAACTGTCTCAATCGGAGAGGCTTTAGGAATATCAATCTGGCAGCTGTGTGGAAGACAGACTTGGGGGGGGGGGTTCGGGGTGGGTGGTAATTGAAGGCAGAAAAGCCAGTTAGGAGCCCAATACAAGGGACTATGCTGGATTCTGGAGATACAAAGATTTTTTTAAAATGAGTCCGTCCCTATTCTCAAGTACCATAGTTTATATTGTCCTGAGATTAGAATGTCGACTTAGCCAAATCCGCATCTACCCAATAAATTAGTGAAGGCTGTTTTAAAACCCAGGACTCCTAACTCCAAATGTGGCAATCTTTGATTTTTCCTCCCATTTATACCCTTTGGGGTTTTTTCCTTCCTAACATAATCATTACCCAATGTTCTCTCTTCACTTATAATTAGGAAAAAAAAAGTTAAGCAAAATCATTAAATGATACAACTTAGGCTGAATACAAACTTGTTCTAGTGTAAGCTCCATGGGAATTGTTTCACTGTATTCTGTAGTACGGGAGCTAGGATTTTTCACTTGAGCTAAACCTTGAAGGTAGCTAATCATACTTAGAGGTGGGGCCGAGTTAGGGGAAGCATTCCAGACACGGGGGACAGCTCTGTGTAAAGGTGTGGAAACAGGAGAAGGAATATCATGTAGGGCAGCTGGGAGATGCAGGGCATAAAACACTGGGTATAGAGACAAGAAGACCTTGGACACTTACTAGCCATGTGACTCTGGGCAAGTCGCTCAACTCACCTTGCCTCAGTTCCTCATCTATAAATTGAGCTGAGAAAGGAAATGGCCAAGCACTCCAGTATCGTTGCCAAGAAAACCCCAAATGGGGTCATGAAGAGTTAGACACAACTAAAAAATGACCGTCGTTGGTGCTTAATACTTTTTCATTGAAAGCATGCACAACGTTCTTCATACAGCCTCCCCACCTTCCTACACCAAGGGGGGGGATTTGTTTCCTTCTTTTCTCTCCTGAATCAAGATCATCTATTACATTTAATCAGATGTTCAGCTAGCATTCAGTATTGTCTTCACTTACATGGTGGTAGTCAATGTGTATTTTTGGTTTTTAATGCTTTTTTTAAAAAAAACTTTGCACCAATTACTGAAGGTTTCCCCACATTTTGCTGAATTCTTTATATTTGTCTGCTCTTACCATGCAATAACATTTCATCGCATTCATGTGCCACAATCTGTTCTGCCTCTGGCACTCATTCCACTCCACTCCAAAGTCTCCATTATCTCATGCCAGGGTTCATCCATTTTATTCTTTTCCACTAAGAGAAGCTCTTTTGTTTCCATCTTTTGTTTCCAGCACAAGTCAATTTCCCATCCAGGATAAAATATTTCCCTTAATTTCATACATCATTAATTTTTTTAAAAAAATTTGATTCTGAACTTTTTTGAAGACTTTCTGAAAATAGCATTGCTTTTAGCGGGGCATACTAGCAACAAGTCAGTTGTTTGGTTATTTCTGACTCTCTGTGATCCCATTTGGTGTTTTCTTGGCAAAGATACTGGAATGGTTGGCCATTTCCTTTTCTAGCTCATTTTACAGAAGGGGAAATTGAGGCAAAAGGGTACAGTTACTAAGTGTCTACGGCCAGATTTGAACTCACCAAAATTAGTCTTCCTGACCTCAAACCCACTGTGCCACCTAGCTGCCCACTTACTATATGCAAAGCACTGGGAATTCAAAAAAAAGGCAAACATGGTCCCTGTCCTCATGGAGCTCACCATCTAACAGGAGCAAACAACAGAAGCCAGGGATTATGGATAGAGTTCAACATAATTAGTTTGATTAAAATAGTTTAGCAAAGCTCAACACCTTGCAAAGTACACAAAAATAAATAAAAGATCACTAAAATTATGAGATGAAATAGGTAACAGGATATTTGTCAGTAAATCTCCCAAAAGAGAAAAATTAGAAGTATAACATTTTGAAACATGATGGATATATTTAGAAACTCACCACAGATAGGAACATTTCTCTTACATGAAAAGAATAAATACAATTTATTAATTCTCTCTGAATATGTTGGAGAAAGCATCCAAAACAGTTATTCCTCCTTCTACTCCCAAGTGTGGCCATTTCCCAGGACTCTGTCTTGGGTCTTCTTGTCTTCTCTATCATTCAAGCTTTCACCACTCCCACCCCCCCCTCCTGGGAACCCCCATGGTCTCAAACATCAGTTTTATGCATACATTCCCAAATCTTTATCTCTTGCCCTGACCTCCCACCTAATCCCCAGTCTGGCACTTCTATCTACAGGATATACAAATTGATGCAAAGTTTAAAAAGGCATTAAAAAAACAAAAATACACATTGACTACAACCATGTACGTGAAAACAATACTGAATGGCAGCTGACCCTCAGATTAAACGTAAGGAATGATCTGATTCAGGAGAGGAGAGGATGAAATAAATTTTCCTCCTCTTGTAGGATGGTGGAGAGACTACATAAACCCGTACCTCAAATTTAACATGTTTCAAACTTAATTCTTCTCCTCTTAAAACCTGACCCTCCTCTTGGTGTCATTATTAGCATCAATGAAACTATCAATCCTTCCATTACTCAGAGCTGAAATCTAAGTCAGTTTTAACTCATCTCATTCCCACACAAACTCACGTGCATCCAATTACGATATCATAGGGTCACAGGAGCAATGATTTACAGCTGGAAAGGGCCTAAGGGGTAAACTCTCTCATATCTTTCATCTTCTGTTTCCTCCCTTCTGTCGCTACAATGGAGGTGCTCATTCCTTTGGAAGGGTGGGGCCGTAGGGGCAAGAGAACTCTTCTCATGGCCTCATCCTTGGCCTTGACTCGCCAATTCATCCTTCAGAGGGCAAAGTAATCTTCTAAATACATAACTTGGATCACATGATGTCTGTGCTTAAAAGGCTACAGGGGCTTTCCACCACATACTAAATAACCCACAGTCTCTTTAGCATGACATTTGAGGTTCTCTGAATTTTATTTCTAAACTTATTTCTAACTATTCACCTGATGCAGCCAAACTGCAATAGCCAGCCACAAGATCACAGAAGATGAGCTGGAAAGGACCTCATCTAACCCAACGGTTCTTAACTTTTTCTTGGGTCATGGCAGTATGGTGAAGCCTATGGGCCCTTTTTAGCATTATAATTTTAAAATGCATAGGATTGCAGAGGAAACTAATTCTTCTGAAATATATTTGTCAAAATATTACAAAAACCAATTCACAGACCCCACCCAGATTGAGAACCTCTTATCTACTCTTATACCCTCATTAAATGCAGCCGTTGAGACTGGATAGAATTGGGAAGACCCGAGTTCAAAACTAACTTTAGGCACTATGTGTGACCCTGGCAAAGTCATTTAAGTTCTCTTTGTCTCTGTTTCTTCAAGGGTAAAATGGTGATGGTAATAGCAACTACCTACAGAGTTGTTGTGACAATCATATGAAATATTTGTAAAAAAAAAAAAAAAAGCACTTAGCATAGTGCCAGGCATATCGGAAGAACAATGTAAGTGATTATTTCCTCCTCTGATTTAAAAAATTATGAAACTAGGGCCCAGAAAGTCATCTTCTTTTTCTTTCCACTTTTGCACATAATGCCCTATGTGAAGAGGAGCCAAATTGTCCTGGAAAGAGCACTGAACTTATAATTCCTAAAATGTAGTTCTGAGTCCTGTTTCAAGGTGTTTAATAAATGCTTATTGGCTTGGAAAGAATATTGACCCTGGAGTCAGAGGATATTGGTTCAAATCCCGTTTCTGACATTTACAATTTAGACAAGTCACTTCACCTTAACTGTAAATTGATGGCGTTGGAGATGCCAGGTAGGTCTTCTAGACCTATGAGTGTATATCACCTTAGAGCTCTACCTGGTGGTAACCTTCTCCTCATTGAAGGAGTACCACTCAGGTACCACCTTGAAGGTTGGCTAGGTGTTACAGTGGAAGAAGCTTGGGACCTGAGTCAGGAAGACCCAAGTATGATTTCTGCCTTAGGCAAGCTATATAATTACTTTTGGCCTTATTCACTCTACTATAAAATGAAGATAATAATGACGCCTATCTCACAGGATTTCTGCAAGAAGCAAGTATTCTGAAAGCCTTAAAATGCTAAGTCAACGTTAGCTATGAAGATGACAGAATGGATCACCTCCCCATCCTCTCAACCAGAAGTGATCCCTCTCCTTCTCAAATCTTTCTGCCCTTCTGCTTGACTGCCACTGCGTACTCATTAATATTATAGTTTGTGCTATACCTCGTTGTGTACATCATTACTACTTGATTTGATGACAAGGATTGTTGTTTTGTATCCCCCAGAACCTACTACGAGGTCTTGCACAAAGTAGACACTTGATGAATGTCTACAGAATCGAATAGGGACAATTAGGTTAAGATCACCTACGAAAAAATAGCAAAGGAATCAAAATTGGTCTCTTCACGAGGGACTGTACACACACATTCATATTCACTCCTCTTGCCCTTTTTATACATTTCCAAGGAAAACTGGAGGGAGATTCATTTGGTCCCCATGTTTTAACTCTCTCATGTACTATAACTTTTTAAAAGTTATGGATTAAAGTACTTTTTTTTTAAAAAAAAAAGGATTCCCATCCATACTTAAGAATGCCTGTGGGCACACTTAATCTGGCAAGGACAACATTTCCAATTTAACTCGATCTAGAGAGGCCCATCGTAGCTAATTCTCCACATGCTATTTAGAAACAGCTCAAAGTTAAAACCTATTTTAGGATTCAAGTTAAATAGCCAAATGTAAAACAGAATCAAGAGATGCCATGTTTTACATTGGAAGCACACATTCTAGTCCTTGTTTCTGAAATATACATTCTTTATTAAGATTGTATGTATACAGTATTAGCTTATTTAAAGCTAACTCTAGGTAAAATCATCTGGGAGAAGGCAAAACAGATTTTAACATATGCTGCTGGTGCCTAAGTATGAACCTGTCTTTTTTGAGGAGAAGCCTTTGAGTACTAAGCCCTGTGTTCAAGTGCATTCAAGTCATCCTAGGTTAGCTCTCAAAGTCTATGTAACCCACAAACATTTACCAATGGGTCCCTTATTTTGTTTCTTCTAAGTTCAACTCAAATCAAGGCTATTATGCATTTATATTACTATAAGACTTCTTTCAAAGTCTTTTGGCATCGTGGGTTGCTTCGAAAGGTGAAGGAGCTATGTTCTTTATTTGCAAATAGGTGGGTTTCTAAATGAGTTTTAACATATGACTAGAAGACCATTAGGCTATATTTTTGTATCACTATAAAAATGTAGTATAGCAGAAGAACATTTTTTGCATTTTAGCTTTTTTGTGAAGTTTCGTATATTGAATTTTAATAAGGCATATGTAAAAGTAGGTAAGAGATGCATAGTGATAGTCTAGTGTGACAGCCCTTGATTACTCATCAGGAGACTTTGGCTTCAGTAAAAATTCTACAACGTAACCACATGATCTCAGAATAAAGGAAAGAAATAAGCTTTTGTTAAACCCTACTGTGTGCCTGGTGCTGTGCTAAGCACTCTACAAATACTATCTCATTTAATCCTCACAACAAACCTGGGAGAAAAGTGCAATTGCTATCTCCAATTTACAGTTTTAAAAACTGAGGTAAATAGCATTGAAATGATTTACCCGGTGTCACATAGCTAGTAAGTATCTGTACCAATAAGTCAATAAACACAACGTCAATGATAATCGCAAATGTCTATGTAGTTCTGTATCACGAAGTATGAGAGACCCTCTGTAAAGAAGGTAAAAGAAGTATAACATTTATTCAGACACCAGAGAACCATATCCCATAACCAAATGTTCAGCTCCCACAGCCAGTTAGCCCACCTTATTGTAACCGCAAGGAACTTAAAACACCATATGACAGCCTGGAGCCTTGCTATCCCAAAACCTCTCTGACCCCCTGCTGGGGTCTCCCCCAAAACAAACTCACAGTACAGTTAAGTCAGCCTGTTCAGTTCTAACAATCATGAGGGCGGCCATTAGTAGGCATAACATCTCTCTCTCTCTCTCTCAGCATTTCCTGTGACATAACTTCCTTTCCTGTCAGAAAGCTCCTCCCACCACATGTAACTTAGGATTCCTGTGATGTAAGCAGGTGACATGGCCTATTAATGGGTGGTAAAGATCTTCTAATCTAATTGCTACTACAGTGTCTAAGGCTGGATTCGAACTCAGACCTTCCTGACTCCAGGCTCAGGCAGTATGGACTATGGCACCACCTAGTTACCTACCATCATATGACAGCTATGAAAAAAATAACTTTGTAAATGATTAGGTAAATGTGAACTCTTATTAACGTGAACTATTATTGAACAATGGAGACATACACATATGTACATACATATGTATATGTATATATAGGAATGTTTGCATGTATGCACATATAAATACATATATAGGAATAGAAAGGAATATATGATATATATATGCAATAGGAACAAAAAGGATAGAGGGGGATATATATGCTTTTATATTATAAAAAGTATTATCATATATATATCTGCTTAGCAAATGCTTATTTTCTTCCTTTCTTCTGAGGTAGTATAGTTATGTGGCAAAATTTAGACTTATGCCAAAATCTCCTGACAAAATATCAAGGGCTGTCTCTCAGACTGATACTGTGCATTTCTATCTACTTTTATATATGCCTTATTAACATTCAACTACCATATAAAACTGAACTAAAAAAGGTGAAAAAATGCTATTCTATATTACATTACATTCTTAGTGAGACAAAAATATCTATGGCATATATATATATAATATACACACATACATACATACACACAAATATGTTCACGTGTGTGAGGTATGTGTGTATGTGTTCCCCACTATATATCGCTTTCTGTTGCTATTGCCAGAGATTTACACTATATCTAACTTTTCTAAAACTTCATTCAGGTCCTTTACTTCTTAGTTGGCTTTTTGTTAGATTTATGTAGGTTTGAAAAGAACACATTGATACTTTAAATTATTGCAACTATGCTATTTGTCCCTGTAATTAGATTAACTTTTCCTTCATGTTCTTAGATACTATAACATTAGGTGCATATATGTGTGTATAAAGTTATTATTTCATCATCTACGCTCCTTGTTTATCTATTTTAGTCATGTCTATTTCTACTGTTGCTTTATCTGAGATCATGATCGTTATCCCTGTATTCATCTGAAGTACAATAAATTCTTCATCAGTCCCTCATTTTAACTATATGAGATTATTTGTATTTCAGGTGTATTTCTTGTAAACAGAGTATTATTGGATTCTTTTTTCTAAGCTGTTCTGCTATCCTCCTTTTTATGAGTGAATTCATGCTATTCACAGTTGTGGTTATTACTGTTAATTGTATATTTCCCTCCATTGTATTCTCTTATACAAAGTATATATAATTTTCTTTGAAATGTCTTGTATGATAGCAAAAACTTGGAAATACACTTCATGAATAGTGTGAATATGAGCCCATAGTATCTGATGGGCTGACATTCTTCTAATATTTGACTTTGAATCATTCACTACATTTTTTCTACCTGACTCTTTAATAATTATGTTTTATCGATATTCTTTCTTGACCTTTAATTCATTCAAGCCTTACACCTTGTTCTCAAGTGATTAAGAGATCTATCCACTCTTGGAGTGGCTCTAATGAGTGTAGAAAGGCAAGAAAGTTAAATTATTCCAAACAGAAAGAATTATAATAAGGATCACAGCTTAATTGCTTACTGATTTTACATGGTAGTAAACAGGTCAGCTTCTTTCAAAGGAGATTCACTGCAGGCATCAAGAAAAGCAAGAATTCTGAGCCTTCCTGGGACATGGTATATACATGGCAAGTTGTGAGGGACTTGTGGTCTGCAAATGTACAAATAATTCTCATATAAGAATATGGATATATCATATTTTCACTGTGCCTTCTAACCACAGGTGACTGCTGATCAGATTCCTGTTTCTGCTACATACTGTGATGAACCCTTTCCCTTGATGAATACAGAAGTATTTTTCCTTGTTGGTCAATGCTGTTAGATGTCTATGCCTTGGCAAGCCTAGATTACATTATCTGTCCTTCTTCAGGAGCTGGTGCTTCTGGCTGATATCATTGTGATTCCTTACAAAGTGCTGCTTCATTAGTAGGGGTCTAAAGTTTCCTGCTATTCTACAAAGTCACCAAATCACCACACAATATGGTATAAATTACCCCAATGAGCATGAGTACACATGAAGTAAAGAACTCACCGAAGGAATGGTCAACCTTAGTGAAGGAAGGTAAGGATGCCCAAGTCTTGTTTCCAAGGATTATCAGGAACATCTGCTTGAACAATTTCCACTAGAGTGAGCTTAGTTGCTTAACTGACAAATTAGTATCAGTTGTCTTTGGGGGTTCCAACTTTTGGAAGCCTTACTGACAAAGTTAGGTATTAATATTTTTTTCTCCTGAAAATCCAGGACTAGAATTATCTAGGGAAGAACATTGTCTCCTTTCTGGGTACCTTCTGGAAAAAGAATGTTGTCTTTACTATTTGTTCTCTTTTTGAATTCCTCTTTTCTGGCTATGGATCTAACTCGAAACCACATCAAACACACTGTAGAAGACTGTATATAGGTGCATATACATATATACATACATGTATATATGTATCCATTTGTGCAAATATACATATATATGTGTGCTTATATATGTGTGCTTATTTATATGGAATACTAGATACATACCTGCCAATGCACATATGCACAAACATGTGTATATATACACATGAATGTGCTCATTTGTGCAAATATACATATTTATATGTGTTTGCATGGATGGAAGACTATATACATACCTGCATATGCACATACATATACACACACGTATATATATGTATACATACATATATATACACGTGTGCGTGTGTGTGTGTAAGGGAAGGCAGAGGAGGAAAAGCAGCATGGTATCATAGAAAGTTTTGGACTTGACATCAGAAAATCTGGATCCAAGTTCTGGGCTCTATCACTATCTGTGCGTCATTTAGGCAAGATTAGGAGATTTTCTGATTCTCTTCAATTTCCCCATTAGTAAAATGAAGATAATAATATGTTCATTACTTAACTGACCTGGAAGAGTTGTGGTAAGGATTAAGTGGGAGGTTTGGAACAATACATAAATGGAGCTGAGCACCTCCTTTGTTCTAGGGCTGGTGCTAGGTGATGAGGGTATAAGTAACAATGAATGCTACAATCCCTGCTTGCAAGGATTTGTGTTTTGACACAGTAAAGCAAGTTCAAAGGATCTCAAATTTGGAGTGGGAAGGGAGCTAGGAGGGTATCGGGATTCAATCCCTTTATTTTACAGATGAAGAAATTAGATTGGGAGATGGGGTGATTTTTCCAAGGTCATACATAATAGAAGTAGCCTATGAACCCAGGTCATATGCCTTTAGAGAAAGTCATCTTTCCATTCAGTCAGTAAATAAGCATTAAGTGCTGATGTGTCAGGCACTGTGCTAAGCTCTGGGGATACAAACAAAGGCAAAAATATGGTCCCTGTCCTTAAGAAGCTCACATTCTAAAGAGAAAGACAACATGCAAATGCATATTCTTACCAATGGAAGGTGATGTCCTAGAGAAGGCAGTATCAGTGAGAGGCCATGCATGGAAGGTGAGGGGGAATCAGGAAAGGCTTAGTTGCAGAAGGTAAAGATTTGAGACATGTCTTGTTGTTCTTTATCCTTTGTCTTTAAGAAAGCCCACAAGGCAGGAGGTAGAGGTGAGGAGGAGGAGAATTCCAGGCATGGGGGCCAGCCGAGGAAAATGTAAGGAATCGGGAAATTGAGTGTCTGGTTGGAGGAAAACCAAGAATGCCTGGGTCACTGGGTCACAAATTGAATGGAAGGGAGTAAAGTATAAGAAAACTGGAAAAGAAGGAAAAGGCCAGGTTGTAAAGGGCCTTAAACGCCGAGGGATTTTTATATGTGATTAAGGAGGTAATAGAGTTTTCACTCTACCATGCTGTCTCATCAAGGGCTTTGGAAGCTCTGAGAAAGGCAGCCAGGCATAGTGGATGTAAAGATCAGCTTTGGAGTCAGAAGACCATACTCTTAAATCATTGGCAAGTCACTTAATTTCTCAGTGCCCCGGGCAACTCTCTAAAACCGGATATTACAGACCAGCTGCCAATCTGCCAACTGTGAAAAGAATTTGGGTTCAGCTACTTTTCCTACCCAGGGAGATATAAATATAAGCTATTGTTATTATTATAATAATAGATAATGCTCTTTAAATCACGAGTTGTTGTTTGGAACAAATGCAAAATAGTTATTTAAAGGAATGTTTTAACTGCAGAACCGTTAAACTATTCAGGAAAATTAAAACAAAGCATTTCTCCTTTTAAATAGATCAGTTACATATACTTTCAATCTAAAAAATTCATCTCCCAATTGAATTAATTTATCATATTCTTGTAACAGAAATTCATGATTGCATGACTGCATTTTTAGTATTTGTTTTAGCTTATTAGAATATCCTTGGGAAGTCGACAAGACATATTAAAATAAATGGCAAGGTCTATAGCAGGGCAGCATAATTCACAGCATAGAGAACTGACAAGCAATAATGCTACAGCTGGCAGGAAGCCTAATATATGTAATGACCTGCATTTCACAGTTGTTAACAGTTATCAGAATCACACCAAAGTATTCTGGGAAGCAAAGGACAATGCAATCTTTTATGTCTTAAAATTCCATATTATACTCTCTTCCTAATAACTATAAGCCTCTGTTCTATTGGACTGCCTTCTTGAGAGCAAGAGATAGTAGGATAGCTTCTAATTAAAATTGAGGCACTACCCTACTTGCTTTGGGGGTTTGACTCAAGTGAGCATTTGGAGGCAGTTTTTGTACCAAAATCAATTTCTGAAACAACTAAAACATACAGACATATTAGGAAAAGAAGTATTAAGGGAACTACTAACAGAAGATAATGCAAATGATATGCAGATAATGCAGATGATGCAAATGAAAGAGATTGTTTTTAAGAAATAGCAAAAAATTATCTTACAGACCAGAACCACAGTCTTGCATCTTTTATGAAAAACATACCTGAACCTTCTATTTTTCTTAAGACGTTTGGATCTTCCATGAGGCAGGGAATTAGTCAACCCCTGACTCCCCATTTGAAAGCATTATGCAACATCTGACTGACTCAACATCTGACTTTGTTAAAAAATAACACAAATGGAAAATGCCTCAAAATTCCAGTTTTGGATTCATTCTTCCTACAAAGTAAAGTGCTTTTGTATTTCTTTTTTCTCTCACTCAGAGCATCAAGAACAAGCCAAGTTTGGTGACCATTGGAGGCTTTTCTGCATGTTTCAATGATTTCCCTGTGAACCTAAAAGCAGCTGATTGCTTGAGTTTTCCTATGATTTTTCATGGATGTTAGCTGTAGCTTTCTGACAAGTAGGATGGCTCTGCTTCAGGAGAAATTTCATCCTTCCATCCTGCGTGGAAGGCATGTCTCAGAGAAGAAAAGATCAAGCTACATACTTTGGCAACAAGGTATCTGTCGCTTCATACTTGCCTCTTCGTGTAAATTGGGCAGTGCTAAGAATAACCACCTGCTCCCAGAACAAAACAATCTCAATGTGGATGAGGACCTTGGATTCATATCATCCAACCGCAACCTGAAGAAGAAAGACTTCTACAACACACCGTGGTGAGTAAAAATAATTGAGAGATAGTTTGGGGGTAATTATAATCAATTTTATTAATCATAGTTAGCAAATGGTTAACAAAAAGGGCTAACAAATGATTAACAAAAATGGTTAACAAAGAAGACCATCCTCTTGATGGTCAAAGAGGTGTGGCTACTTTCTTGAGGTTTGTATGCCCAGAGGTTTTCCAGCTGAGGTCAATGAACTCTGATTAACAATTAATGAAAGGTAGACTCTAAAAAGAGAAGTGAGCTCACTCCAATAAGGGGCAGAGAGTAACAATCATGCCATTCTTGGACAAAGAGACCATCCCTATGCCCAGGCACCCCTAGCCTTGGGCAATCTAGAAAAACCCAAGCTTGACTGAGTGGAATTTACCTTAGATTGGAGATTCCTAGTAAGGTTGGGTGGGTCTAATGGAAGAGTAAGTTAGTTTAACCTTCAGAGACTTGAATTTTTGAAATGAGGACTTCAGAAAATAGGGGAACTAGGGATCTCCCCAAATCATCAGTTATTAATAATAATTTCTCTCAATACATGCCTGACAAGTGGTTTAACAGGTTCTGCTCAAAACAGTCTACTTCCTAGGGTAGGCCATTTCCCTTTTTGTTCCAAGTTTTCCCTTCTCTCTGGCCTAAATCTACATTTTTGTAACACCTACTCCCAACTGCTAGTTATATCTCCTGGGACTAAACCCCTTCCATCCTGGATGTTAACTGTAGCCCTGGAATGAATACATTGGAATTCCTCTTCTGCCCCTTGTGGTCTCTGGCTCTGATTGGAAGGGTCCTGCCAGAAACTCCATTTAAGGAAGGCACAAAGGCCAACCACTGTCTTTCTCATCAGGCTGCAATCCTGACTTTCTCTATCATTCCCTCCTCTCCCACACCTTCAACCTTCTTTCCCCCTTTTTTCTAGCTCCCTTTTTTCTCTTCCCCCATTAGTATGTTTTTTGCTTATATTTGTATTATACTGGTATTCTCAGCCCTTAGCACAGTGTCTGGCACATAATGAGAGCATAATAAATACTCAAACCAAATCTCTCTTCAATGCAAGGGCCCTTCAAATAGTCAAGATAGCTATTGTACCCCACTAAGCATTTACTTTTCTAGGCTAAATGTCCTCATCTCCTTGCATTATTTGGCATTATTTCTTAGTCCTTTGCCATCCTGATCACTATTTTCTAGATACCCCCTAGCTTATCACTGTCCTTTCTAAAATTTGGTATTTAGGGAGCAAGTCACTACAATTTATCAGTTATACAAAAAACGATTTGAAAATTAAGTGGCTTGATGTACTAGAACTTCCAAAATACTTCAATACCCACAATACAACAGCCACGAACTAATGCTTTCTTCTGACTAGGAAACCAGTCTATTATAGAATAAAAAGGTGAGTGCCAGTGGTGATGAAGAAGAGGAAAGGAAAATGAGAAGAATGATATAGTGAAGTGTGTGGATTATTTTCTCTGTTTTGGTATTAACAAAAAAAAATGAAACAAAACAAAGCAAAAACAAAAACACTGAGGAAACTTAAATGTCGTCCCCCACCACCTTTTTTAAAAATTTGATATAGACACCTTCAGAGCAGTGTAATGACCATAGTCACTTTCCCCAGAACTCTTTCACTTGCTAACCCTCCAAAGAAAAGAAATTATATGACAGGTCTAGAGTAATTACAGAAAGCACCTAATTATTACTTAGATTTCTCATTTAGTGCTTCTCCCCTACCCGCTTCCATAAAACTAGGGCAGACTCAAAGGTTTTTGCCTGGGGCCTCTTGAGGAATCCTTTCCCTAGAATGGGAGACATTGACAGTCAACCATATGAAAAGAAAAAGACAGGATGGGTGAAAATGTAGTAACTTTCCCATGAGACCTTGGTCTACATTAGGGACCCCCCCTCCCCGCCCAATGCTGCAAAGATTCTTTCCAAACACCCTCTTCAGCCTCAATGGACAAAGGGAAAGATGTGGACTCAATCCCACCATGATAAAGAAAAGAGAGACAAAGTAGAAAGTGTGTTGGAAACCATCATTGAAATTTCTGTCAGGTCTGAAAAGCTAATTGAGATCAGTTCTATTCCTTTCCGAGCCCCAATGAGGATATTCAGTATAAGATTTCAGGCCAGCAAAACTTATATCCTCATAAATAAGGAGGCCAAGACAGCCTTGTAACTCAGTCTGGATGGTATAACCACCAGCAAAAGAAAAGAGGCAAACAGTGAGTGATAGGTGAATTAAAGACCAAGGATTTTAAGAGCAAAGCCCTTAATAAAAGCCCACAGCACAAGCAGATAAATCAACAAAGTGGATCCTAAAAGCAGAAGAGTATTAAACCCTTGGGCACTGTTCAGTTATTTTTCAGTCACGTCTGACACTTTGTAACCCCATATGGGGTTTCCTTGGCAAAGATACTAGAGTAGTTTGCCATTTCCTTCTTCAGCTCATTTTAAAGATGAGGAAACTGAGGCAAACAGGGTGAAGTGACTTACCCAGGGTCACACAGCTAGTGTCTGAGGATATTTTTGAACTTAGGCCTTCCTAACCTTCAACAAAGCTCTCTTAATGAATATTATGACACAAAAGAAAGGGGACTAAGGCCTGATTAAACACAGAATCCTGTGGACTACAAGAATAAGTGGAGTGCATTATTTGGGAGACAATACTTTCCACCACACAGTGTTGCATCTATCTACACTGCTTCCCTCACAAATTATTATTTCTAAAAATGAGGCACCGTAGAAAATAAGATATGAAGGAACAAGAACTAAAAAATCAATCACATGGAAATTGTGTAGAAGAGAGAGTTCAAACCTAGCACTTGAGAAGCTTCAATGCTGTGAGGAACACAGAAATTATATAAAGAAGAATTAATGACATAAAGCAGAGAATAAGATTTCAGAAGATTGAAAGGGAAGCGAATTATTGAAGAGAATAAAGCAAAGGATAACTTCTTGGAAAAAGATAAAATAAAATGAAAACTAATACACACATACAGAGTTGGAGTGGGAGAAATGAAGGGAAATTTTGAACTGCATAACAGAGGAGAAAGAGAAGGGAGAAAAAAGGGGGAAAGCATAGACAAGTAAATAGGTAAAATAAAGAAATGGAAACCAAGAATTTCGGTAGAACTCCCAAACTAGGGAAAGGATAGGCAAATAGATATATGTCTGTTTTGGGGGGTGGGGGAGAAAAAAATGGGGAAGAAAGCCTCTGGTAACAGTGTTCCATCAAAGTAGTTTAAAAAAGACAACTATCAGGACAAAGTGTTTACAAAATAGGATTTTTAAAAAATCTTTAAAAAAAATACTAAAGAAACAAATGAAAGAGAACATAAGCATGTTATAATAAAAATGAGAATGGATCAAACAATCCAATAAAGCAAGAAACAATGGCAGGCTGGATAAGTCAAGCAATTCACACAATCTGTTGGTTATAAACACACCAAAAAAGGAGAGACATACTATAGAAACAACATGAGAAATTGGAACAAAATGTGCTATAGGGGAATTTCAAAACAGCAAGAATTATAATTGGGCTATCGGAAAAAGCAAAATTAAAAACTGACATTACTAATGGAGACAGACAAGTAAATTCTACTGTGTTTACAGTAGCTACAATGAACAAATATTAATATTAAAGATATATAGACTGAATAGCATAGCATCTAAATTCATAAAGGAAAAGTTAATTGAACTGCCAATGAGATATAAATAGTAACACGATAATAATAGGGGACTTGAATGTTCTTCTCTCAGGCTTAGACAAATCTAACAGATAAACTAAAGTGAAACTATAGAACTGAACTATTGGAGAATTCATAATTTAAAGATTTCTAGCACCTTTCAAGCGCAAATGATAAAGCACATATTTCTCAGCATCACAGGACACCTTTTGAAAAACAGATGTTTTACTTGGGCACAAAGAAAATTTAAGCAAATGTGAAAAAGAATACTAAGCATATCCTTTATAGCCAATAACAAGTTAACACAAAGTACACAAGCAAAGACAGGCCTAAATGAAGATATTAAAAAAAATCTTGGAGTTAACAAATCACAGAAGTTAAGGGGTTAACAAATCATAGAAATTAGTAACTACATTAAAGATTATAATATGAGATAACATACTAAAAATTCTAGGATGTAGCTAAAACAATTCTCAGAAAAAATTATAGTCAAAAACATACATTAATAAAATGGAAAAAGATTAATGAACCGAATGTGTTTTTTGAATAGAGGAAAATTAGAAGAGAAATAGACAAATGGGAAACCAAAAAGATGAAGTGATCAATAGAAACATAAGAACAAAAGCTATTCCCCAACAAACAAGTGACCAAAAGATAGGAACAAACAGTTCTCAAAAGAATTGCTAACTACTAATAACCATATGAAAGAATGTTCCATATAACTAATAATAAAAGAAATGTAAATCAAAACAATTTTGAGATTTCACAACAAATTTGAAAAGGTTACAAAAGCTGGGAATAAGTCAATGACAGAGTTGTTTTAGAAGGACAGGTGTACTAATGCACTGCTGGTGTGAACTGGTCCAGCCTTTCTGGGAAGCAATTTGGAATTGCCCTGAGAAAGTCACTCAGATATTCATAATTTTTAGGATCCAGAAAATCCACTGCTAGTCAAATACCTCAAGGAGATCAATGACAAAAGGAAAGGTGCTACATATGCCAAAATACTTATAGCAGTATTTTTTTTGTGGTAGCAAAGAACTCAAAACAAAGGTAGCGCCTGACTAAAGGAGTTGTGGGATATTTATGTAATAGAATATTTCTGTGCCATAAGAAATGATGAATACTGAAAGACATGGGAAGACTTATGTGGTTGCAGAGGGAAATAATCAGAACCAGGAAAACAACCAATGACTACAATGACAAATTCAAATAACAAAAATATTTTTAACTGAAATTGAACATTGTGGAAACAATGAATGACTACAGTTGGCCCCAAAGTACAGATATACAAAGGTACTTCCTCTTGCTTCTTTGCAGAAGGGGTGGATGATACATGTGGGACAAGGCATATGATGTCAGATTGTTTTCAATGTGTGGATTAGTTTTGTTGAATTTTTTTTTCCTTTGGTGTTATATCTCTCTAGGAAGGGAAGGGATTATAAAATACCTTGAGAAATATAGGTGATATAAATACAAAAAAAAGATATCAATAAAATTTTGTTTTTAAATAAATTTCCTTTAGGAATGATATGTTTATTTTTAGAACTTCTCAGCGTATCTAGCATAGTCTTTTGAAAAGGTTAGAGGCACTGCATGGATAGAATAACTGAATTTAGAATCAGATAACTTGAGTTCAAATCCCAGCCTTGACATATAAATGCATCTGACTCGCTGGTCCTCAAGTTTCCTCCTTTGTAAAATGAGGAGTTGGATTAGATGACCTTTGAAGTCTTTTCCAGATCTAAAACCTAGGATTCTAATATTTCCTTTTTATTTCTCTTTTCCTTTTTTAATTGTAAATTTATTTTTTTTATTTTGAGTTTACAACACTCAGTTCCGTAAGTTTTTGGGTTCCAAATTTTCTCTCCCTCCTCTCCTTCCCCCTTTCCGCCCAAGACAGCATGGAATCCAGTGTAGGTTCTACATATACCTTCACATTGAACTTATTTACATAATGGTCCAGTTGTAAAGAAGCAATGGAATGAATCATGAGAAAGAAGAATGAAACCAAAAAAGAAGGGGAAAAAAAGAGAGCAAATAGTTTGCCTCAATCTCCATTCAGACTCCATAATTCTTTCTCTGGATGTGCACAGCTTTTTTCATCATGAGTATTTTAGAGCTGTCTTTGAACCTTGCATTGATGAGAGGAGCCAAGTCTATCAAAGTTAGTCCTTACAGATACCTTGTGGATTCTAATATTTCTTGATACAATTTGACTGCTCTTCTGCTATAAAGAGAAAAAACGGTGCATAGGAAAATAGCTGAAAATTGTCAATACTCCATTATAGAGAAAATTCTTGCATAGGATAGGGACTGGGCCTGAAGTCATGTAGGAATGTTATCAGGACCTCATTGGTACCTATTCCAACTCTCTTTTATTTACAGATGAGGAAACTGTGACCCAAAGAAGATAAGTGATTTAGTTGCTTAAAGTCTCAAGGCAGATAGATTAGTGTCTCCCATCTTTCAGTGCAGGGTTCTGCTACTAGAGACTAGAGACTCTCCCAACCCTAGAATTCTCATCTTTGACACTATCTGTGAAGCCCTAAGCAATCTGCTCTTTGGTTTCTTTCCTATTAGCTGTGATTTATTTTCTACAAGATGCCAGTATCTATGGAGGTGGAAAGGTTAGCCCAGTTCTGAATATTCTATTTTAAAGATGCAAATAGATACCGTAATAACTTGAGAACTCTGAAAGGCAAGTAAGTCAAAAGGTTTGGGCAACCTTCAGGTGGAACACTGAACCATGATTAAAACATCATGATGGTTCAGGGTTTAAAAATAAACAAAATGAGTTAAAAGTTTCCCTTTGAAATGGGCCATCTTAATTTTTTTCTAAGTTTCCTTTTATTTCATTAGGCAACAAAATACCCCCCCATACTAATTAGCGATTAATCATGATCAATTGTCACACTTAATTTAATATTGATTTCAAGAAGGAATTTACAGTAGATTTCAAGGTGAGGATTTACATTTTAATATCTATGTGTATAGTTATAACTGCAACATGATCTCTGTGCATTACATTTTCTCCTTCACAATGAGAACCATTTTCAGGAATTTAGGTTGTTAATCATTTCTTTTATATGACTAGCTCTAAAGATAGATATAATCTTAAAATCCATAGTGTAACAGGGGTTGTGCCAGCAGTGGTTTTTATTGTTAATGATAGTATTACTCAACCATCACAGTATTTCTGGTTTTTTGCAGCCTATCATGGAACACCAGGTTTTATCGTTTTCTCTACAGTCATCTTAATTAAGAACAAATCCCTTCAGAAATAGCTTTCCATTTACAGCAACATATAAGATAGGATCTAAATGCGACTTTATTGAAAGATTACCCTAGCAGCGACACACATACCAATTTCTACCCCACTTCAGAAAACTTCTAATTTGTCTTGTTTTCTTGATACCTACAAAAACAGTCTGTTTCAAAGGAGCTAAAAAATATGAGAGCCTGTAGGGTTTGGCAGAAAGATCCCCAGACTAAAAATAATAGGACCTATGTACAAATCCTGGTTCTGCCACGGAGCCCTGAGCAAACGACTTTCATGTTTCAAAGGTTCACTTTCCTTATCTGTAAAATCTCCAATGACCCCAATGGCAAGATGGTCTCCAAAGTCCCATGTGGCTCTAGAATTCTGTTATTTTATGCATTGCTTTCCTAATATTTAGAATCGAAGAACATTTTGGAGTTGGAGGGAATTCTAGAAATCATTATATATTTGTCAATCAAATGAGGAAGTTGTGGCATTTGAGGGGTTAAATGACTTGCCCACAGGTCACCTAAAGAATCAGTGGCACAGCTGGCATGAGAATCTAGGCATCTATACTCTCAACTTAGTACTTTCATCACTACATTATGTAGCCTAAAAATGATCATAACCAGGAAATGTATATATATACACATATATATATATACACACACATATATATATACAGACACATACACACATACATATACATATATACATATATATATATATATATATATATATATATAGCTAGAAAGATTCAAGAATAAAATCTGAATGAATACATGAAGGTGGCACAAGACCAAAATGGTAAGGAACAAAAAGGAAATGCCAAGTGCCTTTAAATTATAGATTTTAAATCCCTGTAAGCATAAACTTACATGAAAAAGTAAAGGCTTTTCTGACCAGACTTAAAACATCCCATATAACAACCATCCAGCTTCTTTTACATTTCATTTGCATTTATGGAAAAATTCCTGAGAATAAATGTATAATCTTTTTTCAGTGTACACTTTGTTTTCAAACATGTAAAAATTATTTTAAGGCAAAGAATCAATTAATGAACAAACACTTATTAAGTACCTACTATGTGTCAGGCATTGTTACGCAGTGGGGATACAAATTTTTTAAATGAAACCATCCCAAGTAACAAGGAGCTTGCATCCAAACAGAGGAGGAAATAGGAAGTACATTTTAAAATATATACAGTATAAAGATTATTAATATACATGAATCCAAATTACAAGGTAGTTGGACAGAGTGCTCTAGCAGTTAAGGTGATCAAGAAAGGCTTCACGAAGGGGCAGCTAGGTGGCGCAATGAGTAGAACACTGGCCCTGGAGTCAGGAGGACCTGAGATAAAATCTGACCTCAGACCCTTGACATACTTACTGTGTGACCTTGGGCAAGTCACTTAACTCCAATTGCCCTGCCTCCCCCCCTCCAAAAAAAAAAAAAAGAAAGGCTTTATGAAAAAGATGGTGTTTGCGCTGTGTGTTAATGGAAGATGTGGACTTTGTGAGGCAGAGAAAAAGAGGTGAGTGCATTCTAGACATGCACAACCTCCGCTGCAAAGATACAATGCTAAGATATGTGTGAGAAACAGAGAGAAAGTCAATTTGTCTGGATTACAGAATGCTAGAGGGGAAGTAATGAATACCCAAGAGAATGGAAAAATAGGTTGGGGCTACGCTCTGCTTAAAAATTAAAAGGAGGAAGTTCTATTTTATCTTACAGGCAATGGGGAACCACTGGAGTTTGAGTATGGAAGTGACATGATCAGACCTGTGCCTAAGGGAAAAAAATCACTCTGGCAGCAGTTTGTATAGTATGAACTGGAGTAGAGTATAATTGAGACAGAGAGCAATGACAAGGTGGTTGTAATGATCTAAGTTACAGGTGATGAGGATCTGAACTCAAGTTGTTGTTCGTCCTTCGTTCTCAAAGAGGACCATGACATCAGGAAGGTGATGCCATGCCATGCAAGAGAATTGGATTTAAATGAGGGAGGGCTGTGCAAAGTCACCAACCTCACTTTCTCCTTCAGAGCCACCTGGGTCCAGTGACAAGACACAGATCAGGATGACTGGAGATGGCCCTGCTGAAATCAAGCAGAAGTTGTGTCAATGGAGAAAAAGGGTAAGATGTGACCGATGTTATAGAGTAGAAATAGCAAGATTTGGCAACTAATTAGATATGTGGTGTTAGGAATTCAGGATAATGCAGATGCTACGAACCTAGGAGACTAAAGGAAAAGTGATACCTTCAATAGAAGTAGGGATATTTGAAAGAAAGTATGAGTTGGAAAGAAAGATGGCATGCATTCAACTTTGGACGTGTTATGTTTAAGCTATCTCTTGGACAGCTGGTTAGAAATGCCTAATAGGTAACTGGTTACGTGGGACTGAAGGTCTGGGGAGATCCTGGGGCTGTTTATATAAATGACAAAGTTATTTTCATAAAGATGATAGCTAAAGCCTTGGCAACCAAGATAGAATCTCAAGAGAAGAGAGAGTTGGGCAGAACCATTGGGAACACCTAGAGCTGGAGGTGGTAGTTTATGATATGAATAGCAAGAGAGGAAAGCAGACTAAAGAAAGGTCTGACAGTAGGAGAAGGCAAATCAGGAGAGAGTAATATCACAAAAACCCAGTGAAGAGAGAATATCCAGCAATATGGTTGTTGTTCAGTCATTTTCGGTTGGTCTGACTCTTGGTGACCCCATTTTGGGTCAGAGATATTCGATACTAAATACTAGAGTGGTTTGCCGTTTCCTTTTCCTGCTCATTTTACAGATGAAGAACCTGGAACAAACCAGATCAAGTGGCTTGCCCAGGGTCACACAGCTAGAAAATGTCTGAGACCAAACTTGAACTCAGGAAAATGAGTCTTCCTGACTCATTTTAGAGGCCTAGCACTCTATCCACTGTGCAAACGTAGCAGATAAATCACAAAAAAGGAGAACTGAGAAAAGACCATCAGAGTGGATATTTACGAGATCACTGGTAACTTTGGAGAGAGTGGTTCCAGTTGAGCAGAAGAACCACTGTATTATATTTCAGTCACATCTTTTTATTACACTTATTAGCAAGGTAGCCTAGTGTTGGGCATCAGGTTTCAGTTGTACCTATTATAAGCTGATTTCACCCCCCAATTCGTATTTAGCCATGTTCTGAAATTTCACAGTGCTCCTGTCTATCCGATGATAATGTAGTCAAGAAAGAAGTGGGAGGTCATAAATATACAGAATATAAAGTTTTACATTTCGGGGATAACTGCGACAGATACCTAAGCAAGCAAAATTCAGGTATAATAAATTACTCTACTGCCTAAAAGAGCCAGCTACATAAATCACAATTTTGCCAGAAGTGCAGAGAAACAGAGATCAACTAACCAAATGCACGGTGAACAGTCACCCTTTCTGCATCGTATGAACCAACACTCCATATCCTGTACTTTAGAGTTGAGTAACACTCAGAGGTAATGACACAGGCTTATTCTATTGAATAATATATAGCCAAAAGAAGTATGTAGCTGGGAAGAGATTTTTTTTCCCCAGAGAGAGACTGGCTCTGTCTACAAAAAAATATTTAGAAGTTAATCAGTTGATCAGTGTTTATTTAAGCACCTACTCTGTGCCAGGCACTGTGCTAAATGCAGGAGATAACAAAAAGTGGCAGATAGTCCCTGCTCTCAAGAAGTTTACAATCTAATGAGGGGAAAAATATACAAACAAGTATATACACAGTGAGATAAATACAGGATAAATAGGAAATAATTATCAATATAATTATAAAAAGAGGGTAGGTTAAGCAGAAAGTAAAGAAATGTTCACAGTCAAAGATAAATGCTCTCTTTTGAATCTTTCTTTTAGTAGATAGGTATTGGATTAAAAATACTGAAAAGTTTCCCTTTTATAACTATAAAAGGACAATAAAAAATTGATAATTATGTAATTAATAATCAAATCCCACCTTCTGCAAGAGGCCATTCCCAGTCCTTCACCTCCTTGCTCCCAAACTAGTGCCTCCCCCATGGGATGACCTGATATTTATTGTTTATACTTTGCTATATACCTAGTTGTTTTTAAATAAGATTTTTATTAATATTTTCTGCTTCATCATAGAGATCCCAAGTAGTTCTCTCCCCAAGAGCCATCCCATATGGCAAATAGTATTTTTAGAGAGGAAAAAAAAAGAGTCAGAACAACTGATTAGACTTTCGATATACTGAAAACGTGAGCAATGTGTAACACCTACACCTCCATGGAAGGCTGGCTTGGGAGTGTCCTCTCATATCTCTTCATTTTAGTTCTGCTTGAGCTTTGGAATTTTGTTATTTACTTTCAATGTATGTTGCAGTAGTGACTATGTATATTGTTTTCTTGGTGCTGCTTACTTCATTCTGCACCAGTTCATATAGGTCTTCCCATGCTTCTCTACTCATCACACACACCATTTCTTAAGAGTACAGCAATATTCCATCATAGCCATGTACCATATACTTAGGTATTTGCATGTTTTCTCTTCAATCAGACTGTGAGCTCCTTGAGGCAGGCAGTTTTTTGTACCCCAGCATTTAGTACAATTCTTGGCACAGAGTTAATTCATAATCAATGCTTTCTGACTGATTGATAGTAGATTATTTGGGAGATGATTATCCAGATTCCTTTTCTTTTCCTCCCCTTGGAGCAACTGTCTTGGGCCTTCCCCTGGCCATTCCCCAGAGAGAGGTTTGAAAAACAGAAATAAGAACAACTTACATTTACAGACTATGTTGTTGTTTCACAAAGCATGATCTTCGCAGCTCTGTATCTTACTATAAATCACTTACAATTGGCTATGTCTATAAAATGTGTTGTTGTTCAGCCATGTCTAACTCTCTGTGACCCTGTTTGGGGTCTCGGCAGAGTTACTGAAATGGTCTGCCATTTTCCTCTCCAGCTCATTTTATAGACAAGGAAACTGAGGCAAAAAGGGTTAAGTGACTTACCCAGGGTCACATACCTAAGCCCACATTTGAACTCTGGTCCTCCTTCCTTCAGGGCTAGTGCTCTATCCATTACCACCTAGCTGCCCATAAAACATAGCCTTATCCCTGATAACAATAGCTTACACTTATGTAACCTATAAAGCTAGCAAAGCGCTTTACACATATTACCTCATTCGATCTTCATAATAATCTTCCTTAGTTAATATTATTATTATCTCTTTTTTACGAATGAAGACACTGAGAATGGGCCAGGTTAAGTGTCTTGCCTAGGACTGCACAGTTCATTGGTTTCTAAAGCAAAACTTCAACTTGTACGTTCCTGACCCCAAGCCCATCACTCTATTTACTACACCCCCTAGATGCCCAATATAGACTATGGAACACTTTATGGAACTGATAAAATACCAACTCTAAACACAAGCTTAAAGGTGGGGCCATACTTTTGTGTTGTTCCATTAAAACCTGGATATTATTTATGTCATCAATCTGCAAAAATTACCACATAAATAGAATTAACAAAGTCTTACATTCCTGTAATTGCCAAGCAATGCCAATGAGTAAAGTCTGCAAAGCTAACATACTACTCAGCATTAAGCTGAAGCTAAGTGCCTACTGTTGTTAGTCTTTCATTTTCTTTTTACTTTTTGGGGGGAAGGAGGGCAATCAGGGTTACACGACATGTCCAGGGTCACGCAGCTGGTAAGTATCTGAACCTGGATTTGAATTCAAGTCATCCTCACTCCAGGACCAGTGCTCTAACCACTGTGCCACCTGGCTGCCCTTGTCCTGTTTTCAGAGATCAGTGACATCACAGGGTGATGTCTTTACTTGAATTGATTTAAGTGAGGCAGAGCTGCACAAAGTCATCAGCTTCACTCTTCTTCCTGAGTCATCAAAGTCCAGTGGCAGGTCACACGTCAAGATGACTGGTAATGGCCCAGGATGTAGTGGATGACCTTGATGTCTTCAATGTCTGACCAAGCTCTAAGTACTCCATAGCACCTGCTTCAGCTGTGTTCATTGCCATTGGAATAAACTGTTCTCATCCATCCATTCCACCAGGGGAAGTCTTTGTATGCTTGAGCTAGACATCCCTCTAACTCACCAGACAGGTTTAAGGTCCATCAGTCACCCTGTGCTAAGTGCTCAGGATACAGATATGAAAAAGACGGTCTCTGCCCTCAAGGAGCTTATCATCTAAAGGGGTAAGACAACACACAAAAGGAGACTGAAACGAAATAGGGAGGTGGTGTTGAAGAAGAGAAGGGGAGAAGGCACCTGACACAGGGTCACGATGGAGAAGTCAGAGAAATCTAAGAAAGGCAGCCAGGGGAGAAACGGGAAGATGTCTAAGCTGAGCTTTCTCCTTGAATGAAGATGAACTAACTTCATGTTAAAGAAATAGAGAATAAGAGAAATATCAAGACGTAAAAGAGTAGTCATAAAAACCCAGCACCAAGAAGAATTCGTATGTTTCTGGGGCCAGTATGATACATCTTAAACACAGGTTCCTTTGTTTTTCCAACCCAAATGACACCAAAACATGCCTCTTGTCTCAGCAGACCATAGGTAATGAATGAGATATATGTCCTTAGATCCGGTCAACAGATTTGTTTTCCTTAATTTTTTTTAAAGGAAAAGTTCTTTGTTGAGGGTAGGGGTAGTGAATGGGAGAAAAAGGAGTTATTGGGGAGTGTCAGCAAGGTTTGAAAAAACTTTTTTTTAAAATAATATTTCATATTTCCCCCATTTTGAAAAAACGTTTGATAATAAGATGGCATCCACTTTACAACATGTTCTGTTTTCTTTGGTCTACTACATATACTGGAAATATAAGACAATAAAAGCAAGTCAGAAACATGTTTGTTCTAAGTGCGTAACAACTCTGGATTAAAAAAGGGGGGGGAAGGCTGTTGCTTCATAAAGTTTGGAAATCACTTCCATAGGAGATGGGATTTAGATGTCTGCTGTAGCAAAAGCAAAAAACAAAACAAAACAAAAACCCCACAACGCTCATCACCCTATGGTTTTCCTGGTGAGGAGCTAGTTAAAAATCTAGTCAATCTGGTCCTCATGTGACAGAAATCTAGTCTATCACAAAGCCCCAGTCTGAGGCCTTCCTAACTCAGGAGGACCTTTCAGAACTTGTGTTCTGCATTTTGAAAATCCAGGGTCGCATCTGTGCCCGGCAGAAGCATCAGAGTAGTAAAATAAAGAACAGACATTTTTTATTGTCAGAAAAATCTACTTCTTGGCACGTGTAGTATTTCTACTGTGTCATAAGTCAAGTCACAAATGTTAGTTACAGTAAGGCTCCAATTCTCCAGTGGACAGTAATACACAAGGAGCAGGATTTCCAAACTTTGCCTAGGGGGACAGAAATAAATGCCTGACCCTGACTCTGCTACTTGAATACTGAAAAGAGTCCCAAGGATTAGCAAACCATTGGAAGACAGACTTCTTAATTGCGTGCATTTTCTCCCAGTCACAATGGTCATGCATTATGGAGTCTTCAAACACAGTCAAATGGCATCTTCTTACCCCCCAACTCGTATTCATGTTTATCACACTAGGAGAGAAAATAATTAAGTTACAAGATTTCCCTTTCCGGAACAAATGCATTTTAAACTTAGCTTAAAAAAGAATAATCTGCTGGTATTAATTTTCTTATCTATGGTGACCAAACATCAACAGACAAGCAGTATCAGAATTAAGGACAAGAAAACTGGGCATTCCTTATTATATACACTGTGGGTGCCATATAATATAGTTTGGTGGGAGTGACTCACAGAACATGAAACTACTTGAGGCAAAAATAATGGATTATCAACATCTTTCAGCTCTTCTTGATCCAAATGAACGAGATGTAAATAGAAAACTCTCTCAACAGGGGGAAATTAAACTGAGGCATGTGGAAAGGTGGTGGGATATAATGGCAAGATAATAAAGCAAGCTCAAAAAAATCCTCATTTACTGGAAAAAGCAATGAACTAAGAATCTGGAGCCATGCTTGCCTGTTCCACTAACTAGACCCATTAGGCTGTGAGCTACTTGAGGGCAGGGACCATATTGTCTTTCTTTACATGTAAGATGGTGCCAGGCACACTACTGCCTAATAAATGCTTGTTGTTGACTTGACTTATATCCGATTATGCTGAATAAATTGTTTGTTGACTTGACTAGCTGTGTGAACTAGTCACATGAAGTTATAGTTTGATGTGTGACTTGGCTCCATACAGCTGCCAAAGTGATTTTTTCCCTAAGTACAGATCAGTCCTTGTCATTTCCCTGTTCAATGACCCCCTGTGGATCCCTATGGCCTCAATAATTAGACATGTCATAACAACAATAAGCATTTATCAAGCACTTGCTAGACAGACAGACAGAGAGAGAGGGAGGGAGGGAGGGAGGGCGCAAGATGGTGAGAGACAGAGAGAGCAAGACAGAGAGAGAACGAGACAGAGAGAGAGCAAGACAGAGTAAGGGAGTATGAGAATGAACAAATGTGCACAAAACAGTTTTTGAATGAGGGAAATAAGATCAAAATGCCACTTTCAGAAGATTAATCCGACAATTTTGCAAAGGCTGGGAAGGATGGAGTGGAGGTAGGAAAATTAGAAAGAAAGCTAGGGGTCCCAGAAGATAGAGTGCTAGACCTGGCGTCAAGAAGATCTGAGTTCAAATTTAACCTTATATATTTACTGACTGACACTAGGCAAGTCACTTTACCTTTTATCAGCCTCAGTTTCCTCAGCTGTAAAAAGGGGGATAACAATATCACCTACCTCAAAGAGTTGTTGTGAGGATCAAAGGAGATAATTCTTATGAAGTGCTTTGCAAACCATAAAAGTACTATATAAATGCTAGATACACACACACACACACACACACACACACACACGCGCGCGCGCGCACAGCTATCACAATAGAGAGATGAGATAACAAAAGGTCTGAATTAGGGAAGGGAGAACTGGGAAGGAAGCTTGCCAGAGCCTGGTGAATATGACTATGCAGCTAAGGGAAATGGCAGAATCAAAGATTACCATCAAAAGCAAGAACAATGCTAAAATGTTTGGTCTTCGAATGAATCTAGAATTTTAATCCTGAAAAGAATACACTGCTTAGATCTTTGCCCAAGCTCTCCCTTACAATGTCATGTTGAAGAAATAACACCAACTTTCAAAGAAACAACTGTTACTCTTTTCAAGAAAAAGTGAGGGGGGGGGAGCTGCCCAAAGCTAATTATGGCAGAGGAGAAAGAGTCCTGAGTTCTAATCCCTACTCTCCACCTACCTGGGTGACTTGGTACAAGTCACTCAAACTCCCCAGACCTCAGCTTTCCCATCTAACTCACATTAAACTAAACTAAATGTTCTCCAAGTTCCCAGCCAACACTCAAAGCCTGCAATTCGATGACTATGTCCTGTCACTGCTTTTCACTAGCATAGCCAAAGCCTAATCCTAGAGTCACAGTGTGGCCTTCGGCTAAAATCCAGCACTGACTGACAGATATAGACTATACATACAGATAACTGACATGGTACAGGATGACAAGAACACCTACCATATTTACAGTGGGGTTAAGTGCTACAAATAAACTTGGAAATATAAAAACTTTTAAGAGAGTTTTTGCCTTCTCTTCCAAATTCACCATTTAATTCTACCATGGTATAGTTGGATATATAAAATGTTAAGTGTCTACCTGAATCTATCCCCTAAGATCTAGGTTCAAACCCTGCATCTGAAAAAGTCACAGGATAATGATTTAGAGCTAGAAGGGAACTTACAGAAGATGTAGTAACATTCTCTCATTTTACACATGATGAAACTGAGGTCTGGAAAAATCAAGTGGTTTGCCTAAAGATGTGAGTGATTTGAATTCAAGTCCTTTGACTCCAAACCAAGGACTCTATCACAAAGGTGTCAAACTCCTGGCCCAAAGAAGTCCCCAGTGTCTTTGTGACCATATTAAAATGCTATTGGGAAGTGTTTAACAAAATAAATAAAAATACAACACAGAAAATCTTAATTTGTGGTTTTCTAAGTCAATATGCAGCACTTCTCCACCATATTGTCTCACAAAATGAGATTTAGGATCATAGGGACCTTCAAAGTTCTATCTCCTTATTTTGTGATTGCATAACTTGCTCAAGTTCACACAGGTCTTGAGTGGCAGAGATAGGATTTGAATCCAAGTTTCTGTGACTCTGAATTCAAAACTCTTCCCACTAAATCGTGTGTGGTCCTGGGCAAGTCATTTACATTATGAAGCGGCACAATGGGTAGAAGTCAGGAAACTGGTTGCTGTTCAGTCATCTTTCAATCATGCCAGACTCTTGTGACCCTATTTGAGGTTTTCTTGGCAAAGACACTAGAGTGCTTTGCCATTTCCTTCTCCAGGAAGGAAACTGAGGCAAACCGGGTTAAGCAACTTGCCTGGAAGCACACAGCTCATGTCTGAGGCTAGATGTGAACTCAGGTCTTCTCACTCCAGGGCAGGCACTCTATTCACTGTGCCACCTAGCTACCATGGAGTGAGGATTTTTCCTACTATGCTAACTAGCTCTCAAAAGTACATTCGCAGGGCATTTAAATGGAGAGAGCACAGTGGATAGAGTACCTGCCCTGGAGTCAAGAAGACCTAAATTCAAATATAACCTCAGATACTCAGCAGCTGTATGACACCAGACAAGTCACTTAATCCTTGTCTGCCTCCGTTTCTGCAACTGTAAAATGGGTGTCATAATGGCACCTATTTCACAGGGCTGGTGAGGATCAAATGGGAGAATGTTTATGAAACTTATCACAGTGCCTGTCATATAGTAGGCTTTAATAAATGCTCATTCCCTTCCTTTAATCCCTTCCCCTTCACTGTTAAAATCCTACAGTGCAAATTTGTCATGAGAACCAAACGAGATAATGTATGTAAAGCAACATATGTAATGCAAAACTCTGAGTCTCATAAAGATGTCAGTTATGGCAGAATGAGTCTAAATGTATTCCACCTCACTGAGGGTGGAAGCTATGTCTCATCCTTATCCGTACCCTGTCACGGCCAGCACACAGTAATGGGAAAGATTGCCCTATTGTGAAGATGCAGTAAAGGGAGCTGAAGTCCACTAAAGAATACTGGGAAACTCTAGCAAGGAAATGTTTCAAGTGTCCTTGAGACAATCATTTAGGAATTGCTCAAAGCCTGCTGATGATTGCATCGGGGAAGCACACTCTCAAGAAGGTAAACAAAAGATTATGAGCTGCTCTATGGAACCACAAACTCCACAGAGTGATCTAAGGCACCAGAGACCACAGCTATAGGCTAGCCTCCCTATACCTGAGGAACATTACCAAGAAAGGCAAAAATTTTCATCAACAATACAGAGCTTGAAGCCTTTATCATGATGAGAAACATGATAATTCATGAGAAAAAAAAACCTTTAATGATTCCCAGAAGTAGAAATAATGCATCACTATTTTAGAATGCTAGGAAACAGACATCTGGCATGCAACAGTGAGTAACAGGATGGTCCATTTTGAACAAAAGCATCACATTGATAAGGAATTTTAAAAGCACAGTGCTAAGAACGTTTCTCTCTGCAAAATGACCTGTAATGACACATATAATGTAGAAAGAACCAATAATGAAGGTGGCATGGTATAAAGGAGAGGTTACTGTACTTAGAAGAAGACAGTCTGGCTTTCAGCCCTGCTTCTGCCACTTACTAGCTGGGTGTCTTTGTCTGAGTCACTTTTCCAAGTCTTGGTCTCCTCATCTGTATAATGGAGAAAATTTATTGCAGTGCTTTTGTGAGGACTAAATGTGCTAACATATGTGATTAGTAGCGCTCGCTTTGTGATGATATAAGCACAATGTAAGTGTGGAAGGGGAAGAGGGTTAATGGGGGAGTCCCTGATCAATTTGATGAGTTCGCCCAATCAGCTTGATGAGATTATACGGTGTGAAATTTTATTTGCAACATCTGAGATCCACCTCCTTCTGGAGAGTGTGGACGTGCCAACTGGCATCTTGTTGGAAGGACAAAAAATTACAGTGACTAGAACTGCTTCCAGGATGATGAGCAGGCCGGGACTCAAGAGGATGGACTCTTGTCTGAAGGCCCATACACCTCTCTGTGATCTATAAGAGTGAGTTGTACACTCCCCCCACCACACACACACACACACACCTACCTTTTTCTTTCTGGAGACAAAACAACATGCAACAGACTGTCTGGAGACAAAACAGCGGCATCCCCTGGTACTGGGATAGGGAAATTTGGGTCCATACAGACCTCTCGGTCAAGGAAATAAAAATGGCTACCTTAGATCAGAGTCATGTGGGAGTTGTACACATTTGCAAGTGGCTTAAGAGCAGAGATCCTGAAAATAGATCCTCCATCCCAAGAGATAGCAACAACTGCAACACCAAGAGATCTCCTGCCCAAGAATATGGTAGAGGTATAAATGTGTTTGAACACTTGTCCCAAGGGGTAATGGAAAGTGCCAGTCAATAAAAATTAAGCACCTACAAGGTACCTGGCATTGTGTTAAGGGGATAAAAAGAAAGATAAAATGACAGTCCCTATTCTCAAGGAGTTTACAGTCCAATAGGAAAGACAACATATAAACAAATGCATACAGCTATAGGCAGGACAAATTGGAGATAACCAACAAAGAGAAGGCACTAGACTTAAGGGAGGTCAGGAAAAACTTCCCGTAGAAAGCAAGATTTTAGCTGGGACTTGAAGAAAGCAAGGGAAGCCAGGACGCAGACTTGAGGAGGGAGAACATTCCAGGCATGGAGGACAAGCCAGTGAAATTGCCTGGAATCAGGAAAAGGAGTTTCTTATTCAAGGAATAGCTAGGAAGCCAATGTTATTGCACTGAAGAGTATATGGAGGTATGTAAAGGTCCAAAAAGGAAATATAGGGGAGGGTAGGTTACAAAGGACTTTATGAACACAAAACAGAGGATTTCAAAGTCCTTTGTAGATGAAGGACAATTTTGAATGGCCTAAGGCAGTGTGATTATAGAATGCAACGTTCTCACTAAAGAAAGGAGATTTCAGGAATCAGACATTTAGACATAAAGGTCACAAAGTTGCTGAGAATGTTCTACTTGGACAAGAAAGCCAGTGAGTTATTTAGATAGCGAGGAACTGATGGGGAAGGCTGCTCATTCAGCAGCGCCCCAAAGTTTGTTTCCAAGAGCAATCCAACCATAGGATGATAAGACAAATCTGGGAAGAACTGTCCATGGTCCTTCAGGAGGAGCCAGGATCTCCAAAAATGTCAAAGTGTAGCTTGGGGTGGAGCTGATGAGAAACTTAAGTATTTCATGTGTTTCTGTTTCCACGCTCCTCTGAGTCCTCTGTCTTCTATACTCTCTGGTGGGTGAAACAAAAGCCGTCCTACCCATGTTATCTGAAGTGCCTATAAGAGAGTTGGGACCCTATTATTTATATCTGGAGAAACAAGTAAAAGGTAAGCTGTCTTAAGAGAGTATTCTGGAGTAACTCCAGGTATGGACAAATGAGCCAAAGAGAAAATTATCCTTTCGCGGTTGTCCCCCAGGATTGAATTCAGTCTTTGTAAACCCCAAGTCCTGGGAGGCTCTGGGTCACAGGTTGCAAATGCAAGCTACTTTAATAGTCATGTATCAATCTTTTCAACCACACACAAAGAGTAATCAGTATCAGCACTGCCATCTTTAAGTGCATAGGGGAAAAAAAGGCTTATTTGATGCATGACACAGGAATTCCCCATAGATTCAAGTCCCAAATAAATAATGAATCACATCAACTAAGATATGAATTATGAATATTTCTACTCGGAAAACTCTAAGCTATTGCAGCTAGAGCTAGAGCACAAACAGCTAAAACCAGGAGCACAATAATGGATTTGTTTCGATCAAGTTACTTCCTAGCTTTAGGATAAAGCAGGTGTGATTTTCAGCAAAAGTCTTTACATGGAAAAGGAGAAATATAATAGTTGAGACACCAGTGCTGAAATTTTGTAGCTAAAGTGATCTTGCCCATGAGAAAAATAGTGGTGGGGGTTTATCAAACCTTCTGCAATTTCAGTGTCAGAAATGGACATTCAAGGAAATATTGAGAAACTATAACGTCCACTAGATAAGGAGAGCCCACAGAGAGAATTTAACTCGTATGCATGCTATTTAAGCACTATAGCTTAAGAACAAATTCTCAAAATGTTCATTATTTTATACTCATAACAAAAAGTTATATAGTACAGTGCAGAGAGATTTGACCTTGAAGTCTGAAAGACCCAGATCCTAGTTCTGATTCTGACATATACTGACTGTGTGACCCTCCAGGTTAAGTCACTTAACTTTTCAGTGCAACAGGAACTCTCTAAGACTACAACTCACAGAACCGTGGGCATCAGAGTTGTTGATCTGCATGAGTGAAAGGATAATAAACAATGGGAAATTCCCACCTCTATGGAATCACAAATCTGTACCCTTCTTTCCCACCTTCACCCCCTCAAAAAACCCTGATAAAATAAAGAATCTCATCACAGACAAATAAGAAAACTCAGGCATTACAATGTGAGAATCCCAGGATTAGACAAACAGGAAGGATGATAGCCAGAATCCAAGCCACACAATGTTACCACAAGTGTATAATCCAATAAGTACTCAAAGGAAGAGACTCCAAGAATGAAATGCTGATGGAGTTCATAACTCAAGAGGACAATATTACATGAACTGCCCAATGGAATATACCAAGGCCATTAACAAGAACAATCAAGGCATTTTAGTTTCTGCAAGTCCAAGCTGCAAGACCCTACAATTGTAAGGATGAATTTCCTCCCTGTTCTGCAAGGGAATCTTACAGGGAATAACATTCTCAGCATGACGGATGGAAGTAATATTGAATAAAGTTTGATGCATTCTTTGCCCTTCAGTGGCATGAATTATAATGCTGTTATTTAAACCAAATCCAAACCTAGTTTCACGCCAGCTCTTTGTTTATCCTGTGTCAAACACTATGAGGAGAAAAATTTTAGTAAAAAGAAGCATGATTCTCCCCACATGCAGGGATATGTCTCACGTATAGAGCATGATTGGATCTCTGTTTAGTTTCTCCTCTGAAATGCTGAATTGTCCACAGCTTTAATTATTTCCATAATAATAACTCATGTTTATATAGTGCTTTTGAGTCTTAACTGCCCTGCATACTTCTAGCAACCTGAATCTCCCTGGTAGCTCTCACTGTGACAGATTGAGTGGCTAGAAATTCAACCAGGAAACATTTACTAAGCACCTACATTATTCCCTGTGTGACTCTGGTCAAATCCATTTAAGCCTGTTTGTCTCAGTTTCCTCATCTGTAAAATGAGCTGGAGAAAGAAATGGCAAACCACTCCAGTATCTTCGCCAAGAAAACCCCCAATAGGATCAGTAAGAGTCAGACATGTCTGAAAATGACTAAACAACAAATAATGTGTAAGTCAGCATAGTCCTGGATGGGTCCTGTGAGAGGATGCTTTTCTCATGAGAATTTAGGGAGGCAGGGCAGTTGAAGAATTCTCATCCCCAATTTACAGATGAGACAACTGAAACTCTGAAATACTAAGTGACTCGCCCAGGGTCATATGACTAGCAAATGTCTGTTACGACTTGTGAAACTCCAAGTCTCATGACCCCTAAGTCCACTGCATATCACAACAATATGTCACTTAACAATGTAGCTGGGCATTTGCATCAATTTTTCAGAAATAAATGCCTATTGATTTGACTTGAAAATTTTTCCTAAAAGGCTATTCATTTTGAATTTCAGATTTTCTTTCTAGATATACATGTAGAGGGAATAAGCATTTATATAGTATGTGCTATATTTCAGGCACCCTGTTTAAGCACTTTGTAAATATCTCATCTGATCTTCACAATGTAAGTGCTATTATATCCCCATTTTACAATCAAGTAAACTGGACAAACAGAGGTTAAGTGAGGTCACCCTGCTATTAAGTGTCTGAGTCCAGATTTGAACTCAGACTTCCTGACTCCAGGCCCAGCACTCTATTCACTGCACCACCTGGCTGCCTCAGATACTAAGCAGAAGAATCTTAGAAGCATTTAACAGGTAAAGACAAATTATATAGTTTATATGTCTTTTAGGTAGGGTAAAGAATATTTAAGAAATTCAGCATGGTGAATAATGTAGCAAGTTCTTTACTGACTCATCTTTACTATGTATTATCTATTAGAAAATCCATCATAAGAATAATATCACTTGTTTAGAAAATATGGGGTTCCTCCCTAAGAAAAAACCCCCAAGGCCAGATGGATTCACAAGTTTATTCTATTAAACATTTAAAGAACAAATAAGTCTAATACCATATATACTATTTGGGAAAATAGGCAAAGAAGGAATCCTGCCAAATTCCTTTAGTGACACAAGTATGGTGCTGATATAGAAACCAGGAAGAGTCAAAACAGAGAAAGAAAACTATAGATTAATTTCCCTAATAAATATTGATGCAAAAATTTTAAATAAAATACTAGCAAGGAGAAAACAGCAATAAATCACCAGGATAACTATGACCAGGTGGGATTCATACTAAGAATGCAGGGCAGGTTCAATATTAGGAAAAACCATCAGCGTAATTGACTACATAAATCACAAAACCAACATAAATCATAAAATTATCTTAATAGATGCAGAAAGAAGCTTGACAAAATACAGCACCCATTCCTGTGAGAAAACATGGGATTCCAGAATGTTAAAAGGCACATTTGCCTATTTACCATATACTTTGCAATAAATGAAAATCTTTATCTTTTCCCAGAAATATTCAAATTGCACCATACAAATTTGTCATTTTTCCCAACATTATCACCTATATTGTATTTTTCTCATTATCACCTATACTATATCTTTCTCTAAGGGAGATTCAGCTATCTATATCAAGTTGGACACTGATTGGTTCTGCTCTTCGGCAGTAAAATAAATTACACTGACAATTTCAAAGTTATATCTCCAAGAAAGTTGCACTATAATAAGGGAGACTGAATGGGATGGTGAACAAGGAAGACAAAATAATCATGTTAGAGAATGGAGTGGATAGAAAAAAGTGATGGGGTAGGTGGCTAAGTAGTGGGAGAGAGTAGGAATGTATTTAGGAAGAGAATAGCTTAATAGGGGGCCTCTAGTAAATGGATAGAACTCAGTCCCAACTCCAGTTATGATCTTTAGCCCCTCATACTCTCCCCTGACCGCTCCCCCCGCCACCATACAAAAAATGTTCTCATTAATCACCAAACGTAATGACCCATTTTCAGTCTTCTTTCCCCATGAAGTCTCAGCATCCTTAATATCGCTGAGCATTATTCCCTCTTTCTGTATTCTCTGGCGCAACACTCTCCTGGTTTTCCTCATTCCTCTCTAGACCACTTCTTTGTCTCTTTCTTCCGTGTCTCAACAAGAATCTCAACCCATTAAGATATGTGTTTCCCAAGGCCTTTATTTCTTTTTCTCATCTCTCTACCCTCCTTCCTTCGGCAATCTCTTCCATTACCATATAATTCAAATTCTACACAGGCAAAACTCCTGTATCAGTCAATTGACAAGTACTATATTTATTTGGCTACTGTGTGCCACACACCATGTTAAGTAAGCACTGGAGATACAAAGACAAAAGGAAAACAGTTCTAGTCCTCTCTACTAACTCACTTTGTAACATATACACGTTGTTGTCTCTCTCATCAGAATATAAGACCTTGGGAAATACATCTTTTAATGTCTTGGAATTAGACATAAACATATACACGTATACATGTATACACATCTCATTCTACATACTTGGTATATAATGATGTCTAGGAGGACAGACATTGTGTTATTTATAATTGTGAGCCCTCCTCTATCACACTGCTTCACACATGTGCTTAAGAAATGTTTAGTAAGTTTGCTGGTTAAACACTATTCTGCATCACACAGTTGGTTAGGCCAGAACTGAGACTAGAACCCATGTGACTAAATCATTTTGACTATTATAAATACACAAATTAAAAATAAAGCACATATGAAGAAAGATGCTATCTGCATCCAGAGAAAATGAGAAATAGAAGTATATATAGAATAATTTTACATATCTACACCTATTTGTGTCTAATGGTAGCTACCTCTAGGGTTGGGGGAGAGGAAGGGAAGAAAAAAAAGAAAAAAAAGAAATTTACATGATAATTTTGTTGTCTATTTTGAGGGAATAGCAAGTTGTACATGGTAGATTTGCAGTTTCATATGCAATCATCTTTTTTATTGTACTGTGTTTTGGAAACACTTGTTCCATGAATTTAAAATAAAAATTTTAAAAAATTCTTTCTAATATTCTTTCCGGCACACAATGAGAAGGCGATGAAAGGCAAGGCCTTATCGTGATCACTGCTTCCATCTCCTTTGCCTTACTTTTCATTGTAGCTGAATTACCAAAGGATTCAGATTCAAATTTTGCAAAACCACCCTATGTCACGGAAGGGAAAAAAAAGAGTAAATGGAGAAAGCTTACCAAACTGCAGGACATCTTGCAAGATCAACTAAATCCATACAAGAAGATATAGGAAACAAATAGAATGGAAGCGTACCGTTGCTGGGTCTGGGAGAAATGCTGGCCAATGCGGACGCTGGGGACTCCCGAGCGACTTTAACGTTTGAGTTGCTCACATCACTAGGAGCATTCCTTTGATCAAAATCATCGATGTAGGCCTGGAGGGCCTCGCTTGCTGAGCTGTACATCCTGTCTCTATACATGACAGAGCCATTCGAGGTAAAGTCCTGACTATTTTTCTTGCTGCAGCTCAACAGAAGAGAAGGTCTTGTAGATTCATGAGAGAAAGCACTCAGTGTTTGCACTGACTTTGCCATGGATTTCTCAGAATGGGGAGTTACTTCCATTCATCTTTTTTATTTTTTTTAAAACTGCGAACACACACACACACACACACACACACACACACACACACACACAAAGGTATATAACATTTCAGTTAAAAGGGAATGATGGTTTCTGTTCCTAGAAATCACTCTAATGTCTGATAACATGTGCATAAGAGCATAGATCTAGAGGTCTTTTCGTCCGACCCCTTCATTTAACAGATGGAGAAAGTAAGACCAACTAAGGGACTTCTCCGAGATTAGGCACAGTTATTTGTGCCTAATACATATGCTCTTTGATGCTTTGCACATAAAAGACACATAAAAATGGTTCTGATTGGTAGGCTGCTGATTTCACTGGCAAGGATAATCAGGGCATGAATATGCTCTCTTCTTTTTTTTTTTTGAGGCAATCAGGGTTAAGTGACTGGCCCAGGTTAACACAGCTAGTAAGTGTCTGAGGCTGGATTTGAACTCAGGTCCTCCTGATTCCAGGGCTGGTGTTCTATCCACCGTACCATCTAGCTGCCCGATGAATGTACTTTTGAGACCAAGAATAGCATAGTGGAAAAAGTCACAGACTCGGCCCTGGGAAACCTGGATTTGAAAACTGCCTCTGAATGACCTTGGCAAGTCATTAAATGTCCCTGAGTCTCAGCTTCATCTGTAAAAAGGAGATGATGATACTTATGCTATACATCTTATGGGGCTATTGGGAAGAAAATCCTTTGTTAACCTTAAAATGCTACAGACGATAGGAATGTGTCAGGAATAGTGTTTCTGTTAGAGAACAAAAAACACGAAGGTAGTTGAGAAAATGACGATCAGGAATAAAAGCAGAGAAAGCAGGGACATGACAAGAACAACTGTATCCAAGAGAGTCTGAGGAGAGAAAGGAGACGGTGGAGGGAAAGGGAAGGGAAATAGCATTTATTAAGCATCTGCTATGTGCTGTGCATTGTGTTAAGTACTTCACAAATACTATATTATTAGATCCTCACAACAACTCTGTTTGGTAAAGTGTTATCCCCATTTTATAACTGAAGAAACTGAGACAGACAGCATTTAAGTGACTTGCCCGAGGTCCCGTTTTATAGTTGAGGAAGCTAAGGTAGATAGCAGTTAGGTGACTTGTCCAGGGTCATATAGCTGGGTGTCTGATGCTGGGTTTGAACTCAGGTCTTCCTGACTCGATCTAGGTCAATCTCCTGTGCCACACTGCTGCCCCACAAAGTTAGAGCTAACAGGGTAGGATTCCTGCTCCTTTTTACCTGCAGACCAAGGATCAAATGGATATGAGTAACCTATAGTCACATAGTGCTTTGCAGTACTTTCCACACAACTGTGAGGCAGGGATTGCAAAGTATTATCATCTCCATTTTACAGATTAGAGACTCAGGGAAATTACAGACCTAGTAAGTGTCAGGGCACAGAACTCATATATGATTTGAAATCTAGTGTTCTTTCCATTACACCACACTGTGGAAACTAGCAGGAGATCTGTGGAGCCCTTTACAGTCAGAGATTCTCAGGACACAGGGCTGTGAACTAGAGTCTTGGCAACAGTCAGCTAGTATCCTATGATGCAGACACTTTGGTCTACGAGGTATCTTACTAGTTCTTGGGCCAAGAATTCAGTGCCTAATATCATCATACTTCTTTCTCTCTTTATAAATTCTCATCATTATGTGCTAAAACTACACCCAACTTCATCTTTAATCTGGTGGAGAACACCATTGGAAAACACCAAGAAGAGTACTCACTTTTTTGATCCTACAACATACAAGTGAACAGTCTGGTTTTTTTTCAGAATTGTGCAATTTATGACATCACAACACATAAAATTCTTTTCTTCTTTGTGTATTGTTTTAACCTTTAAACCTTCCTCTAGAGGAAGGGGTGAAAGTGAGCAGACAAGAGAGGAAAATCAATATAGTGTGGTTTGGTTCTTTTTCAGTTGTGTCAGACTCTTCATGACCCCATTTGGGGTTTTCTTGGCAAAGATACCGGAGTGGTTTGTCATTTGCTTCTCCAGCTCATTTTACAGATGAGGAAACCGAGGCAAACAGGGTTAAGTAAGTCACACAGCTAGTACGGGTCTGAGACCAGATTTGAACTCAGGAATATGAGTCTTCCTGACTCCATGCCCAGTGCTCTATCTACTGGGGCCACCTGATGCCCTAAGTCAATACATGTATTAAGTGCCTATTGTATGGAAAGCAGTATATAAGGCCGTGAGGCTATGAAGATTGAGAGGTGTGACATATACACCAAGAAGCAGGATTCCAGGCAGAATGTGGTAAAGGCAGAGAAAAGACAGAGCAATCATTCAATCAACAAGAATTTATTAAATACCTACCATGAAATATGTACTATGCTAAAAACTGGGGAG
>CM053623.1:205806015-205830142 GCA_028646595.1 Phalanger gymnotis | reverse complement strand
AGCGAGACCCCAGGAGGGAGAGAGAGGAAGCAGGATGTGCCCAGCAGCTCCAAACCTCCCTCACTCTCACCATTCCCTCTGCTCCCTCCTTCCCTCAGACCCCCATGGAGACAGCCCAGGGCCCTGAACCTCAGAGCCTCCTGCAGACCACTGGTCCTGCTTTGAGCCTACCCTTTGGAGCCATCATGGGGGTAATGCTTCTTGTGGAAAAGAGGCAAGCCATCCCTACACACTGCTTACCCTACAGGGCAGGCAAGCTGTAAGCAGCAAGACTCCAGTGCTTACTTGTTACAGTGTTCTCTCTCTTTTAGACACAGATAATATTATCTCTGTGTGTCTGTGCTTCTCTATGTTTCTGTCTTTATCTCAGTGATGACATTCCTTCTCTGTGTGTGTCCCTGTGTCTCTCCCTCTCTCTGTGCGTGTCTGTATGTGTGCCTGTGTCTCTATGTGTGTGCCTGTGTCTCGGGGCGTGGGGGTATGTGTGTGTCTGCATTTGTGCATGTCTCTCTTCTCGTCTCTGGCCTCTCTCCCTCAGAGACAGGAGGAAGTATTTGTCAGGCCGAGGCAAACTCCTATCCTGTCTTCTCAGTGATGAGCTCCCTTCAGACTCTAATACAAACAGCTTGGGACCCTGAAACCAAGAGCTTTGGGAATAGCACAGCCCTACCCATCACCAGTCCTGCTTCCAGCCTGGGACCCACAGCCATCGGTGAAGGGGGCAATCACTATGGAGAAGAGGCCCACCTTTCTCGCCACCACTAACACCTAAAATCATCAAATGAGATATCGATAAGTGCTTAGCACAGTGCCTGGCACACAGTAGGTGCTTAAATAAATGCTTGTGCTCTCCCCCTTCACCCCAATTGATGAACTGCCACCAAAAGGCAGATTCAGTTCAAGGGCCCTAGGAGTGGTGCCTCACAGACCACCAGTCCTACTTCCCACCTAGGTCCTGCAGCCACAATTAAGAGAAGTAATCTCTGGTGATCTGACCCACAATTAATTGCTTCTGCAGGGGCTAAAGCTCCCTACTTCCTCAGTAATCACAAGTTTTCAGCATCATGTCTTCGGCACTGTTGAAATGGATTTGATCAGTGGAAATTACATTAGAGAAAATGTATTATCATGTGCCTTGCAACAGTATTCTAAAGAACCATCTGACTTGCAGCTGAAACCTCCTCTATGTGTGGACTCTCCTACTAATTAGAATGGTTGCTCCTTGACTCTTCCATTGGTAATCTCAATGCTTAGCATAGTGCTCTGTATGTAGTAAGTACTTAATAGATACTTTTGTAGTCATTCATTCATTCATTCACTGACTGGTAGATGGTAAGAGAGAGGGAAAAATAAGACTGGGGTTTTGCTGGGAGGATGGTATTACCATCAATGAAGGAGAATGAATAGGAGAAACAAGTTTAGGGAGGGAAACACTAAGCTCCATTTTGAATATGCGGGTCAATAAGTATTTATTAAATGCCTACTATGAGCTAAGTGCTGGAGATACAAAGCGAAGTTTAAAAAAAAACAAAGCCCCCACCATCAAGGAGCTTACAGTTTACTGGCAGAGACAACACGTACACATCGATGTACAAACAAGTAAAAGACGGGATAAATCAGAAACAGAATTTGATATTCCTGAAGGACTTCCAGAGAGGGGTTTCTAATTGGAAGGAACAGACTAACGATGACATTTAATGAATGTTTGGTGACCTGTCACTCAATCAAAAACTTCCTTTAGACATTCAGAATTAGTCAATTTAAAAAAAAAGTTTTACTGAGTCTACTTCCTCTAATTTTATCAATGATTGTTAAGAAGGAGAGTCTATGGTGAAACTATAAAATTCAACACAAGGATTTCACCTTGTAAAAGCTGAACCGAGGCAGCTGAATAAAAGAGGAAGAGGTCAGAAGAGGCCGTATGCAACTGTCAATGCATGTTGTTGATCGTTTTTTCGTGTGTTTAATAAGTTGTAACCTTCCTGAAGGTAGAGATCATTTGTCTCCCAGGGCCTCTCAAAAGGCCCAGTACTTAGTGGATGCCTAATCAATATTTATTTAACAGAATCACAGTTTCACAGGTGGAAGGGCGCCCAGAGGCCATCTAGTGAAACCAGTACATCCCTCTATAACACCCCCAACAAGGGGCCATCCTATCTTATGCTTAAAGAGCTCCAGCGAGAGAAAACTTCCACTCTCCCAAAAGAGACCCGCTCTACTCTTGAACAACTTTCCTGGTCTTAAAGTGTTTCTTAGCTTTAGGAAACATGGAGCTCACATCTAACTTTAAATTCCCTTCTGCACCTTCCTCCCATTATTCTTAATCATGCCCTCAGGTAAATAAGCAAAACAAATCTAATCCCTTTTGTATGGGGACAGCTTTTCAAAGGTGAACATGACTCTCATGCCCCACTAAGTCTTCTTTTCTCCAGGCTACCTAGTGAAAATTCCTTCTATTCACTCTCAAATGGCATGATCTCCAGTACCCCTTATTGTCTTTGTTCCGTTTCTGTGGATTTGATAATTAATTAGTGGAGACCCTAAAACGTGGCACCCAGAACTGAACAGAATACTGCAGATGGGGCTTGACTGCAGAAGAGTCATCAGGACTACCACATCTCTCAGAGAGGAGACCACGCCTCCCTTGATGAACCCTAGGATAGCAATCATTTTTATGTGCCATATCACACTACTGACTCACTTTAGACTCAATGTCCCTTGAAATCCTCTAGCCCAGATCTTTTTCCACAAACAGTTGATTAATTACTCTACCCTTGTTCTGCAGTTAGATAAGAGAGTTAGACACTGAGTGAGGAAGACCTGAATTCAAATCCAGCCTCAGATACTTACAAGCTGTGCGACCTGGACAAGGCACTTAATTTCTCTCTCAGCCTCAGTCTCTTTATTTGTGAATGAGACTGATAATAATAGCACCTACTCCACAAGGATGGTGCAATGACTTAATGGGATAATATATGCAAAGTGCTTTGCAAACTTTAAACCATTTTATAAATATAAGCTGCTATTATCATTATTATTATTATTACTTTGAAGTTGATTCTTTAACCCAAGCATAGAATGTTTCATTTGCCATGTTAAAATTCCATCTTACTATATTTGGCTTATGATTCTGATATCTTTTTGAATCCAATGTGTCACCCTAAGATCCCCACCTTCTCATCATCTTCAAGTCTGATTTGCCACATTAAAATTCCATCTTACTATACTTGACTTATAATTCTGATGCCTTTTTGAATTCAATGTGACCCCCTAAGGTCCCCACCTTCCCATCATCTTCAAATTTCAAAAGCATTCCATCTATCATTTCTTCTAAGACTAATAATATAAAAGTCAAAGAGCATCTAGCACCCTACTAGACACTTTCTTGTAAATCAACATTGGCCTATGAATCAGGTACTCTTAGTATGTGACTGTGCAATCCTTTCCAATTTTGCCTAGCTCTCCTATCATTTAGCCCACATATCTTCATCTTATCCAGAATGGTTAGCATAAGAAACTCTGTCCAATGCTTAGTTGAAATCTATTTTGAGAAATAGAGATTATTACACAGAAAATGTACTCTAGAAATCTCAGCCTTTTCATGGATGTCCATTATCACCACTATTATTCAATACTGTATTAGAAATGCTGCCTATGTGGGAATAAGAGAAGAAAAAGAAATAGAAGGAATTAGAGTAGGCAATAAGGAAATGAAACTTTCATACTTTGGAGAGGATGTGATGGTACATTTAAGAGAACCCTAGAGAATCAGCTAAAAAATCAGTTGAAATAATTAAAAACTTTAGCAAAGTTGCAGGTTATAAAACAAATCCATAAAAATCATCAGCATTTCTACATATTACCAACATAATCCAGCAGAAAGAGATATAAAGGGAAATTCTGCTTCAAATAACTGTAGACAACATAAAATCTACCTGCCAAGACAAATACAGAAACTATATGAATACAATTACAAAATGCTTTTCACACAAAGACATCAAAACAATTGGAGAAATATTAATTGCTCAGGGAAAGGAGAAACCAATATAATAAAAATGACAATTCTAATGAAATTAATATTCACTGCCATACTAACAAAACTACCAAAGGATTATAGAGCTAGAAAAATTGCAACAAAATTCATCTGGAAGACAAAAAGTCAAGAATATCAAGGGAATCAATGGAAAAAATGTGAAGGGAGGGGGCAGAGCCAAGATGGCCGCTAGAAAGCAGGGACTGGCCTTAAGCTCCCCACCAGGTCCCTCCAAACACTTATAAAAAATGGCTCTGAACAAATTCTAGAACTGCATAACCCACAAAGTAGCAGAGGGAAGCAGGGCAGTAGCCCAGGACAGCCTGGATGGTCTCTGGGTAAGGTCTATAGCACAGAGCTGGGAGCAGAGCAGAGCCCAGCATGGGCTGTGCTGGGACCATCTAGACCAGGAGCCAAGTGGAACAGGCCCTAGTGCCCTGAATCAGTGAGCTGTGGAAGTTACCTGACTTCTCAACCCACAAACACCAAAGACAACGGAGAAGGTTAGTGGGAAAAACTACGGGGACTAAGTGAAAGGAGTTCAGGGTTCAGCCACCATCCTGGGGATGGCAGAGGTGGTGCAGCTCTGTGGCTGCTTCCAGAGCTACAGCTGCAGTGGCTTCTGGCCCCAGGCCCACCTGTTGGGAGGAATTAAGTGGTGGATCAGAGTGGGAGTGCAGAGCCTGCTTAGATCTGAGTTGCGGTCTGGGTTGGTGGTTCTCAGGGGAGGAGGAGCACCAGTGTGGCAGAGCTTGCTGTGTAGAAATAGCTCTGAAAACACTAAGCTTGGGACAAAGTACTCTCTAGTCTGCAAGCAGTCATACCTGGACGAAAAGCTCAAGGGTCAAGTAGTTGGCTGGGAACACGAACAGGCAGCAAAAACAGGAAAGAAGGAGGAAGAAGATAAAAAAGGGAGGACAGATGGGGGAGGAGGTAATCAAAAGCAAACACTTTTGAAAAGGGACAGGGTCAAGGGAGAAAACTGAATAAAGGGCAATAGGATAGGAAGGAGCAAAATATAGTTAGTCTTTCACAACATGAGTATTATGGAAGGGTTTTGCAGAATGATGTACATGTGGCCTATGTTGAATTGCTTGCCTTACTAGGGAGGGTAGGTGGGGAGGGAAGAGGGGAGAGAATTTGGAACACAAAGTTTTAAAAACAGATGTTCAAAAAAAGTTTTTGCATGCAACTAGGAAATAAGATATACAGGCAATGGGGCATAGAAATCCATCTTGCTCTACAAGAAAGTAAGGGAAAAGGGGATGGGGGGGGAGTGGGGTGACAGAAGGAAGGGCTGACTGGGGAACAGGACAACCAGAATATATGCCACCTTGGAGTGGGGCAGGAGATAGAAATGAGGAGAAAATTTGTAATTCAAACTCTTTGTGGAAATCGGTGCTAAAAACTAAAAATATTAAATAAAGAAATAATAATTAAAAAAAGAAAAAAAGAATATAAAAAATTAAAATGCCCTTTAAAATAAACAAAAAAAAGAAAAAAAATATGAAGGAAGGCAGACCTGTAGCATCAGATTTCAAACTATATTACAAAGCAGTTATTAAAACAATTTGGTGCTGGCTAAGAAATAAAGTGGTTGATCAGGGAGATAGATTAGGTATATAATACATAGGAGCTAATTATCATAGTGATCTAGTGCTTGATAAACCCAAAGATCCAAGAAGTCATCATTTCACAAAAATTGCTGGGAAAGCCGGAAAGCAGTGTAGCAGAAACTAGGCGTAGGTGAACATCTCATACTCTATGCCAAAATAAGGTCAAAATGGGTAAATGACAAACAGAAAAAGGGATATAAGTAAATTAAGGAAGCATGGGGAAATTTACTCATCAGCTCTATCAATAAGGGAAGAGCTTATGACCAAACAAGAGACAGAAAGGATCATGGGAGGTAAAATAATTTTGGTTAAATGAAATTAAAAAGTTTGAAAACCAACCCTGCCAAAATTAAGAAGAAAGCAGGAAACTGCTTACACTAAATTTCTCTGATAAAGGCCTCATTTCTCAAATGTATAGGATACTGAGCCAAACTTATAAAAGATAACAGCCATTCCCCAATTCATAAATGGTCAAAGAATATCAACCGGTAGTTTTCAGAAGATGAAATCAAAGCCATCAAAAGACATAAAAATGCTCTATCAATTAGAAAAATGCAAATTAAAACAACTCTGAGAGACCATGCCTCATATCTATTAGATTAGCTGACACAACAGACTAGGAAAATGACAAATGCTGGAGAGAATGTGGAAAAGTAGGGATACTAATGCACCACTGGTGGAGTTGTGAATAGATCCAACCTTTCTGGTGAACAATCTGGAACTACACCCAAAGGGCTATAAAACTGTGCACAAATTTGACCCAGCAAAACCACTACTAGGTCTATATCCCAAAGAGACCAAAGAGATCTATAGGTACAAAAACACTTATAGTAGCACTTTTTTGTGGTGGCAAAGAATAGGTCATTGAAGAGATCACCAACTGGGAAATGAACAAGTTGTGGTATATGTCTGTGATAGAATACTATATAAATGACAAGCAGGATGGTTTCAGAAAAACCTGAGAAGGCTTGTATGAACTGATGCAAATGGAAATGAGCAGAACCAGGAAAACATTATATACAGTAACAGCAATATTGTCATCAACTATGAAATACTTAGTTACTCTGGTTAAGACAATGATCTAAGATATAACTCAAGGACTCACAAGAAAAATGCTATCTATTTCCAGGGATAGTATAACATGGCTAATATGGAAATATATCTTGCATAGCTTTACATGTGTAACAGACATCATATTGCTTGCCTGCTCAATGGATGGGAAGTTAGAGAGAGGGAGAGAATTGGAATTTAATTTTTTTAATGAATGTGGAAAGTATATTTTTTCAAAAAAGGAAAAAATTCTCAGCCTTACGCTTCCCTGTTAAATTAGACATACTCAACTTACTGTTGTTTAGAAATGGTATTTTACCTTCACCATTTCCTATCTGAAACAAAAAGTATGACTTTCCTTGGAGAAATGACAGACCATCTATACTATTTTCTTCACCTCAGAGGAAATAAAATAATATTACTTGCCAAGCACATGGTAAACAGAAAAGTCTGCTCTGGTAGGTAGAAATAGAAAGCGATCTTGATAATAAAGCTGAGAACAACTTTGGGTAGGTAATCCCTTTGCAAATCAAATTTAATGATTTTTGCATTCTGGTATAATTTATAAAAATTAATATTCTGACTTTTTGAGTTAGTACATACACTGGAAAGAATATGTTTATTCTCTTGGTTTCACTGGCTCCCACAGGTTTACTAGTGATGAGATGAAAAGGGAAATGTTATTCTTATAGGTGAAAAAATGAGAATTTTGCCATATGCGTAACTGAGATAAAAGAAAAAGCACCAATATATGCCCCAACTGTAAATCAAATAATGTAGATATTTCTAGGGAATTCCCAAATGTTTCCTGCCTCGATGCCTGATCCATTCAATTCTCTTTTTTTTTTCTAAAAGTATTAAATATATAAAAACTTTAGGGTACAGCTACCAGGCAGCAACTCAGTTATTGACACACATAACTTATTATACATAAAAAGTACTGATGCCATTAGTGCTATCTCTCTAAAGGCCTTAAGCTAAACTCTACCCTCTGAAAAAAGCAAAATACCACATATCCAATGGAGGCAGCCCATCCAGCCTAGAGGGAAAGAGAAACCCAGAGACTTTTACAAAAAATATAGTACCCTTCTTCTTAGTTATATGATTTTGATTATTATGGGGTGGAGAGAGGATGGAAGAAACCAATGACACTGGATATTACAGATCAAAGACATCATTGAATTATAGAGTTAGTGGCAAATTAATAGTAGCAAATACTGAAAAGAACAAGCAGAATTTACCTATAAACAATTACTCTTGTCTTTGTAGCTACACAATATATAATATTTTTGCTTTGGGTCAATCCAACTAGACATATGAATGGGGCATATAATACTCTTTAATAAGAGGACATAGTGTAAAGTACTCTGGATTTAGGAGTCAAAAAACTTGGGTTCTATTGGTCTTAGATACAACACTTAGTAGCTGTGTGACCCTGGGCAAATCACTAGACCTGTCTGCCTCAGTTTCTTCAACTGTAAAAATGGGGTGATAACACCCCCCAGGGTTGTTGTGAGGACCAAATGGGGTAATATATGCAAAGCACTTAGTATAGAGCCCTGGAACAGAGTAGGGGCTTAATAAATGCTTGATCCTTTCCCTTCAGGGGAGATTTTTGCAAACTACAACTGTCACATAAATGTTTGCTGTTATGAACCAGAAACTTTTGGAAATTTGAACATATGATTCAAAGTCTGAATCATTGACAATTATAAAGGAATATCCCCCAAATAACTGTTACTTCCACTGTAGTAATGCTGATTTCAATTGCTTTACTTCCAAGACTGCAAGCATAGAGAGATCAGTACCATAGCCAAGTGTTTTCAAGACACTGAGATGCTTGCTACACAATCCGATGCCCAGAGAGGCCTCAGGAAACAGCATTAAATGAAAATGACACATATGTCAAGTCTCAAAAAGATGGCATTTAAAATCTGGGTAGTCTTTTTTGCATCTCACTTATGGATTTCAGCCCCTATAAATAATTCATTTCCCAAGGTGATTTGCAAGCATTTCACAATTTTAGAAGCCACTTATGAACCATTATATTAACAGTCGATTAAGTGGGCATCTATACCATATTGTCAACAGGTGGCATATCAACCGTGGACTATTATCCAAATAAGAAATCTAGAGTTTTATTGTGTCCATTAATCTTTTTTTTCAAATCCACATTCCATAGACCAAAGGATTATCCAAAAGTAGGATGGACACTCAGTTCTATTCACAGCCTGGAATCTTCTGCAAAGCTCAGGAAAGCCTGAGGCTGGAGAACCATTTCTTAAATCTTAAGCTCTTAAAACTATTATAGTCTGATATAGGGGTTGCCTTTCTCTCTGTGTCATTTATTCAGCTTTTCCCCATATTCTCAGTTTCCAGATCTGAATATATGCAATTGCCATTCTTTTAATGTGGTTGTGAGCATTTTAGCAGAAATAGCTGCCAAAAGATGAGAAAAGATTGTGCTCACTTTAATACACCATGACTAATTGGGGAAAACAGCAAACACGCACATTAGGATAATATCTGTAGGCTTATAACAATTCACCATCACACCAGCAACACTATAACTAGCATTTTACAATACTGGGTAATGAAGAAAAAATGTTTCCTTATGCTCAGTAGAAACTACTATAAGCAATTTTTTTTAAAAGAGGGGGAGCTATTCACTCATTCTAAACTAGATAACATCATCCATCACTCCCCAATACCTTTCAAAAAACTATTCAAATCAGGGAAGCAGCAGATGGGGCTCCCCATACCCACAGCAGAAAAAAACCACCACATTTATTAGACATTTGTGCTAGGCGCTATGATAGGGATGTTAAAAAAAAAGTCCCTGTCTACAAGGAGCTTAACATTCTAATGGGGCAGGAAAACAATGTGTGTACAAATAGGCACATTCAAGATGCATGCACAGTAGATGAAAAAAATAGCCTTATTATCACTAGCAGCTGGGGGGTTGGGAAAGCCTCCTGAAGGAGGGAGGTAGCATTGGAGCTGAATCCTGAAGAAGGCCGGGGACTCCAAAAGCCAGAGCAGAACAAGCATTCTAGACACTGGGACCAGTCAGTGCAGAAGGACAATATGGCTGGACAGTAAGAAGGGTGTGGAGAGGGGAGTAATGTTTAAGAAGGCTCGAAAGAGAGGAAAGGGCGAAACTGTGAAGACCTTTGAGGGCTAAACAGAAGAGTTTATATTTAATCCTACAGGTAATAGGGAGCCACTGGAATTTACTGGATGGGGAGAACAGCTAAAATGGTCAATTGCTCTGGGCAAATCACTTTGGCAGCTCTGTGGAGGGTGGATTAAGAGTGGGGAGAAATGAGGCCAATTAGACCAATATTCCATAGTCTAGAAGAGAACAAAAGAGGGTCTGAAGTGGGGTAGTCACTGGGTGAGTAGAAAGAAGGGGATATACTCAAGGTATGTGGTTTAGGAAGAATTTGGTAATTGATTGGGTGTGAGAGAGCTTGGTTCTTGCTGGTGGCCTTGGTGGCTGAAAAGTTCAGAAATTTCTTTTTTCAATGGGAGAAAAAAGTGGAGGTGGGAGGGAGAGAAAATAGAGTTTTGGTCATTGAAAAGCAATTAAGTTAAAAGAGCAGGGAGAGAGAGAGTGAGAGGGGGAGAGAGAGAGAGAGAGAGAGAGAGAGAGAGAGAGAGAGAGAGAGAGAGAGCGCGCGCGCGCAATGGCCTAGAGTTGTGAAGGCTTTTGGAATAAGGTCACACAGACAACCAGAACCAAATTCCACACCTAAAACCTTGACTGGAAATGCAGTTTTTCTACTTGGATCATGGCTTCTACCTGCAACCGAGAGATGAGATGACAAAGACTGGCACTAACCGAATAGCACTAGAAATGAAAAAAGGAAAATATGAATGCCATAAATATCTTCAAAGAAGAATCCACTGAACTTGTACAAGAGGGATAAAGAAGATAAAAGAATCATGGCCTATTCTCAAGTTTCAATTCTGAGTATACAATGAGAAATCTGGAGCTTGGTTATAGCTTAGACACTATCTAGTCCAACCTTATAGATGAAGAAAGAAAGAAGGGAAGAGATGAAGAAAGGAAGGGAGATTCATCAAAGATCAAGCTCAGCCAATGATAGAATGGTGTGAATTCTAGGTGCCTTTGGCAGAAATGGTGAAATCAAAAAGGAGATTCTCTTAGGAGGGAAGATGATGATTTCTGCTTTGGATGTGTTGGGCTTGAAATAACAATAAGACACCATGACCTCTGGAGGCTAAGAGGCTAGGAAGGCAGTATAGCATCACTTTGTCTTTCTTTGCTGAAGATTTCTGGACCATTAACCCAGATAATCATAAACTTTTCTTGGGATGTGTGCAAAAACTAAAGCTAGCAAGAAACTTACCTTGACTGTAAAAAAGAAAAAAAAAGTATGACCTCCTTAGTTGAAGCTTCTTTTATTTTCCAGGTGTTTGCTTATACATTTTAAGCCCTGGATTGTGAAAGGCCTCTTTCTCTGGATTTTATTGACATCTTCCAGATCTATTATATCAGTACTTTACATCTTTTTTTCCACTTTGGAGCCCATTTACTAATTTTTGTAACATACTTTTACATTGGTCAGGGTAGAAGAGCAACAGGTCATGCTGATCAGGAATGTCAATATTCCTCAGCATCCAGGCCACTGCTTTTGAAATTGAGAGACATAAAACACCAAGAGGCCCTCCCAGCCATACTGGTGTTCATTGTTACTGAAACAGAAAACCACTGTGCGTTAGGTACATTAGAGCAGGTAAATTGGCAGTGTGTTACACCAAGCATTGTGGGGCATGTATTGTGTCTCTTCAAGCACTAATTTCCAAACCTCTAGATCTGGGTTCTTAACCTAGGGTCATTGGATATATTTCAGGGAATCTGTAAACAAAGATGGGAGGGAGTGGGAATCGCAACTTTATTTTCACTGACCTCTAACAGAAATTTAGCATTTGATTCAATTGTGAATTTTTTTTAAAATGCTATTCTGCGAAATCTATAGGTTTCACCACACTGCCAATGGGCTCCATGATTAAAAAAAAAGTTAAGATCCCCTGATCTAGGTGATTTTTGTTGTTTAGTCATTTCAGATGTGTCCAACTCTTTGTGACCCCTTTTTGGGGGGTTTTCTTGACAGAGTTACTAGAGTTGTTTGCTATTTCCTTCTCCAGCTTATTTTATAGGTAAGGAAACTGAGGTAAACAGGGTTAAGTGACATGCCCAGGGTCACATATCTGTAAGCATCTGAAGCCAGATTTCAACTCATGATGATGAATCTTCCTGATTCCAATACCAATGTTCTTTCTACTGCAAATCCAACTGCCAAATCTAGGTGGCAGAGAAGAAGGAATCCACCGAGGAAAAGAATGCCAAGATTCAGTGCCATCGGAAAGAAAGTTCAGTGGCCAAAATAGTAGGACTGAAGGTCTGTCAATCTATAATTTTTGGATTACAGGGGAAGAAAAAGAAAGACTACTTTCTATTACTTCACCCAGTCAGGATGGTTGAATTTTAATTAAAGTTTTCTGTAAATTGTGATGGTTTCATGCAATGTCTAGTGGTTGCAAAAATTAAGCAGTTTTGAAGAACTAAAATCCTCTTGGCTGCTGACTAAACTACTTGGATGTCTTGGGAATTCATTTTTTTTTCTTGAATTTGTGTGTGTCTATACATATATACATTTTAACATATATCAACCTTCTCTGCCTATCCAGATATCCTCTAAATATTCGGCCACTTACAAAATAGAATCTTAGCTCTCTTGCGTGTTCTGCTATCATTGGATAGTATAAACACTCAGCACTTAAATATTTTGGATATTAATTTCCTGAAGGCTTTTTTCAAACTTTCTTCTTGGAGACAAAGTACTTGAGTTTTAGGAGGATCAAGAAATGCCTTTTCTAAGAGTGACATTCAAGGAAAAGAATCTGTGAGTTTTTTCAGTGTGGGAACTTCCTCCATTGACATATAAATTTGGGGGCAGGGGAGAGTAAAGGAAAAGGCTGCCTTAAGTTCAGAGAAGTTAAATATGTTCCTACACCTAGTTAAGTGCTAGAGGTGGCATCTGAACCCAGGTAGTCCTGACTTCAATCCCAGTGTTCTATCACCAGCACCAGACTCCCAGGTTTCTTCTTCTGCTCACTTTCTGTCACCCTACATACCCAATCAGCTGCCAAATCTTGCTATTTCTATCTCCACAACATCTCTTGCACTGGACTCATTCTTCACAGGGCCCACTTATTCTTCACAAGCTCTCATTCCGACAATTCTAATGGCCTCCCCACTGGCCTCCCTGCCTCAAGACTTTCCCTTCTCCAGAAGCTCCCTATTTTCTCTGCTGTTCATCCTTCATTTTCAAAAAGAACCAATGATATCACACACTGGTATCTTGATTCATGCATGAATTGAATTTTAGAGAGACAGAGTTGCACAAAGTCATCAGCCTCTCTTTTCCAGAGTCATCAAAATCCAGTGGTGAGACAAAAATCAAGGTGACTAACAATGGCCCAGGATGCAGTGCATGATCTTGGCATCTTTGATGTCGTTGGAACAAATTTTCCTCATCTACCCATTCTGAGGGAGTCTTCACATGCTTGAGTAGACACCCCTAAGTCACCTGTCAGTTACCCTCCACCTAGTTTAACCCATCTACTGAGACAGTTTACTGTGGTGTGGCCCCTATACATGCTACAGCTTTTTGGATCCAGAGGTAAGAGCTGAGGGCCAGGTGGACACCAAAGGTGGATGAGTAGCCCTGAACAGGGTTCAGCAAGACTTCAACCAGAGGCTAGTCCTCCTTGAATAACCAACACCCCCCACCACCACCACACACACCCTTATGGCCTATAGAATTAAATATAAACTCCTCTGTTTGTCTTCTAAAGCCTGTAACCACCTGGAAACAACCTCTCTTTTCCAACCTCATCATGTACTTCTCCCCTTACTCTACCAAATAGGCCTTCTCTCTATTCCTCCCAAACTATACTCCATCTCTTTTTAATGTAATTTTAAATTAGTGGCCCCATGTTTGAATACAAATCCTTCCTTTCCTCAAAGAATTTCTCAGTTCCTTAAAACCTCAGGCTATGCATTATGTTCTTAATGAAGCCTTTCCTAATGTTCCCAACTAAAAAATGCTATGTTCATGTTTATTATTATATATTTTACATGAATATATATGTATGTGCACACATATGTGTAAAGACACATGCATATACATGTATATATGCGCTAATATGCTCGCTGAAGCTAAGAGAGGGATAGGTGATGTGTCAGAGAGGGTCAAACTACTGCCATCCCCGTCCTTAGACCCTGGTGCAGAAAGCCCAGAACTCTTTATCAAAGAGCCAGGAGAACAGCAGTGTCCCCCAAGTCCCCAGTCCTGCTTCCAATAAGCTCCTTTCCCCAAACATCATTCAGGGGAGCAACCCCTGGAGAGAAGGAACCTGACATCTTGGGACCTCCAAGCAGCTTCCAGCAAAGCCTAGGTAAGACCAAGACCAGAACAGCAGGGATCCCTCAGGCTACTAGCCCTGCTTCCAGATCACCTCTACCCCATCCCAGACATATACCAGAAAAGCAGACCTTGGAAAGATGGAAGCATCAACTGTCAAAGCCCCTGTTTCCTCAGAAGTCACAGCTACTGAAGACTCAGAAAATAAAGTTTTCACTACCAAAGTTTTTGGCTGCACGAATAAACGATTTTGCTCATGGAGAGGATACTAAGGAAGATGTGTTATTTTCTCTTCTACCCTAAGGACCCCTGAAACTCTGCAATGGACTCATACAGCTGAAACCTCCAATCTGTCCTCAAAAACTTCCCCATTAAAATGTGAGTTCCTGGAGTTCAGGGGCAGACTCATTTTTTTTATTTGTATACCCACCTCTTGGCAAATAGTAAATGCTTAATAAATGATTCTCAATCATACAATCTCACACACGTGTTGTCTTCCCAACAGAATGTTAGCTTGTTAAGAGCAAACACTTCTCATTTTTACCTTCCTATCTCCAGTGCCTAGCACACAGCAGGCATTTAATAAATGCTTGTTAGCTAATCGATTTCTGAACTGAGAGTTCCAATCAAGCTATGCCATGAGGGAAATGAGCTATCTGGATTCACCTAGGAGCCAAGCCATCAATTACTGCATTATTGTGATGGAAAGATCTGCTACAAGTTTCCAAATATCAATGTGCAAACTAAATTTGGGAATGCAATGCATTTGTAAGCTCGGAGGCTGTCTATGTTCATTTTATATTTGATGCTTATTAGTCAGTTAATTCAGATAATAGCTTATCTGAAGGTAGTCTGATATATCCCTAGGACAGAAAAAAAGATTGTGAGACACAGTGAATTCAGAGGACCTAACAAGGTATACCCATAAGCAACTGACAGAAAGAGAAGGTAAAGCTTTCACTTCCCAGGGAAAATACTGGGTAGCTGATTAAGGGAATTTCTTTAAAATTTAACATTCTTGCTTTAGCAACAATGTTGCTGTTCCACTTTAGTTAAATCCTTTAAATCTGAATATTTAAAAGATACGTTCTATCAGTGTCCCATTTGGTGTCATGTAATCCCTAGGAATGCAAGCACTAATTCAATTAATCAACCAAGTATTTATGAATTACCTACTATGTTAGGCAATAAGCATTTATTAAGTGCCTACAATGTGCCAGGAATGGCTAAGCACTGGAGATACAAAGAATGGCAAAAGAAAGTTCCTGCTTTTGAAAAGCTCACAATTGAATGAGGGAGATGACAAACAAACAAATATGTGTAAACAAGATATGTAGAGGATAAGCATTTAAATTAACAGAAGGATGGGACTAAAATTAAGAGAGATTGGGAAAGGCTTCTGGTAGAAGGTGGAGGTTTAGCAGGGACTTGAAGGAAGCCAGGGAAACCTGGAGGCAGAGATGAAAGAAAGCACTTCAAGCATGGTAGAATGCCCAGAGTCTGGAGATGGAGGGTCTTGTTCGTGGAACAGCTAGGAGCCACTGTCACTGTATCAGTGAGTACATGGTGGTGGCATATGGAATAAGAAGCCTAGAAAGATAGGAGGGGACAAGGTTATGAAAGACTTTGAATGCCAAAGAGGATTTTGTACTTCATTCTGGAGATGACAGGGATCTACTGAAGTGAGTTTAAGTATGGGGGTGATGTGATTGGACTTACTATGTGCCAGGCACTGTGCTAACTGGGCAATAAAGTTAAAATAATTAAAGTGAAAAAAATCCATTCCTGTAAGGAGACTTGTTAATGGAGCTTTTAAAAAAAATACAGATTATATACGGCTTCCCAAAACATAAAAACACAGTGAAAGGCATGGGTGATACAAGCTGGAAATATAAGAGATATTGGCTTTTTTCCATTTAATATTTAATTTTTTTTAAACACAAACTAAAATTTATCTGTGTTCAAAACAGAACTATAATATATATTGCTACGTATCCTCCATGTAATTATACTTCAAGGGTCTATGATTTTATTGGAATGAATATTCTATCTAACTGATAAGAGAATAAAACCCCCATATTATTTGGTTCATGATTTTAAAGAGTTGCTGAGGTTTAATAGTCATCAAAAACCCTGGGATCAACCCCATGATTAGTGCCATGCCTATGAATCCAGCTAGGCTACTTGTTGGGGAGCAGACATATATTCTGTGGTTTAGAACATGCTCGGGGTCTTTCTATTTGGTAGTATCTGCCAGAGTTCCCCAGCATGTCCATTGAAAAGCCAAGGTCAAATATAGAAAGATCGACATGAATCGATGCAGATTAAAAATAAGCTGAGCCAAGAAAACAATACACACAATGACTACAACGATGCACATGGAAAGAACAACCACACAAGAGAAAACCAAAGGTGAATATTACAAAATTATATAGATCAAGCATAACTGGAAAGAGAAGACAGGAAAGGACTCGCCCAGCCCTGTGTGGAGGTAGGAGGTGCACAGGTGTTGCACATTCTACATTTTGGGGGGGATTTTTTCAAGGTATCAACTGGTTGTGCTGATTTCTTTCCCCCTCTTTTTATTTTTTTTTTAATCTTAAAAAAAATACTATTTGAATAGGAGATAGCCCTCTGGGAAAAATAGAGTGGGAGATACTGGAGGAAACTATGATGATAATAAAACAGAAGAAGACATCAATAAAAACTTACTTAAAAAAGAAAGAAGACCCAAGGTCAGATTCCCAAACTCTTCTTTCCAAACTTTACTGTTTCTGCTGAAAACCCTAGCATTCTTCCAGTCTCATAACATCAGAGCTGTCCTAGACTCTTCACTCTCCATCAGCCCATATATTCAATTGGTCATTAAATCCTGCCATGTCTTACTTTCTTGCTTCTTATATCTGACCCCTTCACTCTACTCGTGTAAATGTTTAACAACCAGGCTGGGGGTGGGAATGTACACAGCATGGACACTTTTAAATTTAATCTGCACTATTAATACTTTCTCAAGTCAAGACAATCAATAATTAAGCCCTGCTTTGCAGCATTTGCTGATTTCCAAGATGGAAACTCTCATAGGGAAAATTTAACATTCAACTCCACAGCCAATTTGAGCTGGCTCTCCCTTTGATACACCCCTAGTTTCTCTCCCTCCCTAGCCAATTCTGTAATTTCTCTACCATACCACTATATCCACCCTTATTCCCCAGTAGATGCCCCTCACTCTACCCCTCCTTCCACAGTGCAAACTCCCAACATTCCCCATTGTGAGTTGGCCCCTCAGGGCAGTTATAGCCTAGTCACTTTCCAGCCCCTACCATCAGCTGCACAGGTAAGACTGGGGAAAATTCTACACACAGTCCTCTCCCCAGTAGACACATCGCCCTGCTCCCAGATTAACTCATACCTGCACAGGTGACCATTGAAGGATAGGTGCTGTACTCTGGGCCAGTGAGCTGGGGAGTGAGAGGTAAGCTTCTCCCCACCCTCTTTCACTTTGATTGGGACTGTTTGAGCTTCATTGGAGATGTCATTAAATTAACCTCCCCCAAACCCACCCCCTTCCCAGACTTCCCTACTACCACCCAGGGCACCAGCAAGTTTCCACTCACCCAGATTTACAACCTCCACATCATCCTCGCCTCCTGGGTCTCTCTCAGCCCCCATATAAAATCAATTGCCAGATCAGGCCCTAATCAACTCTCACCTGGACTATTGCAGAAGTGTCCTAATTGGTTCCCTGCCTCATGTTTATTTCCTTCTCTGACGAATCCTCCATGCAGCTGCCAAAGTAATTTCCCTAAATCACAGGTCTGAGGAAGTCACTCTCTTAATCCAATCAACTCCAGTGTCTACCTAAAGTTAACTCCAGGACCAAATTTTTTTCATCTTTATTTCATCCTTTAATTTCTATTTCTGTGAAAATTTCACAAAGTATCTATTAATATAAACATGTATATAATTTATAAACATACAGGGTTAAAATAAGAATAACCAGCAGCATTTTTATAGTTCTTTAAGGTTGACAAAGCACTTCACAATATTATCTAATTTTCCCCTCACAACAATTATGGGAAGTAGGGGCAGCTAGGTGGCACAGCAAGTAGAGCACCAGCCCTGGAGGCAGGAAGACTTGAGTTCAAATCCGGCCTCAGACGCTTGATGCATTTACTAGCTGTGTGACCTTGGGCAAGCCACTTAACCCCAATTGCCCTGCCTTCCCCCCTCCAAAAAAAAACAATTATGGGAAGTAAGCGCTGTTATTATCTCCTTTTTATAGGTGGGGAAATTAAGGCAGATAGAGGTTAAAGTGACTTGACCAAGGTCACACAGCTAGTAAGTGTCTGAGACTGGATTTCAACTCAGGTCTTCCTAAGTCCAGGTCCCTCATTCTATACACCATACTGCTTAGCTTTCAAAAAATAGTGTGTGTGATCAGAAAAAAAAGTTTAGAGTTAACTGGCTTTAACTATTGCTAAGCCTCCTAATTGGTCTGCCTGACATTAGACTCTCTACAGTACTGGGCTTGGAATTAGGAAGACTTATCTTCTTGAGTTCAAATCCAGCCTCAGACACGTGGTAGCTGTGTGACCTCAGTCAAGTCACTTAAGCCTGTTTGCCTCAGTTTCCTCATCCATCAAATGAGCTGGAAAAGGAAATGGCAAAATACTTTGGTATCTTTGCCAAGAAAATCCAAAATGGGGTCACAAAGAGTCAGACGTGACTGAAATGACTAACCAACAATAACTGTTAACACAATGTCTCCGTAGGTGCCAAAGTGATTTTTCCTTCAGTGCAAATCTGACATGCTTTCATCCCTTCTCAATAAGCCCCAGTGTCTCCCTTCAGCCTCTGGGGTCAAACAACACCTCCTCCATTTAGTAAAGCCATTAACGATCTGGTCCAGCTTACCTTTCCCACCTCATTGGGCATCACTCCCCCTCCCATACTCTGTCAAGCAGCCAAACTGGCCTCCCTTTGCTTCACCTGTGAACTCCATCTCTTGTATCTGTACTGGTAATCTTTCATGCATACAATGCATTCCTTTATTATTTCTGCCTTATCCAGCCCCTCTCTTTATTTAAGACACAACCCAAGCACTACCTTCTTTATAATCCCCCACCAAAAAAAAACCCTATTACTCTCCCTCCCAAACTATATGGAATTGTATTTATGCACTTTATCCTTATTCTGTATCTACTTATATACTTACTTAAGCTCACTATGATTAGAATATAAAGTCCCTGAGAGTAGTGATCATCTAATGACTGGCATTTGTATTCTCTGGAACAGTGGCTGGCATTTTGTAGGCAAGAAATTCTACCTGATTGATCGACTAAATGAAATATCTCTAATAGGGGTCTAATACTCAAGATATATAGGCAACTAACAGAAATCCATAAAACCATAAGTCATTCACGAATATGTAAGTGGTCAAAGGACATCAATCAATACAGTTCTCAAAGAACTGAAAACAATTAATAAGCATGGGAAAAATATTCCAAATTAATAATAAGAGAAATGCAAATCCAAGCATCCTTAAGGTTTCACCTCCCATTCAGCCAATTGGTAAGGATGACAGAAGTTGGAAAAAATTGGAAATCAGTAATGTTGGGAGTGTTGTCAAATGACAGGCACCCTAAAACCCTGTTAGTGGAACTAGGAATTGGTATAACCATTCCAGAGAGCTATTGATAATTACCCCCCAAAATGAATAAAATATCTATATCCTTAGACACAGGGATGTCATTGCTGGGCATATACCTAGGGTGGTCCACAACCAAAATAAAGGCCCAACCTACACCATGACATTTACTGCAGTACTTTTGGTGGTAGGAAAGAATGGGAAACAAAGCAGATGCCCTTCAATGGGGGAACGTCTAAAGCTGAATCCCACAAATGTAATGGATGATTGTTATACCATAACAAATGATGATTATGAAGCAGAGTAGTATGGGGAAACAATATGAACTGATGCAAAGTAAAGTAAGCAAAAGCAGGAAAAGAATATACAGAAAATGACAATGTAAATGGAAAGATCCACAACAAAACAATTAAAATGAATGCTATTAGGCAGCTAGGTGGCCTGGAGTCAGGAAGACCTGAATTCAAATCCAGCCTCAGATGCTCTCTAGAAGTATGACCCTAGGCAAGTCACCTAACTTGTTTGTCTCAGTTTCCTCACCTGTAAATTGAGGATAATAATAGCACCTTTGTAAGGATCACATGAGATAATATCTGTAAGGTATAGCAGAGTTCCTGGCATGTGGTAAACTCTATATAAATGCTCATTCCCTTCAATTCACTTTCTCTATAAAATTCAAATGACCAAGCTTGGCTCCTAAGAAGAGATAACTGAGAGCATCTTCCTTCACTCTGTTGCAGAGGTGAGGGGTTATGGGGCGGGAACGCTGCAATAAATTGCCAAACATTCAATAGCTCGGTTAGTTTTGCTGCATTCCCCCTACTCCTGCCCCTCTTTTATTCTTTGTTAAAAGGGATGGCTTTCTGGGAGAGTTGAAGAGAGTTATACATTAACGAATATAGGCCATGTAGAAACAAAGGATATATATCAATAAAATTTTATTTTAAGAAAAGAAAACCCCAAGACTGTGAAAGTAGGTTAATGATGGTACCATGGACAGAAATAGTAAGGTCTCTCTAGACTCCCCTGCTGACTCTTCACAAGACTTTGTCTACCATGCCACAGAAATCACCTTACCCTCGAAGTTCACTGAACCCCTGGACTATTTCTTACCTTAGAAGTATCCTCTGCTCTTGTGGTCTCATCTGATTCACTAGTTCCTCCCAGAATGTCTAATTTAAGGAAGAAACCAGATCCAGGCCAACCATGCCTTCATTCCTCTCTAGGCTAGACTCATCATCTCAATAGGACTTTCTCTACCAACCCTAATTGTAAAACCTCTGGGTACTGTTTTTCCTTTATGAAATAAGATAAAAAAATGATTAAGGTCTGCATGCCTAGCTCAGATGGGCTCTTCCGAAGATTAGTAGGGTTGTATGAAAATCCCATGCTGAACGATGATGCCTGAATATAAAAGGATATTACTACACTTTACAGAATGATTAATAAGAATTGAGAGAAACATGGGAAGACATTTGAACTTATGAAGAGTGATTTAAGCAGAATGAGGAAAACAAGAAATATGACTATGGCAACATAATAGCAAAAGACTGATCTGAATACTTTGTATTTTAATTACAAAAGTTGGTCCCATAAAAAAAGAATGACAAATAGCTATGATGATGAGCTCACAGAAATAATGTCCCTTATCATATCAGATGTTCAGCAGCTTTTTCACCCATATCATCTTGCCCCACCTACTGCTTGGGAAAGAGGGGGAGGGGGAAGCAATGTGTTTGTACTCCTGTGGTCAGACACAGACACATAAAATAAACATCTTCCTCCATCCCCTGCCCACACTTTCCTCCTAGATCAGCTTTGTTGTTGGCAGTCTACAATCCTGCTGGATAGAAATCTTAATCAATATTCCACAAAGTAAATAATCCATTGACAATCTGTAAGTCTGCAGTCTCACAGATTAATATTAAACGGTTACCAATAGGGTTAGGTCGTTAAAAAAGTTACTCTTTGCAATTTCAGCCTTTTTCTGTGTTCCTTTTTATATGTCCTCATTTCATCTATTGATTTGTAACTTTTTTTGGATATGAAGGTATGAGGGCATAAATAAAAACATGGTCAGATCTGCACTTAAGGAACATATCACTCCTCTATTTAGTCGACTCCAGTGGCTTTCTATTGCCTTTAGGATAAAATATAAACTTTATAAGAAGAGATATTGATCTTTGAAAGCCTTACACAACCTGGTCTCAACCTACCTTTCCATCCTCACTGGACATTATTCCATCTTCCACCACCTGCGATCAAACCTCTGTATTCTTCACACAAAATACCCTATCTCCTCTCTCTGTACCTTTCAACTGGCAACCTCTCCATGCTTGAAATTCACTCCCTTCTGACCTCCACCTCAAGCCCCTCTCTTCCCTTAAGACACCATCTTCTACATAAAACCTTTCCTCATTATCCCAACTGCTAGTGCCCTCCCTCCCACTAGGAGGATTACTGCAGTAGCTGCTGGGGGTCCACCAGCTTCAAGTCTCTTCCCACCTCAATTCATCCTCCATTCAGCCTTTAAAGTGATTTTCCTAAAGCACAGGTCTGATCATATCAAACACACACACACACACATACACACATACACACCACCTCCAAGCCAATAAACTCCCAGACCAAATAAAAAGTGCTCTATTTGGCATTCAAAGCCCATAAACCTTACTTCAATCCAGTGACACTGGCTTCCTGGCTGTTCCACAATCAAGATATTCCATCTCTTGGCCCTAGACTTTTCTCTGACAGTAGCCCATGCTTGGAACTCTCTCCTTCCTCTGCTTCCTCTACTGACCTCCCTGCCTTCCTTCAAGTCCCAATTAAAATCCCATCTTGAACTGGACTTTGACTAAGCCTTCATAATGTTAGTGCCTTCTCTCTGTTGTTTCCTAGTTATCATGTAGATAGCTTGCTTTGTATATATTTGTTTGCATGTTGTCTTCTCCATGAGATTGCAACCTCCTTGAGGGCAGGGGTTGTCTTTTACCTCCTTTTGTATCCCCAGAATTTAACACAGTGCCTGGCACATAGTGGGAGTTTAATAAACATTTATTAATCGATTGATTGGCTTTAACTACTGTGTACATGTGTATGTGTGACCCTGGGCAAGTCACTTAACCCTGTTTGCCTTGGTTTCCTCTTTTGCAATATGAGCTGGAGAAAGAAATGGCAAACTATTCCAGTATCTCTGCTAAGAAAATCCTAAATGAGGTCATGAAGAGTTGGAAATGACTGAAAAATGACTGAAATACATGTATTTACTTTATACCTAGGCTACATACAGAAACATAAGAATATAGGTCACATACCATATCATGTATGTGTACACATGTCACATACCATATCTGTCATGTATATGTACATATGCATGTGTACATTGCTGTGTGTACACTGTGGTGTGTGTATCTTCTCCATTAGAAAAAAAGCTCATTGTAAGTAGGGATTGTTTCATTCTCTGCACTTGTATCCTTAGTCCAGAGCACATAGACTAGCACACAGTAAGTGCTTAATAAATGCTTGTTAAATGGCTGATACCTACAGGTTGTGTGACCTTGGGGAAGTCACTTAACCTGTTAGTCCCTCAGGCAGCTCTCAAAAGTATATATTACAGGGCAGTTATTGATCTTCTTGGGTAGGAGTTTGTCCCAATTCTGTTGCAATTCTAGACCCTTCCAAAAAAGTGTGTGTATATTTGGGGGGCAGGGGGAAATTATATGAGTTTTTACAGTCACTACTTAAACAGAATCTGGGGAATCAATTTTCTATCTCTGTGTATTAACAAACTTCATACTTCCTACCTGCTTCTGCCATACCAAGGTTACCTTCTATAGACTCTATACTTGTCTCATAAGTTCTGATTTATATAAGCTGTCTCCCACCCATTAGACTGCAAGATCCTTGAGGTCCGGGACCATCCCATGTTATTAAGAATCTTTGCAGGGGGTGGAGCCAAGATGGTGCCTGGAAAGGAGGGACTAGCATGAGCTCCCTGCCAAGTCCCTCCAAAAACCTATAAAAATGGCTCTGAACCAATTCTAGAACTGCAGAACCCACAAAGTTGCATAGGGAAGCAGGGCTCTAGCCCGGGACAGCCTAGATGGTCTCTGGGTAAGGTCTATCCCGCACTGAGCTGGGAGCAGAGAAGAATGGAGCTGAGTGGAGCGGAGCCCAGAGTGGGCAGCGTGGACCAACCAGATGGGGAGCTGGGCAGAGCATGCCCTAGAGCCCTGAATCTGTGAGCTGCAGCAGTTACCAGACTTCTCAACCCACAAACACCAAGGACAACAGAGTAGGTTAGTGGGAGAAGCTGCTGGGGACT